>WAAB01013968.1:15284-55051 GCA_013389865.1 Piaya cayana | reverse complement strand
AATATGATTTCAGATGAAGTCCCTTTATTCAGGTTCCCTCGTTGTTTATATAGGACAAGCAGGCCAAAACATCAGGTAAACCCTGATTGGTTACTTCTGGTCTAGCAACAAGCCTTTCCTAGCAACCGCCCATCCCATATCTCCCTGCCACCAGCCCAAAAAACTCCTGCCCCCCACCTGCAAACCACTTCATTAACATAACACAACAGTCATCCAAAACCTTTGTGACCCTCCCAACTCTGCCCTGCCAGGGCACTTAAAGAACAATCCCAACAAAGACATCTTAATAAGAACAAAAATTTTCCTACCTCTTTTTACATGAAATAAAAAATTATTAGCTTCTTGCTTCCCCATGGCAATGCTAGTAACATATCAGGATGACTAAAAGATAACAGAGTGCATATTATTTATTGGCAAATAAGTTATACCATTTTTGGTTTTTTTTGAAAAAACATGGGGTAAAATTCCCCCTTCAGCTATTTCTCCTTGTCCCTTTGATGATAATTTGTGGAATGATTTGGTATCATTGAAGACTAAACCCTGAATTATGTATATTTTGGTTCTATGTGAAAACTCAACATTCCTATTTCTCACAGGTAGCTTTATTTTGCAAGGATTAATTCAGAAATACACAACACACTCATGGTCTGTTACCCCTTTATATATTATTTTCATGATTTTCAACATCATGATTAAGGCAATCATGCTTGAATTATCAAATGCTTATATGACAAGTCTATGCATTCATTAGGATACTCCATCAGTGCATTCCATGCAAGTGTACTGAAATGTGGAATCGCTCCACAAAAAGGTGGTTAAGATGTTGTCCAGAGTTATGCCAGATTTCAAAATATTCCAATTACCACTATTTTCCCAGGCTCTAATAATTTAACAGAAAATTAACCACTGGGTACTTATTTGACACACTGAATGGTTTAATTAGCAGAAGTACAGCACTCAGAAAGTTAAAGATTTTCAAGGCCTATAAAGCGGTTTTCTTCTAGTAAGTTATGAAAGAAAGTAATTTCATTTAAGGAATCATTCAATCAATATACAGATTTTAAGGTACGAGCCCTGTGATTCACAGCATTACATTTCCCATTGTTTCATACTTTGGCCAGCACTTAATTTTACTTTGAAGTGTAATGCATTCTACATGTCACCACTGCGTGTGATTGTCTAGGCTGCAGAACTCCTACTAGGAATGTTACACTTGGTTCTGCTACAACCAAATGATTCATTTTGCATGCTGATGTCTTCTGAAAGCGCTCCGCATAGCTTATATATTAATATATATAATATATACCTAGAAAACACCTGCTGGTGAAAACCAGGCCTGAAACAGAGCCAATGCAGCCAAGTCCATTTGCCATTTTGTGCAATTAGAAACTCACCTATGAATTTTCACATCTTTCTGTGAGGTTTTTGCACAGACTGAGTCCCATCTAGTATCATAGAATCAGAGAACCTTTTGGGTTGGAAGGGACCTTAAAGATCATCCACTTCCAACCCCCCTGCCACGGGCAGGGACACTTCCCACTGGATCAGGCTGCCCAAGGCCCCATCCAACCTGGCCTTGAATACCTCCAAGGATGGGGCCTCCGCAACTTCCTTGGGAAACTTTTTCCAGTGTCTCATCACTCTCATGGTGAAGAAATTCCTCATGTCTAGTCCAAATCTGTTTGTCCCCCTCCCTCTTCACATCTAGTTTAAAGCCCTATCTACAATCCCTGCANAATATGATTTCAGATGAAGTCCCTTTATTCAGGTTCCCTCGTTGTTTATATAGGACAAGCAGGCCAAAACATCAGGTAAACCCTGATTGGTTACTTCTGGTCTAGCAACAAGCCTTTCCTAGCAACCGCCCATCCCATATCTCCCTGCCACCAGCCCAAAAAACTCCTGCCCCCCACCTGCAAACCACTTCATTAACATAACACAACAGTCATCCAAAACCTTTGTGACCCTCCCAACTCTGCCCTGCCAGGGCACTTAAAGAACAATCCCAACAAAGACATCTTAATAAGAACAAAAATTTTCCTACCTCTTTTTACATGAAATAAAAAATTATTAGTTTCTTGCTTCCCCATGGCAATGCTAGTAACATATCAGGATGACTAAAAGATAACAGAGTGCATATTATTTATTGGCAAATAAGTTATACCATTTTTGGTTTTTTTTGAAAAAACATGGGGTAAAATTCCCCCTTCAGCTATTTCTCCTTGTCCCTTTGATGATAATTTGTGGAATGATTTGGTATCATTGAAGACTAAACCCTGAATTATGTATATTTTGGTTCTATGTGAAAACTCAACATTCCTATTTCTCACAGGTAGCTCTATTTTGCAAGGATTAATTCAGAAATACACAACACACTCATGGTCTGTTACCCCTTTATATATTATTTTCATGATTTTCAACATCATGATTAAGGCAATCATGCTTGAATTATCAAATGCTTATATGACAAGTCTATGCATTCATTAGGATACTCCATCAGTGCATTCCATGCAAGTGTACTGAAATGTGGAATCGCTCCACAAAAAGGTGGTTAAGATGTTGTCCAGAGTTATGCCAGATTTCAAAATATTCCAATTACCACTATTTTCCCAGGCTCTAATAATTTAACAGAAAATTAACCACTGGGTACTTATTTGACACACTGAATGGTTTAATTAGCAGAAGTACAGCACTCAGAAAGTTAAAGATTTTCAAGGCCTATAAAGCGGTTTTCTTCTAGTAAGTTATGAAAGAAAGTAATTTCATTTAAGGAATCATTCAATCAATATACAGATTTTAAGGTACGAGCCCTGTGATTCACAGCATTACATTTCCCATTGTTTCATACTTTGGCCAGCACTTAATTTTACTTTGAAGTGTAATGCATTCTACATGTCACCACTGCGTGTGATTGTCTAGGCTGCAGAACTCCTACTAGGAATGTTACACTTGGTTCTGCTACAACCAAATGATTCATTTTGCATGCTGATGTCTTCTGAAAGCGCTCCGCATAGCTTATATATTAATATATATAATATATACCTAGAAAACACCTGCTGGTGAAAACCAGGCCTGAAACAGAGCCAATGCAGCCAAGTCCATTTGCCATTTTGTGCAATTAGAAACTCACCTATGAATTTTCACATCTTTCTGTGAGGTTTTTGCACAGACTGAGTCCCATCTAGTATCATAGAATCAGAGAACCTTTTGGGTTGGAAGGGACCTTAAAGATCATCCACTTCCAACCCCCCTGCCACGGGCAGGGACACTTCCCACTGGATCAGGCTGCCCAAGGCCCCATCCAACCTGGCCTTGAATACCTCCAAGGATGGGGCCTCCGCAACTTCCTTGGGAAACTTTTTCCAGTGTCTCATCACTCTCATGGTGAAGAAATTCCTCATGTCTAGTCCAAATCTGTTTGTCCCCCTCCCTCTTCACATCTAGTTTAAAGCCCTATCTACAACCCCTGCAATCTTCTCCTCCCCCTCTGAGAAAGGTCACTCCCACCTGATACCTGTAATCCCGGTGCAATATAGGCCATCCCATTATTAGAAACCCCAAAATTATTGCAGTGACACCAGCCACAGAGTCATGCATTAATTGACTGGATAAGTCTGAGCTGTGCTATGTCACCACCTGTAACTGGAAGGAGAGAAGAAAAATCACCTGGGCCCCAGATTCCCTCAGTAGCTGTCCCAAGGCCCTAAAACCTCTTTTAACCCCACCTTAAGCTTTGTACTGCTGCTTTATCCATTTGCACATGGAGCAGCAGTAACAGGTAGATCTCTCTGTAGATCTCACCAGGCTGGCAAGTTTTCTGGCCACATCCTTTACCCCAGCTCCTGGGAGCCAGCAGACTTCCCTTGAGTGGGGTCTGCTTGACATATTGGACACTCTGACCCCTTCAATAGAGTATCTCCTACAAATATTACTCTACTATTGATCCTTGTGGCAATACAGTATTTACTCCATTTTGGTCTCTGACCCTGCTCCAATGTGAGTGCATCTTTCTCCATGTTTTCCTCCAGTACGTCCTCCACCTTGAGAGCCTCAAAACTGTTTTGGAGCGACATCTGAGGTGGTGTGGGCAAAGAGGGGGTTGATTTTCTGCCCACTCTAATCAGTTCCTTGTTTTCAGGTTAACCTCTCCTATAGGAAACAGTGGGCCCACAGATACAGATGAAATGTGGACTGGATGCAAATATGTATATTCGCATCTTTACTGCTTCTGCTTCTCCTGTTTTTTTCATATCAAAGCAGCTTTATAGGTCAGTTATCTTAGCAGAGCTAATGTCATAGCCATGTTATCCCTGGCTAATGTGGGCCATGTTCCGTGCAGCCTCTTGATTCACATGATGAACTGGCTGAAGGGCTATCTTCAACTGTGTTTCTTTGCAAATCTCCCATAAATCTTCACCTCTTACTAAATTAGAACATACAGAGACAGGGTCATTACTACATAGTGTGCATTCTCCTACATGCACATATGCATTTAAACACCAGTACATTATATTGCATTGCTTTGCCTTTTTACCTGCTCTTTCCCTACTTTCCGTGGTATTTACAGCTGTAACTCATGAAGAAAGCAGGGGCAGTGTGGGGAAGTAAACCATTGATAACCTGAGCATGTAATGACTTGGATGGAGGATGACATAGACTTAAATGTAGTTCTGTTTTAGTAACCTACCAGCTTCATGTCAGCCCATCTCAGTGCAAATCTTCATACACCTTACCCCATTTTCTTTTTTAGGGTATTGTCCAGCCTATGTCATGACCATTTCTGTGACAAAACCTTTTAGCCTGGAGTAATGTTTTCCTATCTCTTTATTATTTGAATGTTTTCTCCTACCTTCAGCACAATAACCTTGTGCTATTCCTTGATTCCTGCACAGCCCTGAGCCACACCCTTGGTGCCATTTTCCCTGGTTTTACCTTATTGTTTTGGGTTTTCTTCCTTTCATTTGTCTTCCTGTTTCTTTTATATCTTTTTTCCTCTACAGAAGCAAAGATCATATTTGTTTCCACTGCTTTTGTTTTCTCCTTTATGCTGTCCTCTCCCTTTTTAGCTCATTCCGTTCTTTGCTTTCTTTCCATTCACCTCCTTGTCCCTCCACTGTTTGCTGCCTCCAGTAAATGGGCAGTCCCTCTCCTTTACCACTATTCACTATTTCTGATGGTTGCCAGGGAGACAAATAGGCAGTGCAATAGGTGTCAGTTCTGCATACATTACCTGTGTAGGGAAGAGAACTGCAGTCAACAGGGATAGCCACCAACAGAAAACCTAAAGGGTACCTACTACACTCATGAGTTGTTTTATATTGGAAGGCTTGTACTCTAGAAATTTCTTCTTGTTCATCTGCTTTGAGATGGCTTCTCAGTCTCAACTCTTTACTGAAGTCACCTGGTTGTGAACACTGAAGAATAATAAATCCCTTTTGAAGTCCCTCTTAATGAAACAAGAGAAAAGATAAAGGAGTGCAAAAGGTGGTTTTTTTTCCAAGATACTCAAGTTGCTTTAATTTTATTTATAAAAACTCCCATCCTATTAATAATCTGTTCTCAAAGAGCACGGGATTCCACTTCTACATCAGTTTAAACCAACTTAATCTTTAAAGCAAGTTTAGCTCATTAGGAAGGACAGGGTGCCTTGGTTCAGACATTTCATAAACTAGAACATCTGCCTACAGAACTTGACTCAATTTTCACTGATTTCTTCCTTTAGGAATAATATCTGTAGTTCATAAAATATCTATATATATACACTAATACCTACAATAGTATATTCTGTATTTTATGTAAATTACTCAATAAATTTTTTTGCACAGGAAAATACATCCAAAAGAACATACAAACATAGCTTGAATATATGCTGAAATGAAAAATTTTTCTTGAGGAGGAAGCAGGTTATTACCTGTTCTTTAAACACAGGGTAAAATCCTGACAATGCATTCATTACAAATTGCTGAGCTCTCTTTTAACAATGCCAAGGGGAGCACAAGGTTTAACACCAGTGCTCCTGCTCTTGGGGTCAGAAGCATAGGTTTAAAACAAATCAGCACTAGATTTGGGAGTATTTCAAATGAATATTGGATATTGTCCTCAAATGCTATTTAAGTATTTAGTGTGAAAAAGCTTGATGAAGTTAAACAATTTTAAATAGTCAAACTACATCTGAGAGTAGGTAAGCCCATCAGCAAGCACTTTTCTAATATTTCAAAGTCTGACACATTTGAGCCTAACATTGGTTCTAGTGCATTTGACAAGTAAGCAAAGTTCAGCTGAAGTCATGACTGAAGAGTAGCAAGAAGAGTTCTACTAATCGGCAGCATATCATTAAAATATCATTAAAATGTAACTAAAAAGCAGCATTTTAAACTATGTATCCACAAATATTACAGTAATTAAAAACTGGTTCTCATGGAAATTCACAGCATAAGAACCTAACATGTCATATACATTTTGTATTTACTGTAACACTTAGAGATGTAGCTGGTCCATGCTCTAAGACATTTTGTCTTTAAAAGTAAACAGAAAGCTGACCTGTGCATGACAGACTATAATCTAGCCGTAAATAACAAGATGTTTTGCAACTTCAAGCACAGAGAAAGAAATTACTCTACCCTATTTGTGTAGAAGTGGTGGGCTTAGTATGGTTTTCGTTGGTTTTTTTTTTAACTTTGCAAGAAAAAATGATCTCTAGTGTTTCTACTTGGTACTAAACGTGTCAGACTCATCTGATGAGCTGACAGAAAGCGTCAATGTTTAGACTGAGGCATTCACCATCTGTCTGAGGTTGTAGGCCTGATTGCCACTGAAAAAAAAAGCATCACATCAGACAGAGTAAACAGATGAATGTAACTCATAATTTTGGACAGCAACTATAATTTACAATTGTCAGGACTATTATTTACAATTCAACAGTTTTAATTTGGAATTGCTATATATACTTAGATGCAGTTTCTATAGTAACTTCTGACACTCCTTCAAGTCTGGTTCACTTTTAGTTATTTACACATTTCTAGTAGCCTTAGGCTTCACTCTTGATAATTTTCCCTGCTACATGTCTCTGCTGACCACACTAACCCTGAGATGCTTCATCGGCAGCTTTATAGTTCAAAAATGGTGCAAGTAGGATGACAGCTGTTTTGCAAGTGCCAGGGATGAAGGCTATTTTGGTGAATGAAGAACATATCCTATCTTTCATACTTCTGACTTGACATGATCCCCTTCCCAGTATTCTTTGTTTAAAGATAGCTATCTTCCTGTATTTATTGTTAATCAGTTCAAGCAGTCTTGGGAAAATGTTTGATAAGTCTTGTTCAATCCCTAAGCAAGGACAGGTACTTCTGAAATCTGGGATGATACTATCAGCTTGGAACTGTTACCCTTAATAAGGAAACAGGTGTGTAAATATTATGGTTTATATGAAACTCATTCAGTGTTTCATTCTGTGAAAGAAACCTGGAACTAATTTGTAGAGGGGGGAAAAAAGGGCAGAGGAAGACATGATCAGTCATAAATGGCATGAATGTCACTCCTAATCATGTCAGAAGTAACTGGAAGACAATTACTGCCTTCCTATACAGGTGAAACAGGGTGCAGGATACTGAAGGGTTCACAAGTTACTGTTCACAATGGATAGATCACCTAACTGCAGGCCCTTTGGGGGTACTAGACCTCTAACAAGGGAGGATGAGTCTTCTAAAATTCACATAAATTGCCTCCCTAGTCTTTATGAGAAATGTTATTCCTCACAGGATGATGGAACAAGCTGTCTAGGGAAGTGGTGAAGTCTCCACCCCTGGAGTTGTTCAAAAAGCATGTAGACATGGAACTCTGGGACATGGTTTAGTAGGCATGGTGGTCTTAGGCTGACAGTTGGACTTGATAGTCTTAGAAGTCTTTTCCAACCTCAATGATTCTATCATCCCTTGACTACATAACTGGGTCTAACCACGACTACACACTCTGTTCCTCGGAAGTGTGAACCTTTCCACATACAGCTCTTAGAGCATTCTAGCACAGGGTATGAATAAGGGCATGTCACTAGAAGACCCAAACACAATCACACCTGGGCTGTGAAGCATATTTACCTGGGCCTGAAATTTTCACATATGCGGTGAGTACTGCTGATGGGCAGTGAACTGAAGCTGGAGAAAAGCTAACAAGTAGACTTTTCCCTAAAAATCCTGTATTTGATACTTTTGTGTGTAATTACAATTAGGTTCTTTAACTGTAGCAACAGTTAGAACTATGGAAAACATTGGCCAGCAAGGTAGGTATAGTATGTAAAATGGCACAGGGAACCTGGGATTTTCTCTGTTGGCAGAACAGAGTATGCCAAAGTAAAACTGAGCGCACAAGAACTTGTTTTATTGACAAAGACTTCCACAGGAGTATCAGTGCAGTATCTCCAAAGTCTTACATTACTGCAGTTATGCCGTCCAATAGAACAATAAAGTTACATCCATACCAGTGAATTATATAGGCTTTGGACCATTCTCCGGCATTAGTTCAAGTTGGAATTGAATAACTTGCACCCAAATTATAAAGTTCTCCTCTACAACAGGGTGCTCATATTCAAACTCCTAAGTAGGAACAGTAACTGGTCTGACTTAATCCCTTAAACATTACCCAGAATTATTTAGCAATTATTCTGCCGGCTGGCTGGCCCAAAGCAAAACTACAGTAGGGACCCATTAATGAGCTCAAGTGCCAGTGGACTGCATTGCACTGCTTGCTAGTAGAAAGGCAGTCTAAATCCAGTCTGTGTGGGATGGTGTGGTCAAGGGAATTATCAAAACCACCAGGACACTGGGTTCTCCAGACTTTGTCAAGCAGGCTAAGATGAATTTCATTTGTTTGAAAAACAGCTAGAGAAATGGGTAAACAAGCTGCCCTACCTAATGATTCCAAGCATTCAATTTCCAGTAGCAATACACAGGACACTGTATCAGCTGTCATCAGAATTGGTGGAATTCAATTTAGGTTTTCTTTAATTAATTCAAATGATTTTGTTCAGTACATTGCTGAAGATAATGAAATTAATTTATTTCATTAAAAAGTCCAGTAATTAAACTGTCTCTGTACTTGAGTTCCTCTGCATTTACAATGCTTTGTTGAAGTACTCTGAAGTTCTGAGACAAAAAGAAATACAAGTCTTATCTTTATGAATCTTCTGGCAGCACCAATTATAGCTTTCTTATATGGATGTTTTTCCAGTATAAATGAAATTAGAGCTTAGTAAAGATAACTTTCAGATCATTATTCCTGGTAACTGAGCATATTATGAACTCTTATGTTTGAAAGCATTAATGAAAAAATATTCCCAATTATTAAGTTCACTCATGCTAGCACTGTCTTCTGAAAACTTCTGAAAGGAGCCAACTGTTTTGAAAAGCAATATGACTTTTCAGCTGGATTAAGTCTCAAAATGTTGATCATTAATACTAGCTTCTAATACCAAATACAAAACAGCCTGAAACTTTAATTCTGCTGCACTACTTCAGAGATCAAACCCTTTCAGATCAAAGTTAAAACTGTAAGTTTGGAAACTTGAACAAAAAACAAGTCTCAAATCACAATTAGATAATAGTTTAGAATTTCTCTTTGGTAAAATGGTAATTAAAAGACAGTCTTATGAACATTTCTGATAGTGATGATATTTATCTACATTAAAACAAACACATGGTAGTCCTACATGTTATTTAAACTGAACAACAACATTCAGAGAGAGAAGAGTTCATATATAGCTCACTGAAGGTTTCCCAACCTACTGTAGACTTGGAGGGCATTCAGAGATCTTCCTTCAGCACAGGAAGAACAGAGAACAAAGTGGCCAAGCAGCACCACAAAGATGGCTGGCAATACCTTCAGTCCCAAGTACACCAATAGCACACTTTTGCCTCTTTCACCTCAAGAGGTGGCTTTAAAACTGTTTTTACAAAGGAAACAGTATTAAAAAAACCCCTACAAACAAAGACATTGCAGGACAAAACCCAAAACACATAAAACAAACAAAAAAAGCTTCAACCTCAAATGTCCTGAAGTCTTCACCTGAAATCTCAACCCACAGAAGTGAGAAGGAAGATGGAAAGCAGGATAGGAAACCCTTCCTATGCTATGATACCTATTTGGTATCATATTTTAGATGATTTTTTTAGAGGTTTTTCCAATTTCTGCAGCTTTACAACTTATTCAAACAGATCTGGGGTAAGGAAATAACCACTGATTTTATTCTCGTATTTCCCAAGTTCTGGTCCCACCTTGTGCCATCCACACATCCATCCACACCAGCCCAGTATGACAGCTATTAAGGCTGATCAGGGGGATCTCCACAGCTCACTTTTGACTTTACAGCTGTTTATGGAAATTCTATTTGGCAAAATCTGTTTTTTTATTACCAGGCTGTTACATTAATTACATCAAAGTTTTCATTTCTCAAACAATACAACTTTGATTGTTTGAAATCTGTCGTTAGTGAAACACAGAACATTTATTCATCAGACCAGGAAGAAAGGGGCCACCTCCACAATTTACATACACATACACAGACATTTCCAAGTGAGCCCAGAATAAAGTAGCTTCAAGCTCACTAGCTGGAAGTGTGAGCATCTTCCTAGTAAGGCGAAGGAGCTTATAGCCCCTGAGTTTACAGTTCCTCTGTATCATGCAGACATATAATTTTACTTAAAATTAGGTTAGATATTTAGAAAAGTGCACCCTTGCAAATTGCAGACGGAAAATAAACTGCTCATGCATAAAGGGAAAAGTGACTTCTTCCATAATTATTCATTTAAAACTTTTAGCTCATTAGAAAAGATTGCCATTATAATATTTAAGGAGAGATCCCACACCCTGACAATAATTAATATATTACCTGATGGTATTTCTTCAGTATGTTGTGCATTTCTGCTACATCTTCACTTGTTATGGTTTTGATGATATATCTTTTGTCGTAAGATGTATGAAAGCGGGCACCACTGCGTGCTTGGGAATCATTGGCAAGGGGTGAACTCCTTGTCAATGAATTCTGTCAATTGATTCAAAACAAAACAAGACAGCATCAAGTCAGACAAAAATATGTAACTTTTAATTGGAACAAATATAAAACATTTCCATTTATTTTTTTAGTCTTTTTCAATCCATCCGGACCAAGCTGAATTCTGCAAAACATGTAAACACAGACTGCATTACCTTGACACATCACTTTAAAAATGTTCTGATACCGAAAGAATCAGGGAAGGTATTGCCCATCAGTGGTTCAAAAGTAATTCTGAAAGCACTTCTTTATTGCACTATGTCACAAAACCATTATAAACTTTTGGGAAGAAAACATACAGTAATTAAAAATCCAAAACGAACATTGTATTACACCACAATAACCATAAACAGAAGGCTCATCCATAGCTACACTATCACGTTAAAACTGAGCAGGATTTGCTCTTGAGCCTGTGTGATTTGGTGCATAAACAAGCTGTTTCTGAGTTCTAGTACCAGAGCTGTTTCAATGATTTAATATCTAGTGTTAAGCAAGTAATATTATTATACAGCACCTGCTTTTGTGAAATAGACTTACCTTCCTACAGACTCAAGAGGGAAAGGTTAATTAATGGCTGTGTAGCAGTTAGAAGAAAAACTGGAAGAGATTAGCAAACAATTTTAGACTGAAGCTTGAAACTACTCGCACTTCAAAAGTATCAAATGCAGCCTTCTGCATTTTTTCAGAAAATAAGAGGTATTCGGATTAGATTTCTATCTTCTATTTAAAATCAGCAAAAATAAATTAGACAAAGTATTACAACTTGCTTTTGGTTGGAAGCATCTTTCTTTACCAGTAAGAGTTTATGCCAATTGTTACATGTTTGTATTACATCATTATTATTTTTTAAAAATAAGTAGTAACAGCAGTGGTAAAGCCAAGAGAAAACATAATCATATTCCTATACCTAATGTGTACTTCAATTCAAATGGATCATACTATAACAAAAGTTTAAAAAAAGTTAATTACAGACTGCTGGAACACTTTAAACTTGCAGTACCCAGTCAGTATATCCCTACTAGTACCAGAAAACCCCAGCTCCTGCTATCATTCACGACTAGTACCACAGCACAGAAACACTTGTTGCTCAATCGAAATATACTTCCCCCCTTCCACATTCACATAGTGTAATATGCTTTTTGTATATCAGTTTAATATGAAATAAAAACATTTTCCCACAAAGTTACTTTATTCATTTGAAATAGTAGCAGGAATAACAGTAAATCACGCAAAAGCACACAGCTCTACAACACATTATCAGAATGAAAACCTTAATTATGACAAGGAAGAGAAATACATCTTCGTGAGCTTCTCCCTGTGTATTTCTAGGCTTGTGCAATGAACTAGAATAATCACTAATGTCTATGATACAAAATGATGTATTTCTCCACTATCCTCTCTATTCACTGAAGAAAGTATGTGGATACTTCCCTAAGGTTTATAAATAAACAGTATTTCTAGACTAATCAGAACGTAGCTTTAGGAACAACCACAGCAGACTCAATTCTTTCTCTTAATTGGCTTTTGGAGAGTCAGACTGTCAGATGTGAACCCTGATATACCACCGCTTCACATGGTATTAATGCAGTTTTCTCTACCTGCTTTCAGATGTTTCCTATTCAAATTTACTTCCCACCACTCCACCACTTTTTGTGGACTCATAGAGTCAATTCAAGAGAACAGGTAACATAAACAGATCAAATTTTCTTAATGCTACACTTTATATCAGTCCTCTGTTAATTTTCTAAGTGAAATGTAAGAGCTAAGTCTTAGAAACCATCCTCTGCAGAAACCCTCTCTGTTCTAGTGTCAGGATTTGGCTTTATTTCCAAAGTATATACTTGTTTAAGACAAAGAACCAGTAACAGAAGTCTTTAAAAAATGTGCAAATTCAGTTACCATCACTACAAACCAGAATATATGATGTAAAATAATAATTATTCTTAATTCTGAAAAAAGCTAAACTAGTAACTACTAGTGTATGCCATGAATTAAACTACTGCTAAGTTATTAGGCTGTAATTCAGTTAGCAATAACAAAGGTTGTTGGGTAATTATTTGCTACTGTTCCCAGCAGAAAAAGGTGTATTATTCTGAGGTTAACTATAGCAATAAAACAGTAACCACAGTTTTCTAAATGTCTTTTTCCAAGAGAACCCGTCTTCAAATTGTAAGCCATATATTATAAACCTTAAAAGGAATTAATGTGGGAGGGAGAGACCAAATGTCTATAAGAAGTTGCAAAAATTTCACTTGTTAGTCTGCCACTAAACCTACAATGGAGGAGGGAAAGAGGGAGAGTGAGAAGGAGGGCCCAAACTAGCATTATCTGCCAAAATTCCAAATACTCCTAAGGTATATTTTAACATTGCTTATCAAAAGACCTGTCAGATTTGAGTCAAATTTGGACCTGGGTGTACTCAGTATCAACAAAATATCTTGCTAGCAACACCTTGACTGAGATACAATGTATGGGAGATGCTGCTTCTATGGACATCTTTGTCCCAGAAAGGGACAAAAATAACCACTTTTGATTTCAAACCCTCTGAATGCTGTTCCCATAACTATCTGCTCTTTAAAATCCATGTCCTTTTGCAGTCATAAGCGCTGTTTGCACAGAAGAGCTCTTCTAAGTGTTAGGTCTTAAAATAAAGTCATTCCTGCTTTCCAGGAACAGTGCTCCTGTAAATATGACCTTCTTCCCTCCTGTTGTGAACAAGGGATATCTAATATATAGGTATATTTATGCAGCAACCCATCAAAACAAACCGAAATTTATTCAGATTTTTTTTCCCCCCATGATGAAGTACAATATTTGATGCATTTAAAAATATGGACAGCATAAGAAATAAGAAATTCTGACTTGAAAAGAAATAACAGCTGCTACACCAAGAGAATAATATTGCTCTCTACAACTACCTGAAGGGAGGTTGTGGAGAGGAGGGAGCTGGTCTCTTCTCCCTAGTGACAGGGGACAGGACAAGAGTGAGTGGCCTCAAGCTCCACCAGGGGAAGTTCAGGCTCGACATAAGGAAAAAATTCTTCACTGAAAGGGTCATTAGGCACTGGAACAGGCTGCCCAGGAAGGTGGTTGACTCGCCTTCCCTGGAGGTGTTTAAGGTGTGGGTGGATGAGGTACTGAGGGGCATGGTTTAGAGATTGGTGGGAATGGTTGGACTTGATGATCCAGTGGGTCTCGTCTAACCTGGTGATTCTATGATAAATCAACTAATACTCCTTTTATCATGCCTTTTCCATTACAATTCAGGTTAGACAAAAAAACCCGTCAGATTCAAACAGACATTAATATATCTAGTCATATTTTAAACCAACTGGAGGAAACTTTCTTTAAGTCACTAATTTTTTACAGTTTCTTCATTTTTTTCAGCAATAGCTATTTTTTTTCCTAATGGAAATTAATTCTGCCTGATTGCTAACTATAATGACAAGTTAATTCGCAAACATAATGATTGTACTGAAAATGTTGCTAACACAAGAATATAATACATCTGTAGGCAACTATTTATCACAGAATTTACTGTTTCTTAATGCTCTACTGGGTTAGAAATGGCGATCCATTTATTTCTGAGCAAATGGCTATTTTATTATTACTTATCTATATCAAGCTTAATTAAGAATGCATACACCTATTATTTTACCACATGCATATTAATTTGTTTGAATAAACTAAGCAACATTGTGCTAAGCAGCACTGTTACATATACACACAAGTAAGGCAAATGCATTCTCTATAAGACCCTGACCCTAGTAATAAACTGGGATTTAAGATCAGATGTTTAAACATTAAACGTGTTTAAGACAGAAACAACCTCTAATTAAAATCTTTGATACTTTATGTTTACTCTCATTACAATGCTGTGTCTGGATACAGAACGTATTTCCTTTGAACTCTAAAATAAGGTGGAACATGGATGCTATTGTTAATATTACTGTTGGCTATGTTTTGTTTTATTACTTGTATAAGTTTATTAAATAATTACAGTTTAAAAAGCTGAAAAAATAAATCAAATTTCATCATATTGTGCTGATTATTAGCAACTGCACTACCACTTTCTCATGACAATAAACGTATGGCTGAGTTTTGCCTGTGGACAGTTCTATTTCTAATGGTTCACTGCTGTGAACAGAGAAAAGTTCACATTCCTTCTGAAGTAAAACTTCTAGGTATGATGCAAAGTATTTTAACTCTCAACTATACTATTTATATTTATTTATAGTTAGAAATCAGTCTTCAATAAAACACATACACCGTTGGCCTGCTCTTGACAACAAAGATTGTTTAAATAAGATGACAAGAAATGGTCTGTGCTGGCAAGTCATCATTAGTGAGTTAACATCAAGGGACAGCTTTACAGAAAGGATCAAACTAGAATTTTGGGTCTTCAAAGAAGAAACAACATGGCTATTAAAAAATATGTTAAAAATACTAAGATCCCTCTCTTTTGATATAAGTAAAGCTAACTTACCTGTTTGACCCAACAATGTTAAGTATAAATCAAAGCATTTTGTACACCATTCAAACCTTCCAAATACTAACAAATTAATAGTACATATATTAGAAGTGAAAAGAATCCTGTAAAACTATAACTGATAAGAAATCTCAGACAAAAATATGAGTAACACTGTGTGTGACATCCAACGTGCACTTTTATGCCACAAAAATAGTATGGAAAGTTTGTGAGAATTTCTCTTTTAAAATTAAGGTTTAAACATATCTAGGCAAGTAAAAAAGCTTAATTTGTTCTGGTGTTATGTAACCTAAGTTTTTAATTCAACCACTTAGTGCAGACAAGAATGAGAAACACAGTAGTGTATATCAGACAAACTAAAGACAGGCATTTACTGGAACTGTACTGTTCACTTCAGACCACTACTGGACGTACTGTATAGACTTGTCTCTTACTGTCAGACATAGTTTTGTAAGACTACATGGTAAAACATTCCTGTGATCCAGACGACTTTTGCCAGAACACACAGATAGGTTTCAGTGCTGACTGGTACAAAATGAGAGTAAAATAAGTTTGTACTATGGACATCCATGCACAAATGCCTTAGAAGAAAAGTTGATGGAACCTGCCTAAAGAAAGCAACGTAGGGCTCTTACTCTGCTTCTTTGTTCAGCACTGAACTCAGTTAAGGAAGACCCATCGCCATCCCCAGCATCACTATCTCTTTCTTAGGTGAGGCTTCTGTGGGGGACTAGAAAGGAAATGAAGAATGAAATTCAAGCATCTTTTGTTTCTGAAAGGAAAATATAAGCAGGGTTGAGGGAGAGGGAAAGGAGAGACAGAGAGAGATAGATCATGGCAAATACCAGATTGATTTCCCTCTGGCTCTGCTTCTTAATTAGGGGAAGACTAAGTGGAATATGAACAGATGGGAAATGAGCTACTCCTCATTTAGCACAGATCTATGAGCCACAAAGCCAGAAGAGGCATACAGAAAAAAAACCACCCAATTCATATCCTCCAAAAGATACAGGTTTGATGACCTAACAACCCTTATACCATCACTTACTGTTACAACACAGCACCTCCACACCTCCATACTGTGTCAGGAACCAGTGAGGCATGTCTCCAACTGTATAACGCTGAAGCATTACTCATAATAAGTTTAAAAAAATTCACTTGCTTATAATATAGTGTTAGCAAGTGCAAAACACAAAGAAAAGAAGGCCACAGTGCCCTGTTCCCTTCATATTTTCCCAGCCTTCTCCAACTCTGCGACGATGTGCCTCAGTCCTCTGGCACAATTAAAACATCTGTCAGCCACACATACCCTGTTCCACTTAACAGCTTCACTTAGCAACTCAGTGTAAGTCTCGGGCTCTGAGCGTGTGTGTTCTGCCAATTCCCTATTCACTTCTCATTTGTGAAGTTTTAATCTTGTGCCTGCTGTTTTTTTGGTCTCAGGAGAAAGAAAAGGTTTTGTACTTTTAAAGTGTGAATACTTTTATGAGGTCATTTAAAGACTACACTAAATTACTTGTGTAATTACTTGTACAACTGAAGACACATTTAACATGCCAAGCTCAGAGATTCCTCTAATAAGACAAATTTCTCTTTCACACACCTCCCCCCAACCTCTCTCAAAGTTTCCCTCTGAGAAATCATTGGCCGGAAGTCTCACCGTCCTTAAATAAATCAATATAAAAAAATATCACCTGTATTGCACAGAGTAGCAGGTAACTGGAAACACCTATCTGGTCTTCAGTGCTCACAGGTTACAAATCACAAAGAATTTGTCCTGTATCTCAGTATTAATTTCTGGTAAAAGAATAAAAATGAATCTTTAAATATAAATGGTTAAAAGCTACACCACTTACAAATACTTAATTTGCCAAAGAGTTCTTGATAGAGAAAGTTAATCAGTAAACCTAGATTACATGTCATCACTTCACCCAAGAACAGCATAGTCTTTAGCAAATTCACAGAAAGGTTTAGTTTTACTATAGACCCACTCCCTGCTCCTTCAGCATCTCTTTCCCAAACTCTCAGCAGTTTGCACAGTTCCATTTCCCACAGTAAAAATATATTAGGTGAGAAAAACGTGCTCTTAGGACTTGATCCACAGTTCTCTGACGTTCACAGAAGCTCTTCTAGAGCCTTCAGAGTCCAACAGAACTGCTACCCATCAGAAGCTGTTTCTAAACTGAGCTCCAGTCTCTGCTTCTGGTCAAAGGCAGTTGTGATTTTTCCAACTTCAATCTTTCAAGATTCACCACTGTAGTTCTCTAGTTTTTCAGGTGAGTCTAATTTTGATTTTGAATTATTTCCTTCGCCAGTCATTGATATTTATTCTTTCCTGAAGTATCTAGTATTGTTTTCCTGCAATGATACATACATACTTTCTTCCCAAGCTTAATTTTTGTAAGTGCAGCAGGTCAAACTCTGCCACTCCCACCACAAGCCATTCTCTATGTCCTTCGATACCATTTTTCTGTATTTTTTCTATATCCAACTTTTCAACATCCTTTTTTAAAGATGACTACCACCAAAACTATATCTAGTACTTGTTTCAGGTATAAAATAAATATAATAGATGTTTTTTTAAAAAAGTTAGAGCTTCAGAGCTTCTTCTGGTATTATTTTATTCCTTCCAATTTATCCACCCAAGGGTGTTGCTACTCCTCCTAGTCAGGAGCTCACACTAGTGCTAAAATCTTGTCTTCTTTGACGTCTTTTTCCTTCTCAGAGCTACTACCTTCCTGAACACAGCCCCTTCTGTACTTCTGCACTCCTTTTTATCCACACAACTGTCCATCTGACTGTATTAAAAGACATCTCAATTGGACAGGCTCAGAATGTCAGGGAATCAAAGCGGTTTTTGTACAAAACTCCTGCCTTTATCCCACTTAGCTATTTGGATGGATTTTGCATCTTCTGCAAGTTTTCACTACATGAAACATCAATTGCTCATTGACAATTAAATTTCAATTGTTGTCATTTCATCATGTACTATTTCTATATATTTTTATGATAAAGTTCTATGAAAACTGGCATTTAAAAAATCAAAATAACAAAATACCAAGTCAAATTGTAAGAGGCATCCTTAAGAATCCTTAGAAGCCAGCTAAGACACTTTCTAATGTTTTATCTTTGGAAGACTACTCTGACCTTGCAAGTTGGTCAACAAAAAAAGCACCCTATTGTAATTAATCAACACTCATGCTATTATTCATAATGCTAGTTATACAAACACCAGATATCAAAAAAAGTAAACTGATTCTGTTCTGGAGAGATTTTGGTTATTTCTAAGAGCAACAAGTTAAGCTGTTCGGAGTTTTTTTTTCTAACTGAAACCATTTTTGTGAAAAACCACATGGAGCACAGCCGCTAAAGTACAGGAAAAGCTTGTCCCCCTCCTTTCCTCCATAACTGCAAGCTATATTTATAACTGGCAAAGCATTGCCCTCCTCTTCAAAGACAAACTGCTGGTAAGGCTCTTCCTCCTCTGCCCACTTTGCTTAAAATGTTCACAGCACGGGTATTTACTTCCACAGTGGGAGGCCAAGGATTAGCCACAGCCTCCAAGAGGGTGGAGAGATTTAAAGGTCAATTTAATTAGCTCATTCTAATCTCTTACATGTCTAACGTAAATGTCACTGTTTTCTAACTGCTACTTTAGCAGACAAGATTATATTTTAGAAACTTTTAACATGTGAACTACATGTTGGATGTAATACAAATACTTTACGTAACTAATCTGAAAAGGGAGCCTAATAAAAACTGCCATTCTGTCCGAGGTTTTCCTTAAAAAAAAAGAGAGAAAAAGGGCAATAGGAAAATTCTGGTGATAAAGCATGGAAAGCTTTAGAAGAATACTAATCTTTTAAACTGACTGGCTTAACAGCTTCTCATTGATTTAAATCTTTCCTATTTCGTGATGTCTGGACAAAGGCAAACAATGGTTTCTGGTACTGTGATCTCATTCGAAAGTCGTGGAATGCTAAAATGAGCTTCACAGGTCCAGTGTAACCTAAAGACAAGTCAGATCACATCCCAGGCTATTTAAACGTGCCTCTGGGCAAGCTTTGCATGAGTGAATAGGCAAAAACAAGTGCACAGATGATGCTCTGTGATGACTGAAATCATAGGTCAGTGGAAAAGCCTGGCAGTTGTTCATCGTTATTAAGAGAATTACATTCACATGGTCTGGCTGTTTTTCTGTGACAGCAGTTACAGTGCTGCTGCCTGGCTCACACAGAGCTTCTCATGAAGACAAGCTTGCAGCTTCCCCCAGACTTTTTTTCTTTTTTTACAAGATCTCAGGAATCATGGATTTGGCTGAATTAGACATGGATTACTTATTAAGAAGTGAATCAGGAAGATAGAGCGTCATACAAGTGGGCATGGATGCTCCAAGTTTTTTTGCCGTAATTTGAAACAAGCAGCCCACTTCTGGGATGGTACTCAGGACAGTGTTTTGCCAGTGATTTCTAGAGAGTAGAAAGGCAAATGCTAATGTTCCAATGTAACAAGAGAGGCACCAAACCTATAAATGTCTCATTTTGTCATATGAGGGTGGGAAAGGATGATTTTGGTGTTTACTTTGTATGCTGGCATAGTGCATTCTACCATTGCCGTTGAGCAGGTATATGTTTGGAAGCACTGATGAGGAAACACATCCAGGAAACATTGATCTCCCATACTGCGATGAATTTAAGAAGTCTGGCAAGTAGCAAAGCTAACCTGACTGGCAATACATAAGCACATTGAGTGGTATGACCTCCCCTTGCTTTCGGCACCTGTATGGACCATACTTCATGATGATTTCTCTTAAGACCTACGGTGAATGGGATCTCCAAAAGACAAAAACAGGACACCACTGGTCAGAAATACCAAGTTCCTTCTATAATATTGTTAAGATGTGGATGTACGTACTCTGAACACTTATGACACTTACGAGCCAAGTGTATTCAAGGAGGGATTACTGTAGTTAAAAATATGAAAAACTTTGACAGAGAAAGGCAAACTGTAATTTTATTTTTTTCTTTCTTTGCACTGTGCTATCCTTCCAGCAGAAAGGTTATGTTCCTTGACTTGGTCAAATGAGAGTTAAATGAATATAATATAATTCTTTCCTAAATCAAGTTATCCTACTGAGGCTGTGGGTCTGGATTTAGAGCTGTCTGCTTATAATATGCCCTTGCTTTGACAAGAATTAGGGCGCTCTTTCTGGGAACCTCTTCCCTTCAGCCCTGCAAAGCTTGGCTTGATGCCTCTTTCAGCAGTCTCCATATGAGCACAGGGAGCACCTATTAGCTCGCTGTTTTGATGTTGTCAGCACATGCTAAATGATTTTTTTTCTAGTTTGAATATGCAGTTGAGAATGATACTTAGTTTGGGCTAGGAACTGCTGAAAGCAAGACAAATTAAATGTTTTCTCTAGGGAAACCTAAGAGAAACCAGAGGTTAAAATTTCTGTTGCCATACATACTAATGTTAAGTCCCAGAGTCACTAAATTCTTACTTGGGTTCACGCTTAAAGCACCAAATCCTAGAACATAATATTCTGATTGCAAACTTCATTTTTTACATGCTGGAAAGACCATAAATGCCCAAGTTTTTGTTATTACTCCCTGTTTTCACAACAAAAAAGATGTTAGCAGTTCTGAATGTCTTGGTGGCAATGTCCATCTGGGATCCACAAACTGTATATTCAGCTACAGCAACCTCATCTGACAGATGAGCTCAAAAACTTTTCATGTGCTGACAGACAAGCACAGAAATTTTCTTTTCAAGACAGCTCCTCCTTCCAGGATTTTAATGTATTTCATTAAACATTCAATGAAAAGATCATGTCTTAGGAAGAAGATCCAATTCCTAATGCAGTTGTTGATAACACATTTATTGCTGACCTTGTTGCCTGTACTGATGCCAGAGGTGTCTCATTCCTTCCCAAACCAAGGGTCAATAAATGGAGGCATGGATTCCAGTGCAGAAGCACCAGCAGAGAGCTCCGATTCTGAAGAAATACAATCTTACATTGCAAAATAGTTTTTAAGTTCTTACTATGATGTCTTAGGATTGGATAAGTCACACAAAATAAGCAAAAATATTCATAGGTTGACAAGAATTTTGGTCATCTGGAGCGCAGATACTTAAGAAGAAAATTATATTAAAAGTTGGCTTATCGAAAAATGAACCTAGAATTTGCATTATTTTCCCCATGCCATATTAGAATCTAGAACAGAAATCCTTCTGTCTAGAAAGCTCTAAGAGACATCAAAATGTAAGGAGACACCCATACCAGAAGTGAAAAATACTGCGTTCATAGGTTTTGTTATCAGGAAAATTTCTTAAAAGCAAGAATTCTCACTTTCCAGTTTCGATTGCAATCTTTTATATGGAAAAATGCACACAGAGAAATAGTAAGCATCTCTAAATTAAAAAGAACATCTACTGAAAGTTCTTTATGAATTCTGTGTCCTGTACAGAGAATCTCTACAAACTGCTGCTGCAGACAGGCAAAGCCAGATCTGCGCATGCCTATTACACTAAGTACTAAAACTTTAAGAGAAATCAGTTGTACTGTCCCAGATTCCCAGTAGAAGGCTTACTGGGTACACTGGGACATTGGTGCCCCTTGGTATGAGCCACTGTATTTTACTGGGAAAGAACCCAGTGTCTTTCTTTTGCCTAGCACAATCCAGATGTAGGATTCAGCAATAAGTTTAAGCAAGAACAGATGTATTGGAGCATAGTAAAGTAAGTTTCCCTTTCCAGAGCAGCAAAAGCACTTCTGACACCACTAGATCCTATTTTTCTAGAGTTTGTTGGGGGGGTGTTAAGTTAGCTGCTTATCTGTTAAACTTTCTTATATTTTGCAGTTTATGCAAGCTAGTCCCATAATTCACCTGACAGAACTGTACACTTGGATTTTGTAAGCTAAGAAATTATGTCAATCAAGTTGAAAAGAAACTCCAAGGTTACAGCAGCTACTCCATTTATTTTGGAAAAAAAGGGGCCTTTCTGTAGGCCAAACTTTGCAAAACTAATGTCTAAAGCTGAGAGGGAATGCAGAAATTAAAAATTAATTTAGGATTGCAGTAAGGGATTTAATTTACAGCATGTTTTCCAATCCTTTTTTTCCCTTTTCTGCTAGGAACAGTTAATGCTCTCAAGAATTTTCCTGTCAATATTAGGAGGAACTCAAGAGTTAAGGATTCTTTTTCAATGAAATAAGAAGATAATAACAAAACTATAAGATCTAGAAAATCTACCCCATCAAGACAAAATCTGTAGTTAAATAATGCCGTGACTTGTGGAATTACTTTGAGACTTCCAAAAATTATCTTCAATCTGAGATCTATTTGTACTTACTTGTAACATTCAACAGCACAAACCAAAACAACAATCTCTTTCCCTTTGGTAATTTATAGTCTATGTAAGTGGTTAAAATGCTTTTAAAATTTTTCCATTATTCAAACACAATTTTGATTCATACTGACTAATCATCATTTGTGTTCAGTTTTCTAAGAAAAAACAGCCAGACCATTTTTTATTTTGATGAAATAAATATCTTAGTAATACAGAATCACTAAGAAGGAAGATTGGGGTTTAACAGAATATTTTTTTTTGATATAAGAACAAAGTTTCTGAACCTAAAGAGACAGCTTAATTTGTCCGAGAAAAGTTTATGTAGGCAAACTTTGAATAAAACTCAAGGTTTAACTAACTTCATATTCTGTTTACTACATCACCACCCATAATAAAGAATGAATCATCAAAAAAACCCACACATTACTTGCAATGACACATGGATCTCCATGAAACCTTCATCCTAATTCAGTACTAATGAAAATGTCTCTTGGAGATGCCCAGCTAGCTATTAAGAGACAGATGTAGGACAGCTTACAAAAGATGCCTCAAAAAAAAGAGGTGGCTTTCATCATGTGAAAAGGAGGAGGACCTCATTACAAGAATTGTAATTGCCATTACTAGAAATGGTTCCCTGTAAGGCACAAACCATACACAATTTAAGGAATTCCCCTGATCCTGAAGCCAGACTACTCATAAGAAAAAAAATCTGTATTGCATGAGATTTAAATCTCTCTCCTGTGATAAATGGATATCTGTAAGAGAAATACCTATATTAACCATTCCATACGTAAACTTAGCCTGTGTGTTAAGCGGCCAACAAAATTACTGTAAAAAGTTAATAATATGATGTAGAGAATTAACATAAATATAATCCAGTAATTACAGTCTACACTACCAAACTATTTTCCTGAGATAGAGTTTATTTTTAGTCTTTCCTTATGACTAAGCACTATCTGCCCTCTGGAACAACTCATCAAGGGTATCTGTAGAAGAAAACAAAACCATAAAATGAGTGTTCTTCCTGATTTAAACCGATGTCTCTGACTAATGAACAAGGTAATTGGATTTATTTATCTAAACTGATCCAATCTTGCTCAATAATTGGAATGACATTGTTCACAATTGATTAGGACTCCACTCCCGAAAATCATTATATAAGAAGAACTAACCAGAGAAAGTATTTTGCTATCTCTACCATAAGCTTTCACTCAGTTCAATACTACAGAGGGTTTTTCAAATTCATGTTTGTTTCTGAGTGTAATAATTTTAACCAAAATTCATTGGAATAATTTCCTTAAAGAAAAACATATGAAAGAAAGTTTACTCATTGAGTCTCCCTTTGTCAAATTAGTTTCCCTTTTTAAAACATAGAGAATGTAACATTAAAATTATAGCAATTTCTACTTTTAACAGGGATAATCTTGTGCATGTGGTCACTTGAATTTCCATTTATGTGTATTTCTGTAAAAATAACATGGTTTTGAAAGTGTGTTCAAAATAGATTACTACCTTGGGCAATTAAAAAAAAATAGTCAGAATAGACCAGTAAAATAAGAATTCAGAACAATAAATTGCTTGGGTTGAGGAAAAAAAGAACAGTAAATGCAGATATTGACTTCCATTAGGTCAAAATTAGTATTAGTTATCTTCTGTTTTTCACTAAATAAACTTAAATACTGAACAGCATTGAAATTTTTTTTTCTCTAACAAATACATAATTTTGTTGAATCAAAATCCAGGATGTGGTTACACTTTTGTCTTTTCGATCAATGTTTGGTTACACTGTCAAAAAACCCAAACCACATAACTGCAAAAAGGTATTTTTGGTTTTAATCTGGAAATAAGGACATTTTATTTAGTGACAGTCCTTTAACATTGTTTTGTCATTGTAATCATTAATAAATCTAAACAGCAGTTTATGACAGGAATTTCCATTTTAGAACAGCAGTGCAGATGGAAACTTTTCACAGTGCTGTGGAATACTGTGTTTTTGATTATGCTAAGTTTGTCAGTTTTAACTAATGACAGCATCTTATGTCTTCTAGTAGATATTTACTGAAATATAACTCTGATTGCCTAGTAATGTCATCACCCCATTTTCTAAAAGACAGCCAGCATGAGCTGACACCGTAATGTTAAATTCAGGAGCAATCATATATCCTTCCTCTTTGACACACTCATCCTTTTCCTTGAACAAGAAAAAGGAAATCTTCATATAAAAGGATCAAATAACTTTCCAAGCAACAGGATCCTCTTTGGTTCATCAGGAAAATTGAACCAGGAATGCAATTTGATACAAGGGTTTTAACTGTTGGCTCCAGTCTTGATATATTTCCTCTTAAGCAGTCCTTCAGTAAACAGCATAACGAATAATCATGCAATAGGATCACAACAGATCTACCAGAAGAAACTAACCCAACCCTCTTCTCTGCCTACTATCAAAACGTGTTACCAAAGTAACAGTGACTCTATAAAGAGATCCATAACCTGCTAAAGAGGACAGTTGAAGGACTTAGATTGTGCTTGCAATATCCAGTCTCTTCTATGTAGCAAGAACAGGAGTGTTATTGTATAAATGCACTTTGTACAATTTGTTTCATTACTTGAAACTATTTATTAAATATCTCCTCTTGATACATCTTAGTGACAGGCTACAAATACAATTGCAGTCCACACCAAAATAGTTTAAAAGCACAAAAGAGCATGACAGGAGGTGGATGCTGGGTTATACTGCAAGCATTCTTTAGGGCAGGACCTCTTGTAGTGTAACCAGAGAAGGAATTATCCCTGTAACTGAAACAGTTGCATCAGAAACAGTTAATGGAAAAAGGAATTGTCAGTGAATACTGGAAAAACAGACTGAAGTTCAAGAACTTTCTTCTGTGAAGATAAAAAGAAGCTTTGACTACAAGGAAGAACCCTGCCAAACCTACAGCAACTTTGCTGTATCTGTCCTATGCAAGCAATTTGTTTCCAGATCTTCTTAACAGGAAAATGAGACATGCTGAAGCAGTGTGAAGTTGGCAGGCCATAGGCCACTCTATTTAAAAAAAACCCAAACAAACAAAAAGTGTATGAAGGGAAAAAAGGAAAAGCACTGGTAATTTCAGAAACCACATCTCATAGAGACACACCACTGAAGAACTGTTATCTAAGTGAACCAGCTGAATATAGCTTCTCTTGTCACTGCTGTTCAGATATTACTTTTTCTTCCTATCATTATGCAGGTATCATTATGCAGTTTTAGTAACATGGCTTATGACTGGGAAACATGAAGGATTAAAGACAGCAGAAGGGTAGGAAGCAGAAGACAGCTATGGCAGGCAAAGAAGTAAAACAGAAATGCTCTGCTTGCAGGTAGGGGAAGGTGTAGAAAGAACGTCTTCTTTTTCTCAGTTTTCCTCCAACTCATACAAAAATAAAAGAACTTTATGTCAGCATATTGGCCAGCTTGTTCACAGCTGCATCATTACTAACTTTTACAACTTGTATACATCACTTTAAGCATTTTGAAAGTCAACTTACCTGAAAGTCTTGGTCATCAATTCCAAACCGCTCTCTTAGATTGCGGAAAACCATTGGACAATATTCCTTAAATTTGAAATGACTTGGCATGTTTTCTCTGAAAGAATATAAAAGCAAATCAACTTCATTCACCTGCATTTACTGTAAGTAATTCTAAACTATTCTGTCTCAATTCTTTTCATACTAGGCAGAGGATAGAGACTTACAGTCTCTCTTCTAATGTTTTCTTTTTTCCAATGAGACTGGATTTCACCATATAATTTTCTTTTTGTTTACAATGTTTAATAAATTTATACATATTTGTCTCTAACAAGCGACAACATAAGTGGATGCAATAAATACAAAGCATATTTTGATAACTTTGGAACCTGTACCCAACAGCAGAAAAGAATGCTTTTCCATTGCCCTAAAATGACTTCAAATGTGAAATCGGAGACTGGATTACACAAGAATTACTATACCATTTGTGACACCAGAAAATACTGACAGTGCCAAAATTTCAAGAAAATTTGACTCATTCAGTGCAGGGCTAATTTTCATATCGTAATGTTAATTTCAAGCTTATACATGAGAAAAGTTATTGTCACCTTTGCCACAGAAAAGAAGACCTAAGGTAGCAGAATTCTTCCCATTTCTAAATATATTCTTAAATAAAACTCAGTTTATATACCAACCAGCATAAATAGTTTTGTATGTCTGTACATACTGTTCGTGGAGCATTTTATTTTTAAGAGATGTAGATTACACGGAATGATTTTAATATTTTTGGAGCTACTATAGGATTGGTATGTTTTTGTGTTATGGATTGTAAAAAGCTGAACATTATTCAGCTTTGATACATGCTTTAAATTATCATTCTTTTTCAAATGCTTAGTGTAATATAAAGTACATGCATATGTATTTACGTTTTTAAAAATACCCAAATAAATGCTTATATCAATCATTAAAAAATCACAACAAAAGGATCACCTTCGATATGTAAGATACTCATAAGGCAATAATAAACCATATGGAGGTAAAATACTACCCAGCAGCCCTTGCTGTTGCCTTTCAGAACAGCACAGATGGTTATGTTTATCACAGGATTAACTTAATCATCAAAACTTCAGTCCCATGAACTGAAAAATAACAGAGTTCATAGTACTTCATAAAAATATCACTGCCACTATCCACTCCTACAAAGAATTGTTACTGGTACTTACTTGTTGAAAAGGTGATTGTCCACCTTTATCTTTGAGTATGCTTTGAAATCATCTGGCATCAACATAACAGGGATCTGAACATGGCTCAGTTCATTAATCTAGAGAAAAGAGAAGAGATCTAGTTGCAAATGCATTTAGTCTTTGCAGAGATGCTACATGTGTCTTAAATATGAAAATTTTATTCAGTCTACTATTCTTGTGTATATATCCTGGTAGTGAATGTAAGTAAAAGAAGAATGTAAAAACAGTTTTATTGTTTCCAGATCAAACGTGATCACAAGATGGACACTTTGGAAAAGAAGAAACAGCATTCCATTTTTATACTAGTTTGAGAAAACAAAGTACTCCAAAACACACCTGGAGTGTACTTTTTATTGAAGGTTAGTGAGGATGCCAGCAAAATGGTCTTTAATTCCAACACACTGTTCTTGTTTCATCAATTGCACTAAACTTTCCAAAGGTAATTCAAATTCTATATTTCAAATTATTATTTACTGCTGCAGCGTAGGAAGCAGTCTTGCAAGTCTGTGTCTTGAACTACTTATAGAAAACAAACAGAAATTTTCCTTGCATGTGAATGCACATACTTTGGGCTCAATATGCAGAGGTTTGCTCTCACACTAGTGTGGAACAGAACACTTTTCTGCAAGTCACAGTACTCAGGCATTTTTTGAGAGGAATGGTTGGACTTGATGATCCAGTGGGTCTCTTCCAACCTGGTGATTCTATGATTTTTTGATCAAGTTAGACAAACAACTGATATAGCTATATTTTTTTCTTAAAAACAGATTAAGTTCTATGGTTTTCCTTACTTTTTTATATTTATGGGGACCATCTATTCTTTCTAGCTTTGACATAAATATTGTCAGATTAGGATTTTTCATATATATTTGAAATCCGCTTCTGACCATATCTTTATGATATACGTAGGCACAACTTAGTTTGTACGTTTGTTATTGCATGTATTAATCTATCATTACCTCAGTCATTTTTAACTGAAACATGATAAACTAAGACAAAATTGTTAGCTTGTAGTGGTGCTTTAAAATCATGAATGAGATACCCATTACAACAACAGTCACCTAATACCCATGACATATATTTTATCTATGTTCTTACCCTGGTCACACATCTCAGTTTACCTGGTCAAACCTTCTTACTCAAGCAGAGCACATTCTGCTTCAGCAGTTTTTTACGGGATTTAGAGGAAAAACTCACTCTATGTGAACACAAACGCACACTAGGGGTGGATATATCAAAACAGGGGTGCTCCTCTGCTCTTAGCATTACCTATCCAATGCTGTTTCCCAACTAGGAAGCTGTTAGCTGCCTGTAAAGTCTATTCTGCTTAAGAGAGGCTTTTGGAGAAAACTTCACTGAAGCAGCTATACACTCTAAATACTGGAGGAGAACAATGCACTCACTGCAAGTATGACCTTTTGCAGAAATTAAGTTAAACAAAATAGGAGAACAGTGAGGAACTTTTTTTGCTCTTAAACAGAGGAAAGAAACCAAGGCATGCAGGCAGGTCAGGCAGCCTCATCACTTTTAATAACTTTGAAGTCCCAGTAATGTTCCCTGCCACGTCTCATTTTTTTGTTCAGATCCCCGCAGCTCACATGAAAACTGATCAAGTCTGTGGAGTTGACTTTACAGAACACTTCTTCAGAAAGCCCTGAAAAGCTCTAGACAGAGGTATGGCAGTTATACAGCAGTAGAGAAAGGAAACAGAAAGGTGTGTGATGGGCCAAATGTGCTCTGCTCCTTGGGAGTTGTAGGGAGAACACTTTCCTCCTTCCAAAGGGAAAGAAGAAACTCCAGTAAATTTTTGAAAACACAGCTGCACAAACCTAATAAATCATGCTGACAGCTCATTAAATATGACATAAAATAACAAAACATTGATTGAAAATCACTATATGCAACATATATGCTCTTTACTACAGTTGATATTGCTGCACATCAAACTCACCCTGAAACTACCAGGCAGCTTCATGAGTCTGCAGAATTAGTCTAGCTGTTATACAAATAAAACTAGGGACAAGCAGATATATTACATGGAGATATGAAACTTCAGGTTTGCTTATACAGAACTACCTACTCTTTTAGACTGCCACACTGTACAACAAATTCCATGCTTGAAAGATGGGTAACAGACCTACATGCATGTACATTGTAGCCAAAAGTGACTCCAAGAACATCTTTCATTAAGTACTGTCAATAAGGTTGAATTCACAGATCTTCAATTATTTACAGTAACAGCAAGCTCATTTGCAGATTTGGATTTTAGATTATCAAAACTGCATTGATCAAATTTTCACATGCATTTGCTTTATTAATTTGTTGATACAAAATTTCTGTCGGTACACCTACATCTACAAATTTGCTTTCATACTTTGAATATTTAAAGTTGCACTATAATGACACAGTTTTAACTGTACCTGTAGGCTTTAAAAATAGCAGAATAACATAGTCAAATGTGCTCACATTTGCATACTTTTATTCTAAGCAAAAATTCCAAAATTCTTCTCCTAGGAAGCTCCCTACAAGATATGAATGTACACCTCCTCCTCCTCCCCAATATCAGGTGCAAAAAAAAAAAAAGCAGACTAATAGAAGACTTAAGAGTGTTTTGTTTGTGTTGGTTTTGGTTTTTTGAGGGGTGTTGGTTTCAAGAAAGGGGGAGTGTGAGGTGTTGAGATTCATCCTTCTCTGAGATATGTAAAAGTAATTTCTCTAATATTTTAGAGAATTCCTCTCTAGTAGGAGACGAAAACAGAAATGCAAGTGATGAACACACAGCAGAAATGACCTTTGGTATAGCACACCAGCTGAGTAATGGCATGTCCCAGAGGCACAGGCCATTAATTAATTGAAACCTTTCAAGTATAAGGTCTGGTTCTTTGTGCAATAGCAGTTTTTCGGATATATTTGATAAGGACAGATTGGAAAGTGCACACAAGCCAGAAAGGAATACTTGTGTCATTAGATATTGGTGGAAACTGGAACCACATTGCATGGGAACAGGGAGAAGAAACAATATCCAAACCTCCCCCGAAACAGCTCCTGAAAAGCTAAAAGGGAAAGGTCAGTAGGATCAATTATCCACTTTGCCATCACTGTGTAAAGAAACAGTCACATCTGAAAGATACTAAATATAAAACACAAAGAAGACATTTTGAGCCTTATAACTCATCTCAGATTAAAATTTTGCTGCTTTTTTTCTGTATTTGAAAGCCAAGCGTGACAGAAAATTCTAAGTAAGATCTATGTGATACCTTTGCCAAGTATTATGTGCATCTCTTCACATTACCTGTTAAATACTGCTAGCTGCCTTAGCAATAGCAAATGAAATGTGACTGAGGATGGAAATACAGTATTCCCAGTTACAACAGAAACTGTGTTACAATAGCTGTAATAGTTACATAAGAAATAAGAAATAGCCTTTTCCCTCTAAGGAGTGCTTCTGAACCTAACAAAATCATAACCAAGAAATAATTTCCCACAAGATATAATCACAATGTGTAAATGAAGCAGAAAGCACTCACTGGGCAGACGACTGACTTGTTGCAAAGGACTCAGGATCAAACAATCATTTAATTATGATTACTTCTAAGACAACCCACATTAATAGCATTGCTACAATAAATGCACATGCATTGTACTGAGAAAGTTTTCAGTCCTGCAACTTAACATTCTTTAACTGCCCTGATCCAATACAACATTTTGCTGCAATTTGTCTTGTTATTTGAAAAATACAATGCTCACTGTATCTTTGAGAAATTTAAATCGCTTACAATAGCCTCAGAGAATGGATTATTTGGGATATGAATGACTAAGATTTTAGTTGCAGAGTAACGATGCATATTATGTATAAGTACCTCATGTCTATTAATAACATTTGTAAACTCATGCACACAAGATTTTAATAAATGACCCAGAAATCTTCTTTTAAGTAATATATTCTAATATCTTTGGCGATATTGGTATAAAACCAGGCAATTAGGTGAGATGGAGATATACTCATGACTTACAAGCTTTAAGGAAAAACAATTTAAAAAGCGTTAGACTGGTACTGCCCCTTTAAACACATGGTACAAAAAAATTGTGGCTGTAGGGATCTGCTCAGAGCTGTGGCTCAGTCATGGCAGCTGGGAGGGGGGCGAAGCAAAAGGAGGCAAAAAACCCGACTGATTGCAACTCATTTTGCTCCTGCAGGTTTAGGATTGAATTCACACTGTCAGGAAAACATAGGTTGTAATTAAGCTGCAAATAAGGGAATAATAAAAGCCTACTGGACATTGAATAAATAGTAAGACTCAGCTGGTAATGATTCTGAAATTAGCACACAGAGAAGTGTTCCCACGAAGCCATCTTATATTGGTGACATTTCAAATAAGCTTTGCTAATTTATATGATTTGAAATCAAGCAATGAATATATCATAAATTGTTAGGCATTATTAATGGCCCTTATTTAATTCAGATACATTCACCCTAAACACCACATTACTAGGGCAATGCATAATTAAACATTAGTTTTCATTCTGTCAGAACATCAGCAGCAATAAACTGCTTGTATGCAAAGCAGACAATGAGATATTTAAGCAGCATATAATAAAGGCAATTTACAGCATATATGGCATGTTTAGCTAGAGAAGCCAGAACAATGATCCTGTTCTCCAGCAGATACAAGCTGATGCCTATCACTACAATGCTGCAGCAAGAAACCTGTGTAACACATTACAGCTGATATTACTCATTTAAAAAACCAAAACACCACCAACAAAAAATCCCACACAAAAATCAAAGAAGCCATGTACATCAATGTCCAAAATTTCATCCCAAACACATCACAAATCACATGCAGGCTACTTAGCAATGCCTGGAGGTTCCTTTTTAAACTCTCTTCATATTCAAACCCTTCATTCTGCATGTGGTTTCTTGTATTTAATATCTCAGCTTCAATATGCAGCACAGATATTGATTCCTTTTAATTTAATGTTCAACCAGCCAGACTCCGTGGCAGAACGTTTAGAGGGATTACATGTTTTCACACCGAACAGCTTGATAAAACACCTCAATCACCGTTACAGCTCTTGGCTGTTTCACACACAGGAAAATCCCAGCTCCTTCTGGTGCTGGATAATGAAGTTGCAGAAGCACTACTTACTTTTCAGCTCTGTTTATCTCCCAACTCTCTCTCTGAATCAAAACCAGGGCACAGCAGTTTGACCTGCTGAGACAAACAAGCTACACAACTGGCTTGTTACTCTGAGAGAAAGTCAGGTGCATTTTTAACAAATTTGTATGTTTTTGAACAGGCTTTGGAAGAAATGGGAGTGGAACAGGCTTTGGAAGAAAGAAATAATTGTGATCTAAAAACAGAATAGAACTTTTGACACCACCAGCAGTTCTGAGAGTTTTATGTCTATTACTCTACGATTGTATGATTTGCTTTCCACATCTCAGTTTCTTCTTTGGCAGGGAAACTCAAGAGAGAGCTCTAAAGAGAAAAAACCATCAGACAGTATCAGACAGCACCATGACTTTGACAGGGCCACAGACTTCCTCAAAGGCACAGTTAATTCACTTACTGCTAAGTTAATGCTTAGAAAGACAAGCCTATTGGCTTCTAATAGATTGCTCTTAGAAAACATGGCTGAAGAATATGAGTGCAACAGAGGAAAACGGTTTCAGTCTAAAATGTCACATTTAGAAGACTATTATCCTTCATTCTTCTAGAATTTTCTTGATAACTGAAAACACTGCAGGTCTTACCAAAAAAACCTTTTTACTGATTACTGGAACACTATCACCTAGAAGATAAAGTTTCTTAATCTTATTCATTCCATTGTAAAAAGCCATTTGAAAAGCCGTTGCAATTTTGCAAGGAGAAGGGGCTTAAGTTAAAGCACAATGGGTCGGGTGGTGACAGGCAAAGCTACAGGAAGGTGTTTACATCCCCTCTCTCCCAGAGGTGTAACACACCACAGTATCATTACTGGGATAGTAAATGCCTTGCATTGAAGTATAAACTGAAAGTGAAGTGATTATTTTACAACTCTTTGAAATCTACCTTGAAGGGTCTGAAAAGGGTGGATGAGGTCAGTAGCTAATCAATTTTGTGGAAGACATTTGCCTGTTACAGGGCAAACTCATCATTTGATAAATGTCATGTGACAGTTTAAATTACATTCCAAGCCATTCTTGCAAGAGTAATAAGAGGTTAAGCTAAGTTCTGGTGTAGAGAAATAAATCAGTTCAACAAAATACTCCTTAATTTGTTTTAAATGAGGTTTTCATCATTTCAGTCACACAAAAATTCATCTTTTATTTTGCCCTAAAAACACAAGTTAAAAATTATCTATCCAGATTTTTTAAAAATAATTACACAATGTGCTAGGAGTTTAAATGGCATCGGAGATCTCTCTTGTATAAGTAATTTCTGGTCAGCTATTCAGAAACAAGTCCTGAAATTAAAGCAATTATGTGACTAAGAAAAATACAAGGTGAAGTATTTAACTTTCCTGAAGTCTTTAGGATGACCCTAATTCATAGAATCATAGAATAGTTAGGGTTGGAAGGGACCTTAAATATCATCTAGTTCCAATCCCCTGTCATGGATGGGGACAACCCAGTAGATCAGGTCCCATCCAACCTGACCTTGAAAACCTCCAGGGAAGGGGCAGCCACAACTTCCCTTGGCAACTTGTTCCAGTGCCTCATCACTCCCACAGTGAAGAAATCCTTCCTAATGTCTAGTCTAAATCTGCCTTTCTGCACCTTATATCCATTCCTCTCATCCCATCACCACAAGCCTTCTTGTAGGGTCCTTTTAGGTACTGGAAGGTCGCTATAAGATCTCCTCGGAGTCTTCTCTTCTCCAGGCTGAACAAGCCCAACTCTCTCAGCCTGTCCTCATATGGGAGGTGCTCCAGCCCTAGGATCATCTTTGTAGCCCTCCTGTGGACCCATTCCAACAGCTCCATATCCTTCTTACATTGAAAATTCCAGAACTGAGCATGGTACTCCAGATTAAGTTCTCACAAGAAAGGAATAGAGGGGCAGAATCACTTAAGGTATATGGAGAGAAAAAACCCCCAAACCAACATAAAAGCCCACTTAGCTGCCACAGTAATAGACGCTGACATTTCACGTGTCTCAAAACATCTACAGGAATTATTAGAGCAGCCTCATGGTTTTATAGTTCAGGTGATACCTGTCATTAGATCGTTGGTTTTCACTTAAATACAACAGTCTAATGCTAAGAAATTAGGCCAAATCAAACCAAATGTTTTTCAAACTGTCCTAATGCATACCTTCCCTAAAGTATTAAACACAGAGTGTCTTAAATACTTGCCAAAAGTATTAAATGTACTTCACAGATTTAGAAATTCTGAGAAATGAACATATCAACTGCAGCTTATTTACTTTTTTAATTAAAAAAGCAGCAAGACTTTTCTGAAGTCTTATGGTCTGATTTTGAATTAAAAACAATAAAAGAAAAAATTTCACAACCCCCAGACATTTTCATCAGATTTTCTAGTTGCTTCTTTCAAGAGTACAAGGACTTTCTGGGGGAGGGAAGGCCTGTAGTACACACATCCACATGGAAAACAGGATATTGTGACATATCCCAGAATGCTCTGAACAGGATATTGTGAAATACCAAATGCAGGCACAAAACAGAGGGGAAAAAATGGTTTTGGAGAATATTTATTCATCTGTGTTTATCTTTAAATTTAGAATATGAGGGTCCTAAATTGAAGTATTTCATAGCTTGGTTATCACTCTTGTTCAGAGAGTTTCGAGTGACAATGTTTAAGGAACTTACAACAGAAGCAACAAAATTACATTCTTTTTACAAATGTTTTGATGCAAGTTTTCAAGTCTCTTGGACATTTGTAAAGCCTAGAGAATCCAGAACAGCTGCTGTATACTGTCGGGCAAGTGTAAAGCCCTGTTTCTACAGATTTGGTTAAACTTCCTGTGAATCTGCTTACACCTTTCGATGAGTGCAAAAATTAACACTTCATAATGTGCCAAATAATCAAAGACCAAACATAAATTAAGCAGCTCAGATATAATACCTGTCATGATAATCCCCCATCCTCCTATAAATCTAGGACAAATGCAATACTGTGTACAAAGACACTACTTCACATTAATGAAATAGAAAACAGAGTAATAAAAATGTGACTTATTTTCAGTGGAGATTTTTGACATGCAGAACAATTTGAGTACTAAATGGTATACAAAAATAAAGTGCAGTCTCAATGCAAAAGGAAACTGTAAAGCAATGAATGTCCTTCAGATTTGGGCGAGCTGTGATGCACACAATACACATGAGCTCATCCTTGTTTGCTAACGGTTAAGAAGAAAACAAGACAAGGCATACAGATCAGACAAGACAACGTAACAATGTGCAAGCTACTAGCTAGTGGGCTCTCCACAAAACTGACAACAGAACATTTTATTTTTTGAGCAGAAATATCTCAAGTCATCTTTCTTGAAACTTCAGTTTGTATGCTGGGATGCTGATGCACTTTACAATCTTTCATCGTAATAGGTATCTTTGATTATTGTTTGAAATACTGATTTAAAATACACATTTTTGCCACAAGGTTGGATAGCAATCTGGTCTATATTTTTCTAATTAAAGAACAAAATGTTAATCAGGCAACAGATAAATTTTAGTTCACTTGGCTTTGCCCTGAAAGCTTTGCAATACTGAAAATGAGGAGGATGCTAGAAGGTACCAAGTATTTATTTACGACATGAAGAAAGGCTTAACAAAAATAAGTTCAATTCTATATATAAAGTAATACCCAACTCACAGATTAATGCTCTACTGATTTTCTAAATTATATATTTTGGATCCTGGAGGGAGAGTTCAGCAAGGAGAAACAAAATGAGATAAAATGACATTTATATTCCATGAATCATGTTACTTAGATTTGGAAAACAACCAAACTGACCAAGCAACCAAACAGAAAACAGACTTAAAGCAGTCTATTAAATAACTCTTTTTTCTCATAACAGCTTTTAAGATAGTACTTTCCAAGTATAACTTTTCTGAATAGGAAAAATTAGTCCATGCAGTTAAACATTAAATCCCAGCAAGCACTTGAACAAATACAGAGATGTAGTAGCCTTACTTGAACACTGTAACTGCAAAACGAAATTAAATAGAAAAAATTTCTCTTCAACAGAGAAAGCAAAGTATAATGAGAAAAAAAACCCTAAAGGAACAATTACACGTATAACACACATACCTCGACTGCTTAATAAAGATGAAGGCTTTAAGAGCATGCTGCCTAAAAATGACAAACTGGGATGGCTGCAGAGTAAATGCCATAAAGCAACAATTTAAGGTATCAAAGGAACTTCATTATTGTTCAGAAGTAGTAACAAATGTAGAAAAGCCAAATGTTGTGGTTACTTTTACACTGGCATACTAAAGGCAATGTATTTATCATTATTATTGTTGTAGGTTTTATTATTACTACTAATTAAGAAGAAGGAAGACCAACTTGTGCATAGGCCTTTTCATAATATACTTTTAATGCACTGTCACACATTCCAGCCTCTCAAATATGTTATTATTGAGGCAATTCCTTCCGGCCATTTCTGACTATGGACCAGGTGAAGGCTGAAGCTGTGAGGCGAATTTTCTGAAAACAGAAGTAACACCACTTGCATTACATAAATGTGATTTATGAAGTTAATTAACTGAAACCAAGTGACACCAGAAGCAAGTACATGAAGGTCATACTGCGAGTATTTAACTGTTCTGTAAAGCGGCACAGCACCTGTTCTTGGTAACATGGACCACACAGAGTAATCAGAGAGCACAACAGAACTTGCTGTGTCAGCCTTCATATAAAACATTATTTAGCTTTAAACTTATATCTTCCAGGAGAAGAAATAATTTTCCATGCAGCGCCATGCGAAATACTGTACTAGCAGTCCAAATGGGTCAGTACTGCATTTCCTCACTTCAGAGAAATCCCATCCTTTATCTCCCTGATGCTTCTCAGTTGCATTGTACTCCTCTTGCATTTACCATGTCATTTTAACTTCACAGAAGGGTAACACCTGAGGTCAGGCTAACCAGCGTGTAGTCACCTGGGAGCGCACCAGTCTTCTAGATTTTATCAGGAAACCATTCTTCTTTTTTTTTTTTTTTTGCTACAAGAAGCCACTCTATGGCCTCTGTTTACAAAAACACAGAGCAAAAGCAGAAGTTGTTGCTCACGACAGAGTAACAGCTCCTGGGAAGAGATGGAAAAGACCTCAAGGCCCAAGGAAACTAGAAAGAGACTAGGCTGGGTGGCAACTAGCCACCTGGGATGGCTGAAGTATTGGTGTAGCACTTTCCTGTCCATCTCTTCTGTTGTCATCGAGGCAGAAATCCTAGTTCTCTCAAATATAGTTCATACGCATGCATTGCTCTCCCCTTCTGACGGATTATAAATATGTATTTTTACATATATTTGCATATATATTAAAAAATATATAAACTCTGCAGTTTTTTGTTACTGATGCTGTGTGTTTATGTCCTAGTTGTTTGCCATTTATGAAAGAACACTATGCTGGAGTGTTTACAATGAGTTGGGTTTTGCTTCTGCTCTGGATATTCTTTTTTCCACACAGGATCCCAATTTATTTTGGCAGTAATGCTATATACAAAATTTCATGGATTTATTACTTGTTGGATTTCATTACTTATTGGATATCAACTGCTTGGCTGTAACAACTGTAATGTCCATTTTGCTGCAGGTTTACTATTTAAATACTGCCTAGCATTTCATAACCCCAGAAAGAAAACCTTCCTGTCCTAGCAGAGGAGGGATGCGAAGGGAGGGCACAGCAGAGCTGCCGGAGCCTCATCAACTCTCAAGTCCCATCCCTCCCCTAGTCTGATTAAATTGGAAGTTGAAATGATAAAACAACTCAACGTAAACATCATCTTTTATCTGTTGATATGAAATAAAATATAATTTGTTAAAAGCAATGTAATATAATCACATGACCTTTTTCCTCAGTTTACAGGTCAGACTTTGGTTACCAGAGGATTTCACAAGCTTAGAGGGACAATAGCACACATTCAATAGGCAAGAGGACATAAATCCGCTTTCTATTTATATTTGCCATAGCCCATAAATAAAAAGCAACTCTGGTGGTTTTAGTGCCATTAATCTGAACACACAGTGGTGTCACGGGTGCCTCTGAAGCGAGATCAAACAGGACTTCTGAAACTCCGTCATTCAGTAAACATGGCAAACAACAACACATCACTTTTACTGTAAAGATAAAGACAAAAACAAACTGTAAAGACAGGAAATTTTGGGTAGTAGTTTCTGCTACACTATCCATGGTAATGTTTTGAATCCAGTCAAGAAGCATTTTCCCATGTTTAGCTGGTTGGTGCCAGTATTTGATCAGCTGCCACTCATTTCCTCTCCTGCACTCCAGAATTACATTTCCAAGACCCAGAGAGTAGAACCAGCCCACAGAAACTCTCCCTTCATCACTGACATTTGACTCAGATTGTGCGTTACTGATAAATAGGATGAGAAAGGAAAGCTGTCTTTTTTATTATTTTCATATTTGATAATCCATATTAAAAACATTCAATAGATTTAACTTATCCCTTAAGCAATAGTTTCATATACAGATACACATTTTACACACATTCATATATATATAAATTAAAAATAATTTTTAAAAGCCTTGAGCTACCAAGACATATTTTCAACCATTAATATTAATCTTAATACAGGAAATTCTCCAATGCAAATAAAAAGAAATAAATTAAGAGTTCTGAACAATGCACCCACAGTGAGCGAATACTGCATTTCTGATGTTCTGAAGCCAAGCAGTATCAAATCAAGTAACATTTTTGGTTCCAGAGGCATGAGTAGGCTGCCTGAACAAAACAACGGCCAGTTAACTTGTCTCTCAGCTGCTTTATATCATTGCACCAGCTCAGGCGATCTGGAATGTGCACCCTTATGGCCTCCACATTCTTCCGTGCACGCATACTAATTTTTCCATTTTCAGTCTTACTAAAAAATATTTCTTTAAAAACAGTGTTAAAAAGGAAACACTGCCCTTAGTTTTAGTTTGAATATAAACCTAAAGAACTGA
>WAAB01013968.1:0-15215 GCA_013389865.1 Piaya cayana | reverse complement strand
CAGAGCAAAAGCAGAAGTTGTTGCTCACGACAGAGTAACAGCTCCTGGGAAGAGATGGAAAAGACCTCAAGGCCCAAGGAAACTAGAAAGAGACTAGGCTGGGTGGCAACTAGCCACCTGGGATGGCTGAAGTATTGGTGTAGCACTTTCCTGTCCATCTCTTCTGTTGTCATCGAGGCAGAAATCCTAGTTCTCTCAAATATAGTTCATACGCATGCATTGCTCTCCCCTTCTGACGGATTATAAATATGTATTTTTACATATATTTGCATATATATTAAAAAATATATAAACTCTGCAGCTTTTTGTTACTGATGCTGTGTGTTTATGTCCTAGTTGTTTGCCATTTATGAAAGAACACTATGCTGGAGTGTTTACAATGAGTCGGGTTTTGCTTCTGCTCTGGATATTCTTTTTTCCACACAGGATCCCAATTTATTTTGGCAGTAATGCTATATACAAAATTTCATGGATTTATTACTTGTTGGATTTCATTACTTATTGGATATCAACTGCTTGGCTGTAACAACTGTAATGTCCATTTTGCTGCAGGTTTACTATTTAAATACTGCCTAGCATTTCATAACCCCAGAAAGAAAACCTTCCTGTCCTAGCAGAGGAGGGATGCGAAGGGAGGGCACAGCAGAGCTGCCGGAGCCTCATCAACTCTCAAGTCCCATCCCTCCCCTAGTCTGATTAAATTGGAAGTTGAAATGATAAAACAACTCAACGTAAACATCATATTTTATCTGTTGATATGAAATAAAATATAATTTGTTAAAAGCAATGTAATATAATCACATGACCTTTTTCCTCAGTTTACAGGTCAGACTTTGGTTACCAGAGGATTTCACAAGCTTAGAGGGACAATAGCACACATTCAATAGGCAAGAGGACATAAATCCGCTTTCTATTTATATTTGCCATAGCCCATAAATAAAAAGCAACTCTGGTGGTTTTAGTGCCATTAATCTGAACACACAGTGGTGTCACGGGTGCCTCTGAAGCGAGATCAAACAGGACTTCTGAAACTCCGTCATTCAGTAAACATGGCAAACAACAACACATCACTTTTACTGTAAAGATAAAGACAAAAACAAACTGTAAAGACAGGAAATTTTGGGTAGTAGTTTCTGCTACACTATCCATGGTAATGTTTTGAATCCAGTCAAGAAGCATTTTCCCATGTTTAGCTGGTTGGTGCCAGTATTTGATCAGCTGCCACTCATTTCCTCTCCTGCACTCCAGAATTACATTTCCAAGACCCAGAGAGTAGAACCAGCCCACAGAAACTCTCCCTTCATCACTGACATTTGACTCAGATTGTGCGTTACTGATAAATAGGATGAGAAAGGAAAGCTGTCTTTTTTATTATTTTCATATTTGATAATCCATATTAAAAACATTCAATAGATTTAACTTATCCCTTAAGCAATAGTTTCATATACAGATACACATTTTACACACACATTCATATATATATAAATTATAAATAATTTTTAAAAGCCTTGAGCTACCAAGACATATTTTCAACCATTAATATTAATCTTAATACAGGAAATTCTCCAATGCAAATAAAAAGAAATAAATTAAGAGTTCTGAACAATGCACCCACAGTGAGCGAATACTGCATTTCTGATGTTCTGAAGCCAAGCAGTATCAAATCAAGTAACATTTTTGGTTCCAGAGGCATGAGTAGGCTGCCTGAACAAAACAACGGCCAGTTAACTTGTCTCTCAGCTGCTTTATATCATTGCACCAGCTCAGGCGATCTGGAATGTGCACCCTTATGGCCTCCACATTCTTCCGTGCACGCATACTAATTTTTCCATTTTCAGTCTTACTAAAAAATATTTCTTTAAAAACAGTGTTAAAAAGGAAACACTGCCCTTAGTTTTAGTTTGAATATAAACCTATAGAACTGATTTTTTTTTCTTTTTTAAGAGAAACTCACAGTAAAAGTTATTGCCATTTTTCTCACGGAGACTGAGACCAAAAGCAGCCATATCTCATACAATGCATGATAAGATGAGAAACAACAGTAACCTGTACCAATGACAAGACTTCCTGCACACAAGACAGCAATTAATTTCTACTCTTCACTGATTTCTACCATGGCAAAAAGGTGGAGCGGTTGGAGGGTAAGGAGATGGCCCTCCAAGCAATGAGGCATCAGAGGCAAGCATACATGCACCGAGTTAAGAAACATGCTTGTGTTTTTTTCCTGCCAGCAGGGAAGATACAAAAGCTAGGATGGATTAAAAGTGTCTACTTCAAGCTTATAAGCTCAGGCTTTTTTCCCTTGCATTTTATTTCCATCTCAGTTATTTATGAAATAATTTATGATTTAATACAACTTTTGACTGAAAATGCACAGTTGATGTTAGCATATTTTTCAGGAAATCTAGAAGAGAGATCTCTACCTCATTACAAGAGAGGACTCAAGGAAAACAGGTTCAATAAGGCACAGGTCTTCTCAAGGCCCGTGCTTCAAACAAGTTTGCACTGCCAATATCATCCCCAGAAGCAGCACTTCTGGTCTTCCCTAATTTTTCCTGCTTTTGCAACATCATTTTTCCTGTCCTGACTTACATGGGTACGTGGATGGTTTTGTGCTGAACCAAACCAAAAACACAACCCAAACCAGGATTTTTATTTATTTGTATCATTTTGCAGACGAAGGTTACAGGACAGTGAAGACAGTGGAGAAATTTTCCTTTTGCAATTCCTTAGCTGAAAAGTTGTTGCAGTTTGAGGTAAGCTAGGGTCAGTTTTGTGACTCAGTTGCTGTAACTTCATTTCATTGAAAGCTAACTGCATATTTTTGAGACAGTGTTCTTTCTCTAAAGTGGTAACACATGGCATAAGTAAGCAAAAAGGCCACTGCTTATACTTAGCCAAGGCCATCCTTAAGCTGATGGAAAACATACCGCATCTGTGAAGAGGGATGAGTAGGGCAGGTGACCCTAGACTGACCAACAAAGTATTCCATCCTGTATACGTCATACTCGGTATAAATTGAGAGGTCATGAGTATTGATGTTCAGTGAGGACCCCATCTGTCTGGTTGCTCCTGGTCCCGGACCCGCACGTTCCTGAATCTACTTTCTGAGTCCAACTCCCTCGTGGCTGTGGATTCATCCCCTCATGTCTGCTCTGCAGCATTTGTGGTGATGTATAGTCATTGAGGGGTGGGCTGGGGGTGCAATCTCATATATTTGTACATATTGTATTATTTTCTAATTATTTATCATTATAATTTCATTAAAACTGTAGTTCTAGTTTCCAACCCATAAGTCTTTTTGTTTTCCTCTCATTTCTTTCTCCCCTTTTTCCTATGGGATGTGAGGGGGAAGGGATTTTGGAGGTTCAGCTGCATGGTTTTGGCCAGGTGGGGCTAAATTATAACAAAAGATTTGAACTACTACAAGCTTTTGACCTAAACCCCTCATGCTGAAGTGCTGCCAACAGTTATGTACTTAAAAAAAATCAGTTTGCTGAACTGCAAAACCACCTTTGGGTAACTAATTTGTTTTTCAAATGCAGGCAGAATATTTTCTTCATTTCTGCTCATTCACCTAACAAAGTTGAACAGAATGGAGAAACCAACTGGGAGTCAAAAAAGCAAAAAGATTTGTTTTTCTTTTCTGGTCCCCTAATTAAAAAATGTTATGGAAGATGAGATCTAGTTTTGAAATCTTAAGGCATGTTCCTGAGTTGAACTGGGTCTAGTCTTCAGATAATACTTCCGGTGTTTAAAAAAAATAATACTACGTTAAGTATAAAAATTCCTTTGATTAACTTATTTTCTACTTTGTGGATCTAGGATATTTAAGGTTGTTGTTTTATTTGACTTAGGAAAAAGAATGCTGGTTTAGTGCATTGCTTTGCAATTTATAAGATGGAGCTTGACATAAGTGATTTCAAAAAGGACCCCTGTTAAAAAACAAACTTGCCTGCCAGCCCACTGTCAAGAATCTATTTAGGAGGACATTATTCACTTCATTAAATATGAATACAAAATAGAAATAAAATTAGTTGCATATTTAAAAAAATCAGTTGCTTACCAATATAAGTTTAATTTGAATTTAAACTTCTGCTCTAAAATTCATTGCAGTCTCCTGCCTCAGCTCTACAGGTTCACTTAAGGTGAGCCTTGTTAGACATGTATTTGTCTCATGCTACCTTTTGGAATCTCAGTGGATGAGATTTCTCTAATTCCCAAGTAAACAGAATTTTATCTTTGCACTACAAGAATACATACAACTGCTAAGAAGTACTAAAGAAAACTAAATTATCTTGCATGCTTGGCTAAGAACTGCCATGACTAAGCCTCAGCAAGATTGAAAAAGTATACACCTTTCAAAACAAAGGCAATTAGATTTCTTTTTAAGTCTTAAAATATTGTCATTCTACAATTCAAGTCTGTATGACAAGTTTTTGATATTTACTCATTTTTTCACAGGTAAATTTACTGTCTCAATATAAAAGAAAACTTAGACCAAGTTTTGCATTTTTTAATCAAATGCAAACCTTGGACATCACATTAAAAAATATATTTACTCCAGGTGATTCTAAGTATAAAAAGAAGATAAGGTTAGGTTTGTAGAACTCTGAAGTCTGAAGAAATTAATAAATTCTCAAGTGCACTCTATCTCTGCCGAGGTTTACAGCTGTTGTTATGTATGACATTCAGATAATATTTTTTCTAGGGTCGTACTTAAGAAAAAAGAAGAAAAAGAAAAAAAGAAAGAGAAATGTTTTAGACCACAGTGTGTAAACTCAATGGGATAACGATGACTCATACAGCCTTGTCTTGTTCAAGTGACCTCAAATACTAACACAGATACCATCAAGGAAAACACTAAATAAATACACATTCTAAAATAACATACCATCTATCTACCAGTGCTAAAAAGAGCCTCCTATTAATCTCTGTAAAATACTGAACGATGGATAAACAGATGCTGTTGTACTGTGTTTGCTCTAAGTGTTGCAGCAAATATGTTTATCAGACCCAGGACTGAAAGGCTTAGAAGCAAAAATGAGTATTTTGCTCTGTGTTTGTATTCCACCTGGGAGAGGAAAGGTCCTGCATTTCCTGCAAGGCAACGTCCCCTGAGCCTCACCTGCAGATCAAATGGACAGCTCTAGAAGGAACAATGTATAGGTATTTACAAAGAACTGAGATACTTTATCCACCTCTGTATAAGTTTTGTTTGTCAGTGACTCATTAATGAAATAAAACCTGTCAAGGAGAACTGAATATGACTAGCTTAGATGAATCCCACAAGGAAAGTAGCCAAGTTTCCTCAAGAGTAACATTAAGGACTACTACCACCCAGAAAGACATTAGAGTTACTTCTTTTGAGGTTTTATTATACATGAAAAATGTATATGCAGAACGCTATATTCTCGTAATATTTCACTTTGCTTTGCCATCTGTAAATTATTTGTTTTATTCAGGTCATGACGCTGTTAGAATTAGCTCTGCACTTGAAAAGTGTGACCAGTAAACCACCATGGAGGTCTCATTTATGCAAGCAAAAAATTGCACCTTTGCCATTGTAGCTTACTTCATGACCTGGAGACTCATGTACAAGCTGTTTGGGAAGGAGTATAGTTTCACAAGCAAAAAGAAAACACAGAGCAGCTCTTGTCTATTAGCGATGCTTAGACGACACTAAGCTGGGTGGAAGTGTGGATTTGCTGGAGGGTAGGGAGGCAAAGGGATCTGAGCAGGCTGGACTGCTGGGCAGTGTCCAGTGGAATGAGGTTTAACACGGCCAAATGCCGGGTCCTGCACTTGGGGCACAACAACCCTATGCAGTGCTACAGACTTGGAGAAGTCTGGCTGAAAAGCTGCCAGGAGGAGAGNCTCTCTATAAGTATCTGAAAGGATGTTATAGAGAGGAGGGTGATTCCCCTGTCACTCTTCTCCCAAGTGACAGGGGACAGGACGAGAGGGAATGGCCTCAAGCTCTGCCAGGGGAGATTTAGGCTGGACATCAGGAAAGGATTTTTCACAGAAATGGTCACTGGGCACTGGAATGTTCTGCCCAGGGAGATGGTTGATTCACCTTCCCTGGAGGTGTTTAAGGCATGGGTAGAAGAGGTGCTGAGGGACATGGTTTAGTGTTTGATAGGAATGGTTGGACTTGATGATCCAGTGGGTCTCTTCCAACCTGGTTATTCTATGATTCTATGCTTGTCAGAAACAGGTCCTCATTAGAAGCATGCCTGCTGCACCTCTGTTTTCAGCACCCAAACTTCTACTGATTTTGGGTGACCATGTTAGAGTATTTCTGGTCTGATTTTTCAGACATACCCAACAGAAACGGTTCTCCTTGATTTTTGTTCAAGCTGGGGAAGCCCATAGTCCCAAGAGCCAGCCAACAACTTTTCTGATTGAGGCTTGACTATGAAGGCAAACCTTATCTGTGAGATTTATGTAGGTCCAAGTTTTCAAACCAACACAGTGTTAATTACCACAGAGTTGTCTTTCCTATGAAAATTGTCAGTTACAGTAAAACTAAAAATTCACAACTCATGTATTAGACAAATACTTGTGTAAATAATTTAGAATTAAGTGATGAATTTACTGTTGATTAGTGGTACCTTGCAAGCCAAAAGTCTTGTTTATTACAGGTCAGAGAATTACAGCCTAAGGAAAGTATTAAAAAGCCAGTAACAGAAAACAGGAACAACTTTACAAAGTATGAATTTTGACATTAAGAGTATCACCTGATAGAACAAATAGTGCAAAAAGTGCAATAATTTTATTAAAAACACTGTTGTCCAATCTCACCTTTTAGAACCCGCAGCTGTCACCAAATGTAAGGTAGATTTGTATATGTTGTCTTTTTTTTTTTTTACCCCCCAAGAAAGGAGCAATTTGCTAAAACTAACTCTCTTCCAGCTCCTGAGACCATCTCAGCAGACCATACATTTGAACTCTGGTTCAATGTGTGCTCTAGAGGAAGTGAGAAGTCTAGACCACGAGAAGCACTTAATGCTTTACTCAGAGAGAAAGACAAAATGCTTTTGCAGTAAAATTATTGAAATGTGGCTCTTTAACAGCATCTATCCCATCTTTATACAATTGGTCATTTAAATTTTTTTTGTAGTAGCTTCTTTGAAAGGAGAGTACTTAAAGGAAAAATGTTTCGGAGTTCACAAATTACTATATTTATTGTTTTATAGAAGCTAGGAAAAATATGTGTGCAATTTATCCTCTAAAACATCCATTTTATTGTTAATGTTTTTAAAGTATATTGAAAGTATTTGGTGCAATGAAGAGGAAAATAATATCTGAAATGCTAAGGGAATTGTTTCAACAAATAAATTTATATAACCTGCTTTTTACCTTAAATAGAAGAAAAAAGAAGATTCTTTCTTTAAACTACTAATGTATCTGAATAGCAGGCTGAATTTGGCAACAGAGTGTTTTTGAACCCTATGATTAAGTACCCTGCTTGCATTAGTGTCTCCTGGCAAGCAACAAAACCAAAATCAAGTCTGGTGTTCACTAGTTGATGTGGGGGCACTTCCAAAGAATTTTACTTAAGAGTCATAGAGTGTCCTGAGATGGAAGGGACCAGCAAGGATCAAGTCCAACTCCTGTCCCTGCACAGGACAACCCCAACATTCAAACCATGTGTCTGAATGCACTGTCCAAACGCTTCTTAAATACTGTCAGGTTTGGTGCCATGACTGCTCCCCTGGGGAGCCTGTTCTAGTGCTCCACCACCCTCTGAGTGAAGAACTTTTTCCCTTCCTCCCCAGCACATCTTCCTGCTATTCCCTTGGGTCCTATCATTGGTCACCAGAGAGAAGAGATCAGCACCTACTTTCCCTCCTCCCCTTGTGAGGAAACTGCAGACCACGATGGTGTCTGCCCTCAGTCTCTTCCAGGCTGAAGAGACGAAGTGACTTTAGCTGCTCCTCGTAAGGCTTCCCCTCTTCACCAACATGTGCTAAGTCATGCAATAAATTCAAGCGGCTATTTCTATCCAGCTGTAAAATGTCAAGTCACATCCCTCTATTGTTTCTAAATATCCAGACAGCAAACCACCACTGGCAGCCTGATACACAGAAGTTGTCTGACTAAGTGCTTTGTGACAATAAGCAGTAAGACAACTCCACGGTGAATCCCAGAAACGTTAGACCTTGCCAAGTGCTGCAAGTGCCACAGCAACTCTACTGGCAGTGAACCTCTTGAGCTTCAGCTGGGCTTGGGAAGAGACTTCCTGCAGCCTCTGTTCTCTGTGGCTGTCCTCCCAGCTGGCCATGGAGCAGTGCTGCTTGGCTCCCATCCTGCTGTGCTGCCAAGCAAAATAGCTGGCATGACACGAAAATTAGCCTCCATCAATAGCCCTAAGTGATGTGCACCAGAGATTCCAGAAAAGGAATAAGCAACTGCACTACATACAGAAATGCATAATTCCCCAAGACAGAGCAGACAGTATGGTGTGTACTATCCTCAAGTACTCAAGTACTCTTAAGAAGATGCAATTTCACTTCAAACAGGGCAAGTTGCAAACATCCAAGGGTGCCCTTCTCATTCTTCTCGAGGGTGGCCTGCTGGGTATCCAGGGTGCTGAAGCAAGGAGCCCAGGAGTACAGTTGTGACTGCACTGGTGCCCAGCACGTGATGAGACGAACTGTTGGAGGGACAGAGCTTGTTTCCACCAGAGCAGATATTGCTTTCAACCAAGCAGCAACCTGGAAATACTGACCAAATTCAGGAACAAACCCAAAATCCAGGTGCACCTCACACCTGGCAGCACCCCACAAACCTGGCAGTGTGCACCTGAAACAGCAGCACCCCCAAACCCAGTCCCATCCCCTAACACTGCCCCTCAAGAAAGGCAGAGCAGGATGACTGACAAATGAGTGTGGGATCTCCCAGTGCAGAGGAGATAACAAACTTGTAGGGGACAGGGGCAAGAACTTGGGGCTGAAGCAGTCATGACTAGTCAGCAGCTGCTTCCAGGCTGGCCATAATGTGCTTGTGCTTGATTTAACTGTGACAGGTGTCAGCTTCAGACTGGCCCTGGGTAGAAGGAGCGGCTGCTGCTCTCAAGTGCCAGAGTATCACAGGATACCAGCACCTGTTACCCAGCTCACAGCTGTACCTTGACCAAGAAGCACCTGAAGCGTTCACACTGAGTGGTCACTTGCCTCTTATTGTCCTCTCTTCTTAGCCCACTCCAATTGAAATCAGCCTTTAGTAACTACCAACTTACAAGAAACATGGCTGACACCTAAGTAACCTCCCACTCACTTTACTTCCTGCATCCTTCTTCAGCAAACTTTTGTATTCCTGAGGCACAAATTACATTGACTGAAGTACTTAACTTTAGGCTGCTTTAAAGCAATCATTATGGTTGTAAATAGTTTTTCCAATTATTAATAAAGCATCAGAGCAGCAATACTCACACAGAACAGAATTGAACTGACTAGGGAAATACCAAGAGCTAAAGCACTTAGCATGATGGAGTTCTAGTCAACAACAAACTGAGCCTAGATTGGTCTTGCCATGGTCAAGGGTTTAAAAAGGTCGTAAGACAATGCTCTTAAACCACATCCTTCTCTGCATTAATTCCAAGTGGAGCCAAGGATGACTAGCTTGGCTCTGGGCATCTATTACTGTAGAGCCAGGGTGGATTCCACTTGTCATTCTTTGTGACGCTACTCATCAAATATTTGCAAAGCACCTTCTTACTGAGAACTATGTAGTATGAACAAGTTTTGGCGACTGAGGATAAAGGTTGTTGACTTTTATGCAAAATACATTCTGCCTCACAGAGAACATAAATACAGACAGTCAGATAAGAGAATAGCAAAAAGCACATGGAAAGGTGAAAAGCCTCAGTCCATCAATGCTGAAAAGACACAGCAGCTACTCTTTTTGTGAGAACTAAACCTGGGCAAGTGCTTTTAACTTTCTGCTTAAACTTAATTTGATGCATACAAGCATTTGCCTTGTCAACACACAATCAACATGAAATATGCAGTGTTATTGAGAGAATATATTTTCCTGGCACTAAGTCTACATCTGCATTATCAGTCATTTACACTGTAACTAGCCTGAACTTTGTTCCCTTTTTAAATCGATGTATTAAGTTTCCTAAATATTTTCCTGATGCTTTAAAATTGTATTTTACAACCAGCCACGGGTTGTTATCCAGTTTTTAATAAAAGGACAGGCAGAGAAAATTAAAAAAAAAAGTCACTAGCAGAAATAATCCTAGACTGGAAAGAGTAACTAGAAAACATATTTATAGCAGAAAGGTATTCATTAATTCTTAAAGTCTTAAGCATCCCAGAAGACTCCTACCTCATGTGGAGTCTAATTTAATTATTATATAATTACTACCATATATATTTCATGTGGAATTTTTTATATTTCATAAACTAATTCACCCCTTCTTTCACTGTAATTTTAGAAAGTCTCACAAATACTTTAAATATAAAATCCCGAGGGCATTCTTTAATCTGTAATCACAACAAGTTTGATATTTTCTGTTTATTACTTAGGAAACCTGAGTTACCAAAGATGAACAGTGCTGTGATTTAAGGAGGAGCCATACTTTTCTTATCTGTCACTGTCTGAATGAAAATATTTCTTTGTAGCAGGAGCATTACTCATGAGAAACGGTTAAGGAACTGATGGGGCTTAACTGTACCTTTAGGAAGGATTTGACAGGACTTAGATAAATCTTACAAAAAGCAACACAAGCATATCCTAAGAGCACAGAGGCAAAAACCCACTGCCACATTTGTGAGGAGCCATTTAGCAACATTGTAATGAACAGCAACCTGGAAAGCAGGCTTGTGCTAAAAATAACCACCATTTTCTTTTTCTGGAAAAACCAAAACACACTCAGCTTCCAGAAGCAGAATCTATATTAACAGAAAAGTAAGTATGCAACAATGATATAGCACTAAAGGCAGTTTCAATGTATAATGCAAATAATTCACTGACTACAGGCTGAAATTGCTCTTTGGGAAGACCAGAGCAACCCCAGGAGAAGGTTCTGCTCACAACATATGGTTACCCACCCCTCAGCACTACAGTTTTAGTAGATCTCCCCCTTTGCGCAGGGTGGGATTTAAGTCCCAACATCTCAAATTCCTTCTTCTACTCCCTCCCAAACTGTACTCTGCAGTGGGCTTTGGACTAGGTGTGATATATAAATACATGGCTGTGGGCATAACCAAGATGAGAGAGCAATACTATGAATTGTACAAAAGTCTAGTCAGAAGAGAGACTCCTCAAAAATACTTCCTTGCATTCAAAATGGGGACTTATCTCAATGATGTCCTTTTTAAATATAAGTCACAGTCTCTTCCAAAATAATCCATTGGTTTTCTGCTGAACAGCCAGGAATCAAGGAAAGTAGAACAGATTAAACTAGTACCACTCTAGTTTTTTCACGGGCAGCCTTCCACTCTCTCTTAAATGTCACATATTGGATTCAAAATAAAACAAACCAGAGCCTTTAAAGCAGAAAGACAAGAATAAAACAATGCCTTTATCTAATAGGGAAAAAAATGTTACTGTTTTTGTCACAATAGAATCAATGCTGATTTCAATATTCAGTTTCAAGAAAACCTGTTACAGCATGAAACGTTGGACAGGTATTTTTAAAGACAAGACCTTGCAAGCAAAGGTGCCTTTGACTGGAGCCTGAAGTTACATGCTTGGGCAAGTAGCAGTGATTAAGACACTCGTTAGTGTTCCTGTCTTTGAAGTACCAATACTCATGAGCATCTCAACCAAAATGCAGCAGACTCTGGTGTATCTTCACAGAATCACACACAGAATCACAGAATCACTGGGTTGGAAGAGACCCATCGGATCATTGAGTCCAACCATTCCCACCAAACACTAAACCATGTCCCTCGGGACCTCGTCTACTCGTGACTTAAACACCTCCAGGGAAGGCGAATCAACCACCTCCCTGGGCAGCATATTCCAATGCCTAATGACCCTTTCCTTAAAAAACTTCCTCCTAATCTCTAGCCTAAATCTCCCCTGGTGGAGCTTGNAGAAGAACCTCCCTGGACCTGCTGGTCACACCGTTTCTGATACAAGCCAAGATGCCATTGGCCTTCTTGGCCACCTGGGCACACTGCTGGCTCATGTTCAGCCGGCTGTCGACCAACACCCCCAGGTCCCTCTCCTCCTGGCAGCTCTCCAAACAGACCTCACCCAGTCTGTAACTCTGCATAGGGTTGTTGTGCCAGACAGGATGCACAGTCACCAAGTTATAAGCTTCTGCTGAGGTTCACAGGCTTGACTGTCCTTTCATCCCAAAAGCTATGATTGAAAATACCTGCACTGATGTCTACGGCGTTATCTCATAAACACATTAAAAAAAAAAAGGTGAATCAGACCCTCAGTGTTTGTCTTCCTTGTATCCAAGAGAATAAGGCCTAGGTGGAAGTATTTGAAGTACAAAAACTGAATGGAAAATGCCACTGACACTGAGAGCTTAACAGGGAGAAAAGCCAAGAACTGTAGAAAGAAACTAAATGAAGGATAGAGGAAAGTCAGCAATAGGAACAAGAACGCCAAAAAAACCCAGGCGAACCCCAAGGTATCAGCATGACACTCAAAACATCTATTTTGGGAGTTAGAAGTTGTTCTGGGCACATCATCTGCCCAACTGTCTTTGTAGTTGCACATGATTCTAAATAAATAAACCAACAGAATCTTACCTGGCTTTTCATACACAACGATGGAAGGGAAATGAATGGAGACTGACCAATAATGGCAAAATGGCAATTCTGAGTTTTAAATAAAGCACTGAAAGTTCAAACTAAGAGCATTATTGCTGTTCCAAACATTTCTGTCCCAAATCTTATTACTGCAAGGAAGAGCTAAGTCAGCTGCTTTTTTAATTAATTTTAAATGCTTTTCTATAAGCTGAACAACAAAAATCCTAAAGGTTCATAAAGAAGAAATGACAAAGAACCATGAAAGCACCCTTTTATTTTTTTCTTGAAAACTGTTTTCCATACGAGTCATTTGTTGTATCTGATATCAAGGCAATATTTTTGGTTTTGTGTTTACTGAAGTGAAAAGCTGCAGTCTAAGTAGGTCTGTGACTCCCCCTCACTCACAGCCAGCCACTAGCAGGGCTTTAGCTCTTGCTGAGCCACAGGAACAACTCCTGTGGTTTTTGACTTCTCCTTTTAGTGAGCTAGCACACTAAAATAACTAACCATGCCAGATCAGTACCAAAGCTGGCACAAGAAAGTGGGGTTGGGGGATACATGGCATGATGGCAAGCACTGAATTAAGCAGATTATTATACTGCTGTTCAGTATTTCATCATGAGCAGTCCATACCATAACCACGTGGCAACTGTTCTGCCCACATCAATGCTTTTCATTCATCTATTTCTAGTGCGAAGTCATCAACTGGATCTAAATAACTAGTGTCTTGCCTCAAATTGAAGGGGACTTTCTCAGGAGACCAATGAGACAGGACTGAGACAGCCTAATTTGTCAGACCACAGTTATAAATATGGAAGTTACATAGTACTGCCGTAAATTTCTGAAGCTCCAGAAAGTTGCTGTGATTTACTTACAGTTTTCAAACACTTACTTCATAAAACTACTTCTCATACCATCCTGACAGTTGTAGTTGAAACAGAATGTTAGCAATAGATTCTAGTGTGATATCTCTGGATAGCCAGGAAATGCAGGTGTGCTTTTTCTTTACAGTAAAAAAACCCCACAAACAAAATTAAATGTTTGCATCAAACCACTATTACCTGCACGTAGTGCTCTGTCTGGAGTATATTCATTCATTTGCTTTACCTCTCTAGATATGTTATGATTATTTGAAAAGGCATAAAATAAAAATCTTTTTGAACCACCACATTTACTGGTTGCTATTAAAGCTCTAGACTGCCTAGAGTGTAACCATAATGTATGATTAGTACTAGGAAAATCACGTTTTGTTAAGCAGTTATGTCTTGGCGCCTGATAGGAAGTTCAGTGTTTTATGACAGCACAAAACCAAACGGTACAGAACTGCAGACCCTTGAATCATAAGCTACCCCTATTTCCCTGAAATACACAATGAAATCAGAGAGCCTTATGAACAATTCTGTATTTAATTCTAACACTAATCTTCCTGCAAGTTCGAAGTGCATTTAAAAGCCTGCCCCCTCCCCCAACTGAAAATATAAAAGGCATTAAAAGCTGCCCAGCTGGCTCAGATCCTATAAATCAATCCAAAGCAGGTCTTCAATGAGACACAGAAACACAAGGCCAGTTTTTCAGGTTTACTCCAGCAGCACTCGGGAAGCAAGTCACAAGACTTATATATGGAAGTGATTTTCACCTTATCAGACCTGAAATTTTACGTAGGTCTAGACAGACCCAATGCGAGCTCATACATATTTCATCAGCCCACACATGCAACTCGGCAAAACACTGCTTACTTACAGCCCCACCCAGGCTACAAAATCCATCCCAGCAGCTATAAAGCTTGTGCTTCTACTAAGCACAGAAGCAGGCATTGCTCCTGTGGTTACACCACTAGCTGTGGCAACAGATTGGTCCAAGTTACTGACACAGTCACCTTGAACGCAGACACACCACTGTACATAACTGTATTAGAAATCCCTAAAACCAAGTCTGAGCTGGATACTATCTTCCACTTCTGGGGTAATCTCAAAGCATGGAGAATTAGGAGAAATATAGAGTGGTAGTGTCTGCCTTCAACTACTGATATTACAGCTTTTAATATTCTGAAATTACCTTAGAAAGATGTAGTGGGTTTTTTTTTTAAAAGCATGAGAGATGAGTGTAGGCTAACAGAAGCAGAATATACTGCTCTGATCAGCTACTGCAAAATGCCAGAATTACAAGGGGCAATCAGTATATCAGTACGATCCTGAGCTGTAGAGATCACACAATACCACAAGAATCCCTGTTCTGTTTCACACTTACTATAGTCAACTAACAGCACAGCAGAAACCAAAGGATCTACTTAAGTGCTAACTACCTGTTGACAATTGTAGATACTTCTCTGACAAGGATGCCCATGATTTAAAAGAGAAAGATATCACTCAGTATTTATTTGGATGAAGACTGCTTATATATGATTTTTTTCATTGACAATACTGAATTTGCTGGTTTTGTTACATCCTTTATCCCATAAAGGGCTACCTGACCCACTCCACAGGGAGA
>WAAB01013967.1:61976-96586 GCA_013389865.1 Piaya cayana | reverse complement strand
TTAAAAAAAAAACCACAAAAAACTGGAATGAATTGCAAAAGAATGGGGATGGAGGGAGGGGAGGAATAGCAACCTTCATTCCAACGTGCTTCTGCTGTGAATTTGCAGTATTGGAAACTGGGGCTGTTTGGATTATAATGCTTTTACCTCTTGGAAATTACCTTCTTGGACAGAACAAAATAGAGAGAAAATCACAAAAATATGTGCTTTTTAGAGCCTTAAAAACTGAACAGGAAGGTTCAAGAAAGTTCCTGAAACTACTTCAGACAGTATCTTTTTCTGTATCACATTAAAATGCAAGTTGGTGCATTAAGACTCGCACCACTGTGGTGGGGTAAATAAATATTATGATCCTATTTAACATATGCCTTACCTCTTGTTTATTACCTTTTTGCGCAGAACAAAATAGAGAGAACATCACAAAAATATGTGATTTTTAAAGCCTTAAAAGCGAACAAGGAGGTTCAAGATAATACCTGAAACTACCTCAGACAATATCTTTCTGTATCACATTAAAATGCAAGTCAGTGCATTAACATTCCCACCACTTTGGTGAGGTAAGTAAATATTATGATCCTATTTAACATATGCCTCAAGCCATATAAAAAGCCAAATAGAGACTTGGTATACTTACATATAAATCATTAAAACTGCAGCTCCTTAAATTAAGATTGAATTCAGTCCAAAGAGGAAGAGTTAAAACTGGAATTATACCTGGTCCTCAACCCATCTCCTATACACCAAACTGTGTTTTAATGACATAGTGACATACGAAAAATGATACTGATGACTCTGATGGCATTTCAGGTTTTAACTGTCATGATTGTTTCCCTGTTTTTAAATCAAAGCTTGTTCTTTCTGCTGTGCTTGGACTTGCATAAAGGGTGATAACCAGACTTAGATCTGGCTGGCTTAGACTTGGAGGGGTTGTTTGCGTAGAACCCTGTTATTGTATGAAACTGGTATCTCAAAACAAACTTTGAAAACTTGCTTGGTTTCCAGCTCAATCTGTATGAGTGCATATGGAGGTTTGGACTTCAGCAGAATTTTTTAAAACACAAAACAGGGCTGTTGCAACAGGCTTGGAAAGTGGTTTTCTTTGGAAACAGTCTGTTTTCTGTAGAAAAACAGTTTGAGGCTGGGTGCAGTATGCAGGATGCCAATTTCTTTGTTTCTTTAGTCATGTATTGTTCTTTAGCACTTCATAGAGAAATTGGCTTATTTATTATCAGGACTTTCGGGATTCTGAAAATGGACATTATGATTGTGCTGTGCTGAACCTGTACTGGTGTCTCAGTAACTTTTATCCATGTGTCAGGCTGGAAATAAAAACAGAAATCATAGAAGCTTTGTTTCACTTCCAGACTATTAGATTAGGGTTGCTCACGTGGTTCTAATGTGGGATTTACATTTGAGAAACACTGAGAAGTGGCAGCTTAATTTTGTCAGCAGAGAGAGTGGTCATCTGAAATATCTGCCCCTGACAAAAGTTATTCTGGGATACTTAAGTCCATCTCTGTTCTGATTTTATGACTTGATTTTCTTGATTTGATATTTCAAGGCTGATTTTAAGAATAAGGTTTATACATTCTTCTGGAGGACAGTCACAAATTATCGTAGCCTTTTGATTTAGGAAGGTCAAATGCATCTTGTCCTTTTGTCGCGCTGCTCAAGGAGGAAACTGAGAGGAAAGGATTGCATGGGGAATCTCTCTCAAAACACATGCAGAGTCTCAGCAGTTACTTGCTTTGGTTGTGCTCTAAGATTTGCCCTGGCAGAGTTGTCCAATTAGGAATAAAAAATAGTGTTGGAGTCTGACTGTGGTACCCAAAGAAAGAGCTGTGGTTGCTGAGCATTCAGTATTGCTCCCAATTAAAGCTGCTATAAAACACGAAGCTGATGTTCTGTGGTGATGCAGGAACTGGTGAGAAGCAAAGCAAGTGAAGGTAAATTAGCTCTGCTAGCCCAGGTGTCCACCTCTCCATAACTCTGCCAGATACACTGCAGGAAGGAGTGGGGAAGTGGTCCAAACAGTTCAGGAGCTGGAAGCAGCTCACAACATGGGGAAAGGAAGTCTCTGGCTATACCACATCTTCAGTAATTGCCCAAAAAGATTACCCACTTGACACTGCTGCTCCAAGTGCTCTGTCTTCAGTCCCACCTGGCTATGCTGTAACTTTCATTTTCTGCTTGTACTGCATGAAGGAAACAAATAGCTTTGCCATTGTCCCTGCTTTGTCCTTGAAAGGTGAAGACGCTGCTTCACTGGCAGAGAGGAAAGGCCTAGAGTAAAGGCACTTGCATGGGACTTGGAGGGCTTTGGTTTAATTCTTGCTTCTGCCACAGCCTGCTTGTGTAACCCTGAGCAAGCTGGTTAATCTCCGTGTCTTTTGAGTTCTGCAGTTGTAGGATAATCCTCCCTCAGCCTTCTCCTTTCTTGTTCAGTATATGTGCTGTTCAGGGCAATTGTGGCCTCCTTTTGTTTTGTGTAAAGCAGTAACTAGACAGAGGGACTCTATGGGCTGCAGGAAAAATAAAAAAGTAACCCAGGCCACCCTGAGCTGATTCAGGACTGGGGCAAAGAAATCAGATAGTGGAAGGGTGGCGCTTGCTAGATTTGGGAGTGGGGCTTTGACTTATGGACACCTACAGGAGCAAGGCAGTCATATCTCTTGGGAGAGCTCTCATAGCTGTGCTAAATATTTCTGTGCTGATGTGGAGACAAGGACTCTGGACGGTGATGTTGCAGTGCTGCGTCAGCCAGGAGGGTTAATGAGGTGCTCTGCTGATAGGAGAAAGTATGCATGTACTGTGCAAATTCTTGTGAGTCCAGATACCAGAGTAATTCCAAAGCAATAAAATTCCATTTGCGGTTCTTATTTCATTTCCCAGGCCTGGGACTTGCTTTATTTACCTGAGCTTCACAGCACCTCTGGTAAAGTTCAGAAGAACCTCGAGGCTAAGATGGGATTTCTAACTCTGTAGGATGGTTTGAGTTCAGCCTCACACTGGACACCACACCAAGAGGCTGTGGGTTCTTAAGGTGACAACTCACCCCCAAGATGGAACCTGAAATGATTTGTCACAAATCCCTGTGTATGGCTGTGTCAATTCGAAGTGGTCCAGTGGTGCTAGGTCACCCTTACATGTTATTTGACCTGTTATGACATTGTGGGGCTGTCAGTAATTTGGTACTAAACACTTCTGCAACAGAAGAGAGCTCTGCAGGGTGGCTGCTCCCCAGCAAGATAGAGCAGAACACAAAGGGTAGGAGACAAATGACAATACAGAAAGATGGCCAGTGGCCAGGTTTGATGATACAATTTTTAGGAAATTGTGAGTGTGTAGAGAAGATTTTTTTGTTTTCCCTAACACCCTATTGATTCTTGTGGCTCTAAGGCATTTGAGTGGAGAGGCATCCTCAGAACCACTATTCAGTTCTGCAGGAATAAATGGAAACCTTGTACTACTGTGTGACAGCCCCAGCCCTTCCCCTACAGGGGAACCACCACGTCTGAGTAACAAACTAGAAGTGGCCCAAACATGCGCTGTGAGCTGTTGGACCCAGCCCTGCTGAAAGCCCTTGAGCACATTCTGAGGAACCTCAGAAGGGTTTGCGTGTTTGATTCAGATCTGGCACTACTTCTGTCGCAGCCTCAACCAGCGATGTCCCTGCAGTGACTATGGCCTGAGCAGCGTGATTTACAAGGGAAGTTACTGTGTTAAATAAAAGTTACATGAGGAATAATTTACCCCCAGCGGCGCACAATAATGCTGCTGTAATTCCATCAAGCAGCTCTGCTGACATCAGAAATGGCCTGCGTGAAGTTTCAGTGTCTCATTAATCTCCCCGGGCTTCTCGCAGGGGTTTGCAGCCACAGCTTGTGCTCCTCCATTGCCCACCCTCCTCTTGCCAGCAGCCACAGCGCTGGAGACGCAGGCGTGCAGGCCTTCCAGTGCAAAGCCCTGTGCCTCCCCACCACCAGTCATCCCCCACGCAGTCTGTGCGGTTTGTTGGAGGGAATTACACCCATCCCTCCACGCTCCTGGCTGGCTGGGTGCAAGTCAACTCCAGCCCGGAGGCTGTAACCGGAGCCTTGGCATGGTGTGGAGCTCCGTGGGCTTATTAACCGGCTCCTCTTTGATGCTCTCTGCAAAAAAACAAACAAAAAACCCCACCAACCACCAAACCAGTTCTGTGGCTCCTGGTTTGCATCCAGTGAAATTGGAGCAGGGGTAGATGTGGTAGGAGTGTGCACACCTAAGCTGCAGGCATGGCCGGCAGAATGCCAGAGCAACGGCCTCATGAGCCCAGAGAGCGGCTCTGCCGCTGGGCTTGCCAGATCCTGACATCTGGCTGCAAATCCCACAAAGGGCTGGGAGCGTGAGCTGGGAGAGAGACTACCCCATGCATAGAGACAGGCGGGAGCTGCTGAGCCTGGAGTAATTTACACCAGGGCCTCACGATGTTCCCTTGCTCTGGCCCCTTGGACTGTTTGAGTGTTCGTGACCCCCCAGACCCTCTCTGGTGGGACTGTGAGCTACAGCATTTCAAGAGAGAGAAGGATGACAGGGGGATAAAGAGGAGCGAGGGAAAGGCACCTAATACAATTTCAGAGATCTCTCTGGCAGTCTGTCCGTGGGAGGCTGCCATGTATAATAAGGAAACGATTTGTCTAGGAATGATTCAGCGTGTAAAACTCTCCCTTCCTGACCTCTTCCTAAGTCCCCAGCATGGGATTGCAGGAGGTTTCCAGCAGAGGAGAGCCGATAAGGTGCAATAGTTTTCATATGCTTGGAGGAGAGGTTGAAGTGTTGGGTGCTGAGGCAGCATTCTGCCTGCCACGTGGGGCTGCGTGGAGCCATGTTTCACCTTTACCCTGTGGAGAAAGGTGAATTTTGCCCTGCTTGGAGGCAGATTAACCATCAGGGAACTTTCCCTTGCTCCCAAGCTGGCTTGTGCTTCCCATGGTCCTTCCCCCTGCCCCCAGGGAGAGTGGCTAGCTAGACCTCACCAGCAGCTGCAGAGCTCCTTCCCCACCAAGCTTCATGGGGCTGGCTCCATGCTCTGAGCTGGTCTGCTGGTACTTCCCTGAGGTTTTCACCCCTTTTGTAGGTGACCATAGGGAGAGATGGAGGCTGGAGCAGTTGCCCTGAGGGATCCTGGTGACAGGGGCTGGTTTTCAGCAGGGAAAATTTGTGTGAATTTTCTGGAGCTCACTCTCCGCATGAGGGTTGGATCTTTTTTTGCTTCTCAGGTGCTCTGGGGATTCCTCCCATCCAGCACTGTAAGCCTCTACCTGACTTGCACAAATGATTACAAGCCTGTTGTTTCTTGGGAATTGAACTGGTTTTGTAGGTTGTCAGGCTCTCCAAGCAAGTGTGGTGCATATTTCCCATTCAGCATTCACTGTGTGCAAAGGGGAAGAGGGGAGACAGCAACAAAATAAGCTCAGTGGTGTTCAATTTGCAAATGCTGACTTTGAAAACAGTATCCACCTGTGTGTCCTTCCCTGTCCCCTCGTGCACACCCTGATGGGGTTTTTTTTTCCAGTGTTTGGAAAGCCGTATTATCTCTTGGTGTGGGATCCTCTTTTGGTGCTTGTTTTTTTCATTTAGTTATGCAATACCAGTGCAAAAAAGTTATGAAGTGTGAGTGGATCAAAACAGTCAGGGATCTATGGGCATCCCAAGGGGACTGCAGGTCCCTGCCTGCTGCCGCTGTCACATGAGGAAGGAACAGCTGCTCTTCCATGCAGTTCCCTTCCAGAGCAGCGCAGCTGTCTCCACATCCAGCATTGCTCCTTTCCTTTTCATTAGCTGAATGTAGAGATGGCCAAGATTCCTGACCCTACAAGTTCTGGGCAATCCAAACTCCATGTGGCTGGAGGCCATGAAATTCATACATCCCTTGAGGAGCTGAAGGGGGAGCTGAGCTTAATTCAGAGATGGGAGAAGAGACAAGCTCTGCGGAGGAGCAACTGTTGTGCGGCAAGTTGAGGCTGGACTGGGCATGCAATGGGGTTTCAGGGTGAGAAGTTAATGACCTTCATCAGCTCACTTCCCCTACAGCTGTGGCTTAGGCTTATAGCTGCTGCACTGCTGGTAGTGTAACTAGCTCAGTATGTGGGCTGCTTTTGAACTAGTTATGAGTTTGCAGGTCAAAACCTGCTAGTGGGCACCACAGGCTTGGTGAATTCACAGGATGCATGGCCAAGGTGAATGAGGCACCTGGTGTTATCCAGCAGCAAGTCTGATACTCAGCAGTAAAGGTGTTAGAAGTTCAAACTAGTGCTTAGGGTTTGTGAATTCACCTTCTGAATGCATTACTCTCCAGGTCTTTCAGAAATATCAACATGGACTATAAGTGAAATGATTCCTTTCCTTGTTATTAGGCGATAGCTATTAGCAGACAGCTCATTTTCTGTTCTGTTCCTGATGGGGACATTTTGGCCAGAATTAGTTTCCAATCTGGCAAGCATAATGGAAGTGTTACAGGAAGGGAGACAAGTCAAGATCCATAGAGGAAACATTTTTTGTTCTCTTTTTCTCAGTGCTTTGAAAATAGCCCGTTAAGCAGGACATGTCAGCCAAGAACTGAATTGTCTCAAGTTGCCTGTTTGTATGTATCTAGAAACAAGTCCATTGTGTACTTCAGTCTCTTTTCTGATTTTGGTGGGAATTTTGGGGGAAAAGCAGCTTAGACTGCATTCCAAGGCGCTAAGTATCTGCTGGGTCTGTCAGTGCCCAAAACCTGCTGCTATGTGGGGTCTCTGGGTGCAATAAGTTGTCCTTTGTGAATAAGTTGTCCTAACTCCTAACATCCAGACTAGCTCCAAAACGTGTTGTATTTTGCCTCCCAGCAGTTACAGTTTGCTATTGCAATGCTGGATACCAACATGAATGCCCTATCCCAACTTTCTCCCCATAGGTGCCAGTAGGAGTGCACTGCGGAGTTCCAAAACCAAAAGTGGAGGAAAAAAGGGGAGCATGGAGGAAAGTCAATGGCTAACTGTCAGTCATCATCTTCCTTGCTCTGCTGTTCACTTTTGCTCTGTAGAACAAATCACGTAACCTTTCTGTGTCTCAGTTCCTTCCCATATATAATGAGGACAAATATTAATTTGTCTCCTAGTGACACAGAGCAGTTGTGTTCATACTTACAAAGTGCTTTGGTAATCACAGGTATTCTGTCACAGAATCACTAGAGTGGAAAAGACCCACAGGATCATTGAGTCCAACCATTCCTGTCTGCCACTAAACCATGCCCCTCAACACCTCATCCAAACGTCCTTTAAATACCTCCAGGGATGGTGGCTCCGTCACTTCCCTGGGCAGCCTGTTCCAGTGCCCAGTGACCCTTTCCATGAAAATTTTTTTTCTGATGTCCAGTCTGAACCTCCCTTGGTAGAGCTTGAGGCCATTCCCTCTCATCCTGTTCCCTGCCACTTGGGAGAAGAGGCCAGCTCCCTCCTCTCTACAACCTCCTTTCAGGTAGTTGTAGAGAGCAATATATGTCAGTGCCAGATATGGCTGTTCTGCCATCTGAATGATCAGTGTTTTCTGATGTCTGACTGTCTGGAGCTTCGTTTTTGGGGTGCTGCATGGACATCTTCCTGCTATGTCCACATGCTGAACGTGAGACAGCCAAGAAACCGTGGGTCTGTGTTACAGGTGCTGGGCGTGACTCCCAGATCTGCACTGTTAGTATTTAGCCTGGTGCATTGGTGGCACATGGAGCTGTATGGCAATTACAGAGTATAGCTCCATGGAGAGAAGAGCTCTGGAACCTCATCATCTCCTGAGCAGATTGTACCCCCTTCTTTCTCTCCCCATCACCCAACCCGAGAGCCTTTTTCACCACCTGCCATATGAGCCCCCTGAATTTTCTGCTTTCTGTGCATGACTTGTGATGGGACCATCAACAAACCCATCTGCTCAAGCTCTGTGGTCCTGCACCTTGGCATGGTGGGAACTAACTCTGTGGTAATTAGCAATATGTACTTCATTAGCACTTCTGGCATGACTTTTCTGAGCAGTGTGTAAATACCATACCAGCCTTTTCTTCATTACCTTTTCTTTTCTTCACTGCTGAATTGATTCTTTCAGTCCTCATCCCTGAGGAGCTGCTGCTCACTCACTGATATGTAAGCACTTCATATCCCTTGATTTTCTCTGGTTTTCATACCTGGAATATTATTTCCCCTCTTGCCCTACCCTGCCTACACACTTAACACTTTACATTTCATTTGTAGGCTCTGTCTGATATGTTCTTTCTGCGTTTTGTCTTCTCAGTATTTTTTTTTCCTGTTTTTTCAGTCTCACTTTTTAATACAGGAAAATGGAGTTTGGAGTCTTTCTAAATCGTCCTGTAAAACTGAGCAGAGCACAAGCTCCCAGTAGCAGCACTCAAGGTTCTGACTAAAAATGTTCCCAGAAGTCTTTTATTATTCTTTTTCTTTTTAAATACTTAGTTCAGCTCCCTTCTGTGGAAACTGGTTGCAGTGCTGCAGAAGCTGTTGGTTGTATTTCTGTTGAGAAGCTCAGGACTCTTCCATAAGGACAGCTGTGCAACCACAAGGGAAATCAGTTATTTTTCTTCTCCTAAGAGCCTTACAGAAGCTAATCTTGACAAGAGCCCCTGGGAGCTGGAGCCTCGCACAGACAGGAAAGCTGGCACACAGTCTCTTAACCAGGGTCACTAGAGGGAATCAAAAGCAGAACTGGGATTGGCATTTTTTCGATGAGTCTTCTGATGCTGCCGTAGAAGCACATCACTTACCCTCTACCACATGCAATGGAAATTGCCACTTGGCATGGACAGCTAACACACTTTGATGTAGAAAGAATAGAATGGCAGCATGGCCTTGGGGGAAGCATGGATTTATTATGATACATGACAAAAAAGATGCATTTTGTGAAATAGCCCTTTTAGTTGACTAAAAAGATCAATTACTTGCGTTCAAGATTCCTGCTTGAAAGGCTTTCTGTTTGCAAACAGCCCAGCAGCATAAAAGTTAATTGTTCTAACTAGTCAGCAAGCCATTTGCCCTCTCACACAAGTGTTGAAATGAAGCGCTGTGGCTTTGCATGGGGTGGGAAATCCGCATGGGTCTTTTTAGGACATATTTGTCAGGATGCGTGCAAATCCATCTCTATGTCCCCGGCTGGCTGGGTGACAAGGAATGACAGCTTTCCTGGGCTTTACCTCTCTGGAAACCCCATCACAGTGCACCAGCAAATCAGGACTACCTCTACGCTTAGCTCCAGGAAGCTTGTTACGATCCCCCCCCCTGCACAAGCTTGCCTCCTTTTGCTCTGTAGGGTGTGTTGGGGACGTCTCAGTGCTGTGCCTGAGCTAGAATTCCTCCTTGTTCCTGAAAGACCTGGGACCTGTGTGAGGCTATTTTAGATCACTTTGAGTATTTCTCATCCTCGATGCAGTCTTGCTCTGACCTGTCTGTGCAGCAGTGATCCCAGGCTTCTGGTTTGTAGGCAAGAAGTGGGAGCATTGCTGCTGTATATTGTCCTTTAAATATTGTTGCTGAGGGGTGTCTGCACCCTGGGAGGGATGCTGCTTTGGTTTGGGAGCGATCCAGAGCAGAGATTCTCTGATGAAATGTCATGCAGATTGTTTCTTTCTAAGCATAAATGAAACAAAGCATGAAAACTGAGATGTAATGTAGAGCACGAACATCCAGCAAGTCTGGATGTTCCGCTTTCACAGCTCAAGTGGGTTTCTGCAGAAAGTAAAGGGCTTGCTATTTTAGCAGTAGTGTGATTAGGTGCTAGGAACACTAATGATCAAAAAAGCTCAGTTTTAGCTTACCTGAGAATTCAATCCAATGTTTTCATGCCTGTTAACTTTGCAGACAGCAGGTTTCCTAGAGGAGACAGAGATCCAGGCAACTACATGAAAAGTTACTGCAAATGCACGTAGCGTCTGACTACAGCTGTGGTCTGTGGGAAGTTAGACAAGGTGAGGCTGTAAAAGGCCAGTAATTGTACACAGGAGATGGCTGTGATTGCTTTGAATGTGGAGCCATTGTCAGGAGCACAGAGGGAAAAGCATAGACTATTTGAGCGCTCTTATCTCAAACTTGTGGCTAAGTGAAGTCAGGAAATGATTGGGGGGTGCTGTTGTTGTCTGAGTGTTTTAACCTCTGAGGTTTGTAGAAACTTGGGATTTTGTGCTGCCTTTGGCATGGCTTTCCTACCCTTTGCCAAGTTTCATTAATCAGCAGCCAAGGGTTACGTGAAGGGTATGGTGTCTGCCCGATGGGAATTCAAGGACCAAAAGGAGAGGTTTCAATAACGTTTGTTTAAAGGCACTTCAAGTCTTTTTTTATTTTGGCTCCTGAAACATAACTGCCATCCTTTAACTATTATCAATGGCATTAGAGCTTCACGTAGTAACAGCACGCTGGGATCCATGAGAGAGTGTCAGACTGGCTTGCTGCTACATGAAAAATGTCAAATCTTGCAGCATCTCAGCTCTTGATTTTTTTCCTGGGTTTTAGCACTTTGGAATTTGATGCTGTCATCTTATCAAAGGGAAAAATGTCTCAAATTAGAGCTTGCTTTAAACAGATGCTTTGCAGTCTCAAATAAGTACAATTTGTAGACATAACTCAGAGATAAATTTAAATGCTGAAGGCAGCTACATTCACCAAATTGCTGGGATCCAGCTAAATGGATGAATTTTCACACAGATTCCCATCACCCTCAAACAGACCTTTTCCTTCTGAGACATTTCTCTCAGTTTTCTCCTGTCCCTGAGTCTCTGGTCTATCTTCCATGCTGAACAGCACTGCTGTCCCTTTGTCTTTGTGTCTCTTATGCATCACCCTTCCTGGTTGTGTGACGGTGTTGTGCTCCATATGCCTCTGCGTGTGTACAAAAAGCCCTAATTATGGCATGTTAAACGAAGCAGTATGTAGAGCGTGGGCTAAGCTCTGGGATATTTTTAGTCTCTTTTTGGCCTTGTCGTGGCCCTCACTGTATTTCTCTGGGAAACAGTTGCTGAGTAGCATCATTTAGCTTGTCCCACATAATTCCAGGCTCTTGGAAAGCTGGAGTTTCCTGCCAGCCTTGAGACTTCTGGGGCAGATGTTTTCCCACCGGGAACGTGCCCATTTTAGCATATGAGACCTCATGCCTTATTAATTTTGCAGAGCATTTGGGGTGGAAAAGTAATCTCAGGACTAGATGTTAAGTATTGTATTTGGCGGAGGGTAAACTCCAAGAGTCATGAGTTCAAACTGCTGCTGGATTATGTGTGGTTACAAGGGGTTAGACTGGCATCCCCTTGCTCCCTTTGCCCAGCAATTGTGTTATTGCTTTTGAGGGTTCCTGATTCACAGATATCCCCATGAAAAGGGACAAACAGCATTACTGCCAGTGGCAAATGAAGATGCTATGGATGAGTGGAGGACAAAGCCAAATCAATGTCTCCATGGAGAAGCACTCACCTGAGGCCAGCAGTGGCTGGCTGATGAGAGGACAGGGCAGTGTGGTGGACATGCAGCATTCAGCTCAGCAAACATCCCTGCAGAGGGATAGAGGGAAAAAGAGAGTCCTGGCTGGGAGTGTGGGGAAGAGTTTGTGTTGTGGGTTGTCAGGAGATTTAGAAAATGAGTACTGGAAAGCCAGGATGGGATTACAAGGTGGGGGCGGGCGGAAAAGAACAGGAATTATTGGGCTGGCCAGGTGAGGATGGACACCCGATCTGGCACAGCATTAGCATTGCCACTTCCAAAACAGCTCGCTTGAAATATGCTAGGTTCCAAAATGAAAGTTAATGAGCCTGGGGCCAGAGACATGGCCCCAGAGGTCTGCCCTACCCCATTTGTCAGGACCCCTGTTTCACAGGAGAATAGGCAGAGGGATAGATAACTCTGTGCTGTCTCCAGTTCCTGTGGAAAACTCACCTTTTAGCTGAAACCAGAGAGGTGATGGGCAAGAACTGAGCTCTCTGGCTGTAAACTATTGTGTTTAAGTACAGACACACGTTCTACTCTGCCCATTGCTTCAAGCAGTGGTAACCTCTGGCAAATGGTTGAAGTAGACATCTGGAGATGGGGATGTCTTAAGCTGCCATAACATGATTATCTAGGGCTCATCTGGTTTTTGAACCAATAGTATTCACCTTTGCAATCTCCTCTTTCCTACCATGAACACTGAGGGCTTTTTTTTTTTAATGTAATTTGAATTTCATGTAACAACATGGCTTCAGGAACTGTGGCTTTAAAAAGAAGAGAAAGTTAAGAGAGACTGTATAAAACCACTGTGCTCCATTTTACATAACTATTAAACAATACCATACTTCAGAGCGTAGTGCTTTTATTAGCTGAAAAAACACACATGAAATTCAGGTTTTACATGCAACAGCACAGAAGGTGGGTAGCAGGATTAGGGGCAGAACTGACTTCTTCCATGTCTTAGCACAGAGAGGGGAAAAGGAGCAGCTGAAGAGCCTGAGCATGGAATTCTTCCTTTGCTGGGCAAAGACCTTAAGGACTAAAATAATATATTTCCTGCAGTCATTATACTTGCTCAGAAAAGGAAAACCTTTATATATTTTTGTTTAAAACCAATTGTTCACTTTAAAGACTGCTAAGAATCCGAGGAGTGACATGAAGAATTACATTTTTGGGGAAAATGCTGCTGGTCCGAAACATAACCGAGACTTAGATTAATCACAGTCTTTCGTGCAATAGAAGGCATTTGAGAATCCATCAAGTTCATGGGAAAGTGATCTTGGACAAGCAACAAATAAATACTGTGACCTTTTGACTCTGCTAGCCCCGGAGCTGTGGTAAGTTTGCAGTCAGGCACTTGGTTCCAGACAGGAATTTTCATTGCTGTAGTGAAGTAAATCACCATGAGGAGGAGGCCTCGCTGGCCCTGTCTGCATGGAGATATATTCAGAGCTCTAATTCCCTGTGGGTGCTCCCCCATCAGTGACAGTGTCAATGGGAGCAAAATAATAGATGTGCTCAGGAAGCCTAAAATACCAGCATCTCAAATGGTGTTAGTTAAAGCAGTACTGGGAATGCCAGCCATATCAGTGTTGTGGTCTGCAGTGGTGGTTCTGGCTGAATCCCAGCAGTATGGGATGGATTTTCCCCTCTACAATGGTACCACCTTGATGTGGTTCATTTGGAACACATGAGGTCCACTATTCCTATTCATATCTCTTCAGCAGTTCAAAGCAGCTGAATTAATGATGGGCAGTAAAATAGCTTTTGGAAAAAGAATTGGTCTTCATGATTATTAATTTAACGATCCTTAGAAACAAATGCATTTTAAACCTTATGTTACGGGAGGGAAGTTTCTCTGCAATTAAATTGGCTGATCTCGTTTTTTTGGCTTGACTTTCTGTAACCTAGGCAGAGCTGTCTCTACTCTGTTTTGGACTTTTAAGTGTCGTGTTTTAATTACGGTTAAGCTTCAGTCATTGAACCAAGTGTCATATTGCCAGAGTGATTTTCAGACCTTGTGAGATCAGGCCTGGAGAGAATTGATTTGTCTTATAGAGCCTGAAAACTGAAAAAGTGACTAGAAGTCCTTTTTGTTTTGCTTCATATATTTTATGGGGATAGAGATGAATCTTTTCTTGTTCAGATTTTCAGTTTTCTCTCTCCATCCTTAGTTACAAATGAATACTGGAAGAAGTTAAGGGTGTAGATTTGTGTCTTGTGGTTGGTTGTGAATCCTGATGAATGTAGTTAGGTCTCATATATAAGACTTAGGTGGTTTAGTTCAATAAGGCCCAAGTTCATATTTCAGCCTTTTCTTGAGCTGCTAGACTTATGACTTCTCCAGAGCTTGTGTTAGTGAAGTTTGTAAGAATTTAAACTTTCCCCAGAAGCCTCCACTTTTTCTCTGTTCTGGATTAAAACTAGTCCACGGGTTCCCAAGTTATTAGAAAGGGTGTATATTGGGCCTCATTTCCCTAGGAACTGGAACAGCATTGATTTTTGTGTAACTATAGGAACTACTACTTCAAATAAATGACCAGCCAGTGTAAAACTTGAGATAAAAGCAGGATTTGAAAATTATGGTTTCTCCTGATCAGTCATCATGCACAAGGGAATAAAAGGCCTGATTACCACTGAGTCTGCTTGGGGAAACAATACAACCAGGCTGGATGTTGTTCTGTTCTGCTTGATTGCTGCCTTCTCCGTGTGAGTTCAACACGGTATGTCCAGGGTGTTGTGTGGGGAGAGTAAGAGGAGTTTGACCTCTGTGCAGTCATTATAAGATTGTTCCTGGAGAATATAGCTAATACTGTGCTTCTCATCATCATAGATCCTGGTGGGGAGTCTTCTGCACCAAAAGACTCCTTGCAGTTGTTCACTGATAAAGCTACATGACTTGTCCCTTGTGGGATGGGAAAAGACTGGTCAGTGTGGTAACATGTGAATGACTAATTCTGGACTGAGGGAAGATCATTCACTTATTTAGGCAAAGACAGGAATGTGCTCCCTGCCTTCCTGCCACAGATTGCCCTCACCTGCTGTACCCTCCCTTGTTACGTCTTTGTGAGCAGTGATTCATGGGCTCAACAAGAACGTAGCAGCTGCAGAGCATCCCGGTTCCAGACATGGTGACGACTACTGTGAAGCTTCTCCACCACCAGCTGAGAGATGCTTCCATAACTACCCAGAGCAATCACTTGGTGCATGGAGAGATCTTTTGGTTGAGAGATGTGCCAGGGACTTTCTTGTACTGTACATAAAAAAGCTAAACTAGAAGAGCTGGGTTGGCCTGACCTGACCTGACCCTGTGCAAAAGGGAATAAAGTCTAGTCCCCCCACTATGCTCTGTGCAGTATTTCCTCCTATACTGACTCATTTCACCATGACACAGAAAAGGGGAGCAACAAACTTGGTTCTGACCCTGGGTTTCTCTGTAGGGTGGCTGCACACATTGTGATGTTTAATGTTTCTTGCAGTGGAGTGGATACAGCTTTTATCTGGCAGGATTGAAGGGACTGGAGCTGCCTGAGCCAAAATTTGTTCCCTGTGCCCTGCTCACAGGGAGAGTTTCACTCAGGGCAGGTGATGTCTTACAATCAAGATGTAAGTGATAGCACCACTGGGTGTTTTTCCCAAGTAAAAATGGCTTTCCAGTAATGTAAAATTTTTCATCCCTGATCATACTGTGATGGCTGTGTGGTAGTTCCTCTGCTTCTGCAGCTAATCATCCTTTCTGACAGACAAAGGTTCATTGATTCATTTATTTGCCATTTTTTTCTCCCTTTTAAAAACTCCTTAAATTTCCATTGCTCAGAAAACATTTAAGACCTCCACATGGGCTTGAGTCTGATTTGTCAAGGCTTTGAGGCCAGACAACTTCATTAATGACAGTAGGTTCCTTTTCAAATAAATCCCCTTTTTTTTTCAGAGAGCACCTTTCCTAAAGAGCTTCACAGCTGATTATGGACACAAATAACTCATCAGGAAAAGTTACTGATACTCAGTGCTTGGTAAGCCCTGAGTTATTATCCAGTTAATGCTGCGGCACTGTGCATTTCCAGCTGCGTTGCAGCGGCACGCAGACCTCAGCAGCTGTTGCGGATCTCATCAAGTAGCTGTTGAGCACCATCCCTGATTTGTCATAAACCTAAAGGTACCTCTGGGGAAAGAATGTTATCGCCTGCCACAGCCTGGCTACACTACAGCAGTGCTCCAACACTGTCGTTATCATAGGGATGTTTCTTGTTTGAATTCCTCCCCTTTGCCTTTATTATCTTTCTTTTTTTTTTTTCCTTTGGGGGGTGCAGGGAGGGAAGAGTTGTGCTCAGCTTATTTGTAGCCCTGCACTTGTGAGTGACTTGACTGGAAATGCAGATTGGTGTACGCTTTAGGGTTGTCTGGCTTCATGTCTTGCTCACCAGCTGAGTTTGCCTTTTAAAAATATTTGGATTCCTAACAATACCGAGAGGCAGAGAACACTGTTGTTCTTTATCTTTTTTTTTTTTTTTTTTGGTGTGTGTGTAATATTCAGGTATGTTGTCCCTGTAGAGAGGAATGAAGTTTCAGGTGTAAGTTTTGGGATAAACAAAAACTGTGATTTGTGTAGGATTTTAGTACTTGCACTTACTCTGAATATGAACAAACCTGGAAAATTTCAAAACTGGAAAGAAAGTTCTAAGGGGGAAAAAAAAGGTTTGTTTGGGGTTCACAGGAAAGCTTTGTTTTAAGGAATGTTTATCTTCTGGTGCATAATACAGAAAATGCTGAAGCAAAATCTTATTTCAAAATATTTTCTGTTTCTGAAAGTTTTCCATGTCCGATTTTCTCATTTTCAGAATTTTTCCCATTTTCTTCCTTTTCCCCCTTTCGGACTCAGTTTCAGCAGAACTGAAAACTTCATTTTTAGTGATCATTTCCCAAGTTGTTTTGGTTAAAGCAAAAAAGCTCCCAAAGGATCTCTGACCACTTCACTCTTGCTGCTGCTGAAAACCCTATTTCAGTACTCATGTATTTCCCAGACACTTGAAATATCCAGCCCATGGTCTGGATTTTTGCAAATACAAGAGATCACAGTTAAGTTTCTGATCCTGGTGGCTAGATCGTTTAAACTCTGTTTTACGGATTTTTCTTGATATTTGGTGAATGACAATAAATTTCTTCTTCTTTTTAAGTTCCATGATTGTCTTGACAGGATCCGAGTTATTGCAGTCCCTGATTTCAGAGTCCAGCTTTTTAACTCAGCCAACACCCCTTCAGGCATTTAGTTTGGAAACACCTTGTTCAAGTCACTGTTAAGTGGCCCTTATATTTGTATGGAAACATTATCAAAAGAGACATGGAAGTCACTCCTAGCCAGATACCCATCTGTCTACCACTGAGAAACACTTTGACAATGGTATTTGCCTTCCCTAAGTTGCACTGTAGTCCCAAGAGACCTGCAATGAACAGTTCCAGGGACATCCAAGTACTAGTGACAGGTGAAAGTATTTGTGTTTTTTCGCAGAGGATTTCATCTTTAGTTACTGGGCTTCTTGCACAACTTGCCAAGTCACCACGATTGGGCTGCGAATGTCCCAGTGACTGTGCTCTATAAATATCCTGGATGGATAGAGACAGTGCAAAACACAAACAGAGCACTTAAGTGGTAAGGACTATTCTGTTGGGCATGCTGAGTTTATGCAGGTTGTCATTGTGACTGTGTGTCACAAATAGGCTGCAAAAAATATTTTCAGCTGCTTGAGATAAAATGGACAGAGGTGGAGGCTTTGTGTTGGCTCGAAACAGTGAGATGCTGTCAGGCCAGAAATGTTCTTTATGCTGCCAGCTCCCAGAAGATTTTTTTTTGGCCTGAAGGCTGGTGTGTAACAGCTTATATATTAGTTCAATAAAAGATACAGTTCAATAAAAGATACACATGATCTACCTTGTCTCACTATCAGTCCATCAGCTAAAATGTTGCTGCAGGTAATGGTGGCTCATATTTGATTTGTATCCAGTGTATTCCTAAGCTGCAAAACCATCCAGGCGGGATAGATGTCTGTCTCTGCTGTCCTCTGCCTATTATTATGTATGTTTGTGTTAATGGTGAGCTATCCTGTAGCGTTAGTCGATTTAAATATTGAAAACAAATGTTCTCCTATTTCTCTGCCTTGAGGATAGGAGTGATTATTTCAGCCTCTTCACTGTATATGAATCTGCATCTGTTAGAGATCTCTGTTCTGCAGTGAGCGCAACATATGAACTCAGTTTGCAAATTCATCTGAGAAATGCTAAAACTGGCACCTACTTCTGCAAGTACATATACCAATAATCCATCCCATAGTCGGAATACCACATTGCTACAGAATTGCAGTTTTTTTAGACTTTGCTACTTGGGTCAATGTCCTTCTGTCTCTTTTTTGTTTACATCTTGATGTTTCAGTGTCACCAGGATACATTATTATGACCCTGGGATGCAAACAGCCCATCGCTGAGGGGTTTTTTTTTTTAGTAACTTGGCAACGTTATCTGAAGCAACGCAGACTCTTGAAATTGGGACATACTGCAATACACAGGGACAATGAAAAGTATTTGTGGCACAGAGTATTTCTTGCACATTTGAAATCTGTGCTAAATCAGTCTTAATCAGAAGAGGAGCAGCTGAAGCAAAAAGCAATTTTTTTGTTGTTTAATGTTTCTGATAAAATTAGTGTTTGCAAAAAATACACTTGGAAATGGTATGAGAGTTTCACACAATAACTGTAACAATGTTTATAGTGCTGTTTATAAATATGTGCTTAGGGAGAAATAAACTTGTAGATCATTGACCTGATAAGCCATAATACCATTTTCATAGCTATTTAGGTGTGTCGACTGACTGAATGTTTAGAATCAGTGCAGCACATGCAGTAAAAATTTGCATGAAAACCATATCGATTTCAGTTACGTAGGAAGCATTTCGATGTAGACTAGATAGGCTGCTGGATTTATCTGTATTCTAAGCTGAGATCAGGCAGGACTTGGCCAAGGGACCTTTTGTAGTCCTAGCATGAGATGGCATAAGGCAGTGGGAGGCATTGAGTACAGGATGTAATGAAGGATTGTGAGCTGCAGCTCCTGGATTCAGCTCCTGTGTCTGTGCTGTGTACCCCAAAGGGGCAATCTGTGATGGACTTTATCCAATGCCTTCATTTCTCACCCTTGACCCGAGGGAGAGCTGATCCCACGACTGTAAGCCCAGAGACAGGAGTGGATGGTACTCTTCATGCCTCTCTTGACGTGAGTCTAGTGATGAGACCCCAGCTCTTTCTTGCTGCTGCATGCTGATTGATCTCAGCATTTGGCAGCTGCAGAGTTGGGATACCATTAGTGACAGAAGGCTCAGCTCCTCTCCAGCAGTGGGTCAGAGAATCCTAATGAGTGGAGAGTGGAGGAGGCAAGAAGAAAACAAGAAAGCTTGGGACAAATTGTTGTGAGTTGCAGTAAACTAACAGGAATTTTGCAAAACTGGTACTCAGTGTGGTGATATGCCATTAATGATAATGTGTCTCAATGTATCCACATAATTTTGGACATCTTGTTTCTTCAAGCCAGTGTCAAGACTTTTTTGTATCCTGCAGTCTGGAGCTCATTAAGTGCATGACGCATGGAAAAAACTGTTTGCCTCTTAATAACGTAATACTGGGGAAAAACAAGCTTTTAACCCCATTTTGTTGGACACTTTCTGCATTCCAAATTCAATCGATTTTATATATGTGCACTTAAACACTTGTACTTACGTCTTGCTTTGCTTGAGTGTGGATTTGAAGCACGCTTAGTGCAAAGATCTCCCCTAGTCACCAATCCTTGGTTGAAGGCAGAAGAACAAAGTACGTAAAGTGCAGTGCGTCATCCACCCGTCGTGATCTGAGAGATGGAAATGCCCCCTTACTGCCCATGTTACAAATGGGTATTTCTCCAGAGGGAGATGTTGAAGGATGCAGTGCATTTAGGAGTTTGTTGTTGTCTGCTTCAAAGTGAGAAGAGAATCAATAATTTGTTAGGCTGTGGGCTGACGCCTTGTCTGAGTGCCAGTTCCACTGCCCTCCAGGATAAGCTGCTGAAGTGACTGAGGGAGCAAAGCGGGATGTAAATTCCACAAGTCATTTTCCTGAAGCTCTTATATGGGAAACCTTTAGAAGCCTCTCACTAAGGACAAAATCCTTCAAGGCTTAATTCTTGCTGGAGCAAAATTCCTTCTGAGGTCAGTAGACCTAATCCCAAAGTCTTATCACTTGTTTACCTCGATGGGATTTGATTGTGCGTGTGTGGGAAACAGAGGGAGGCAGGTGGACAGAGCGTGCTGGAAGTGGTTTCCTGGGAGGTTGGAAGAAGCCTGGCAGGTTTAGGCTCTCCAGAAATGGGTGCATATGTGAAAAGAAAGCTTGATTTTGATAAAACCAAACCTGCTTCCTGCTTCATTAGCAGTGGCAGAGAAAGATCAGGTGAGGATTCCCGTTTCCTGCAGAGGTTTTTTGGTGCCTGGTGGTGACCCAGCCCCATTTCTCAGGGACATTACAGCTCATGCGCTCACGTATGTGCTGAAGAGGTGGTTTGCATCTTAGACTTTCCTTCTTTCACATCCTGGAGGGAAAGAAAGCCCTCCCAAGCCAGCAACCTCCTCCTGTCTTTTCAGTCGCAATGGGTATGCTGTGTGGGTCCGGGAAAAAGAACCTTTCCTGTCTCTGCCTTCCCCATGTGCTGTCATAGCAGAACCGCATATAAAGCCCCTTGTCCCTGCTTTGCAACTTATAGCATTCAACAATGCCCTCAGCAGAGATTTCTCCTGCCTGTGTTTTTTCCTTCTCTTTCTCTCTGCAAGTTAAAATGTATCTCCTTTATAACAGACTCAGCCTTTATTAGCCAAAGATCACACCTCTCTATTAGCCTTCCCATAAGGCTGCATCGGCTGAGTGAAACAACATTCAGCAGGGCATACGGTATCGTAAAATTCACTGCTGGTGTCACACTGCTGTGTACAGTGCAGGACATGGAGTTGCTGCTTTTTGTTTGGCTTGAGGCTTTTTTGGGGTTTTAGTAGAGAGATGGAAATTGTTCTTCTCTTCTGCTTTCTGGTGAGTGACTTATAGATGTCCTGTGTAAAATTGGCTCTAGAAAATATAATCAGAAAATATATATAGGCTGTTGCATTGTTTTTATGGATCCCAGGTCATGATACAGGGGAGGTTCTGTGGTAAAGTTTCATTAAAAGTAAGGGAGCTAAGAGCTCTAAAACTAAAAGCTCTGCTGCTAATCCAGGGAAAGCAAAACTTCATCAAGCCAAGTAACACTGGGCCGTCTTGTACTTTATTCCCTGCTGTTTATCTAAAGCACATTGCTTACATTCAATAGATTTCTACTTTTGGCAGTTTATATCTCCATGAGTTTAAGAGCTTTTGACTAATTAAGAGTAGAGAGGTTTACACCACGCTGCCACAGACCCAGTGAAAGAATTTTGTAGTGTCTTGCTCTCTGGGGGCATATGAGGCTAAAATGAAAAATAAATAAGTCCTTATGTACATACATGTATTTAGGTGTTAAGACTATATTTAAATCCATATGCATATGTGGTTAAAAAAAGTTTTAGAGATGAGCATCTCCAGAGGGAAGAATGCATACTGTAAGGCAGCCTTCTAAGTGGGTCTCCAGCCGTGTTATAAGCTATTGGCAGATTAATTGTGGAAGAAATTTAAGAGGTTTGATCTTAAAGGTGAAAAGACGTATGTGTTCATGTGAGTGCATGTGTGTACATGCAGGCAGTGACTGTGAGGAATGCCTGTGCTTAAACTGCTTGGACAAGTTTTATTACTTCTGTCCATCGAGGCTGTTTTGAAATATGGCAGGCTGATACTATTAAGGCAGCTCAGAAATGCCTTTCCAAAATGGCTTTTGGGCCCCAGATCCCACACTCATTTACTTCCCTGATTCACTTCAAAATCTGCTCTCCTCAGCATTTGCTGTTTGCTCACACAATGAAAAATGGATTGTTACCAGCAGGTTTCTGTAACAAAAGGTGGGGTTGGGTCTAGATCCAGAGAAAGACAGGAATAGATCCCAACTGAGGGAATGACTGTTGCAAATTGCAAGTGAAAAGTGAGACTATAGTATGCATATGAAGGAATACAACTGAGTTAAAAAGACATACCAATGAAGGGAGAGGCAATTCAATTAAAACTCACAGCTCCGTTAATCTTACTAGTGTTGGACTGTGCCTGCCTCCACGGTACATTCCACACACCAAAATTTAAGATTCAGGAAAACATAGGAGCTCTTGACTTCAAGCCTGTTTGGCAGCATGATCCAGTGCTTTTCATGTGATGGCGAGTCTCACCTCTCGTGAGGCTTGGGGCAGCACTGAGACCCCAAGGATTTTTAATGACAGGTAATTCCATGTCTAGGTGCTTGTGGTGCCACAAGGGCAGAGTCTGGTCTGAACCAGAGCCTTCAGCAGGTGCGTCTCAGGTATGAGTGATGCAGAATGGAAGCAGTCACTGTAAGAAAGACTTTTTTGATGGAAGTTAACAAAACACCTCTCATTTTAGTGTCATGTGTTTGACAAGAACAAAATAACCCTTAAGGCCTGAAGATTGAAAATCAGCATTGTCTGGATAAGAGCATTTATCAATGTGTTATGATGCTGCTGCTAAGATCACACCTGTAGTGTTGTGCTCTTAACTTCAGAAACCAGTCTCCAAAGGAATACCTCAACGCTAAAGGAGATACAAAAGTGAGAATGAAGTTAGCCAATTTCATCTAAAGAAATGGTTAATGGTAGGATGATCACCTTAAGGGTCATTTAATACTGAGAAAAGGAAATGGCACATAACACAAGTAGTAACACAAAAAACAATTAATTCGGTTTTACAAAGGGCAAATTCAAATTGGAAATGAAGCTAAATTTTTAGATGGTTTAGGGCAGTCAGAAAGGGAAGCAATTTGCTTAATTGGGTAGTTATGACAAACCAGGTAGAAATATTCTGATTTCCAAATTCAGCAACTATGGAATTGAATCTTTCCTGCCTGGTACAGTGGGTTTGATCAGGGAGCCCAGTGGTGTTTTTTCAACCTTGTCCATCATGACCATTAGTTGCATTAAAAATCCATGCTTGAATAAAGGCACTACAGTGGCGTCGATTGAGAATCCTTCTTTCACCTCTAACAGTGAAGAAAGATATTAGAGGTTTTTTTGTAACTTCACAATATGAAGCAAAATGTTAATTGTGCAGTGATTGTATGAGGTGAGATTTAAAGACTGCATGGAGTTTTACATTCTCTCAGCATTTCTGTCCAGTCAGAATTGTGTTATAGAAAGGCTGGTGGGGATTTTTCCTAGAATTTCATGGGACTTGGGTACTTCACTCTTCACTATGTTATGGAGACAGCTGGACACTCCAGAGGTATCTGTTAAAAATCCTAACCCTTTATTCCACTTCCACTGTTTCCTTGAAGCAGAGCTGCCCTGATGGCTGTTGGTAATGCAGAGGTTGATCTTAATTAACCACCTACAGGTCTCCCTGTTCCAAATGGGCTCTTGTCTCCTGCCTGCTACAGCACTTTTTAGGAGTATGTCTGAAAACAGCTTTGTATCTGTTGCCAAGAAAGCTTTAGGAAAAAAAAATATAAATTTGTACTGCCAGAACCTAACATCTGAGTAAAAGTCAACTAAATATATTTCCAGTGTAAACTTACTGGCAGTAGTGAACAATGCTAGAACTGATATTTAAGCAGATTATTCTAATATGATGAAGATAAGTGACTTTAAAAAATATTTTATCTCTTCATGGCACAGATACATAGTTTATATTTCTTGCTTTATTTTAAATATATTGCCAGGCACAAAGTACCTAATTAATGAGGTTTTGTAGTGATCCCAGTTAATAGCTAATTATCATGAACAGGTGGGTTTTGCAATGTCTGGAAATGAAATGAAATGATAGCATTCAGTTCATGAAAATGGCTCATATTGTCCAACACAGCTGATGACTGTTGTGTTTAAGTAACAGAATTCCTCAAAAATTAATGCTATTTTTCCAAGACCTTGATAATGATCAGGAAGTGAATGCAAAACTGTGATCTCATGTCATTTGGAAAGGTAATGGAATAATCTGATGGGCAGAGCTTGCTAGGGATCTAACTGCACACTGAAAATGAAAAAAAAATCTAAAGGCACTGGTCTCTGCCAGCAGCAGTGAAAGTGGAGAAAACAGTAGATTTTATTCCATAATTTATCTGAGATGGCAATGGGTGGTGTCCTGAAGAGAAATAAAGCAGGGTTGCCTTTTGCAGGAAAATAGGTCAGCAGAAATACTAGCATTGGTTGTTAGATGCTACTATAGATGTGTATGTTGGAGAGCTGGCTGGAAAATTAATTTATTAAAACATTGCTGTTAGAGAAATCTTTCTTTAAGCTCTGAGATTTTAATTGGAAAAAATTCAAAATTATCTGTTTTCAGCTACCAGAAAGTTTCAGTTGGAAACCTGATTCATGGTCAAGATGTTTTCTCCAGTGCAAACACATAAATGCTTTCAGGAGTCACTGTCTTTACTGGTGTGGACATTTATTTTCTCTACAGCAGAAACTAATTCATTTTTGCAGTCTGGTTTGTTTTATTGCATGTTTCTATGTATCCTTTACTGGATATACCATAGCTGCTACCTCCTTATTCCAGGTACGAGTTTCCCAAGTCTTGGTTTCTCATTTTCTTCTCCAGTCATAAGTTTGTAAGGAGATGTTGCTATCTCAGGTGTTCTCAGATCCTCTACTCTTTGCTGTTAAACTGAAGGTTAGTAATAAAGTGTTTGTGATATTCACTGAAAGCAATGGCAGCAGTTGCACTGGCAGTAAATGTCAAAGGAAGAAGCTGTGAAGGCTGAGGAAAGTAGATGCAAATTATCCAGAGTAAGGGCAAGGCATTTTTCTGAAATAACTCAGTCTTTTTGGCTGAGGTTAAAGAATGGCAATCACGGATTTAATCCATCCCTCATATGAGTCATTGAACTTGTTGAAGAATTACCAATAAAATTTATACTAGTGGAGTTGTTCCAGGACCCTAGGGAAGGCAACGCTCCCTGGGTGTTTTGTGGGAATATTTTTTGAGCCTTTATAGCACATTTTCAGTGTTCATCAGCCAAAATGTAGCCCTTGCTGGACTCAGCTGTGTAACTGGGGAAGTTGAGTTGTCAGCAGGAGCTCAGGGAAATTATCTGTTTGTTCCTTCTTGCCTTCACTTCTCTGAATAAAGGTCCTAGACGCTCCTATTAATGCCTACAAACATGAGTATTTATGCAAAGCAAAGGTTGTTTGGAGCTGCAGAAAAGCTGTTTTGGCTCTGTAAAGGGATCTGAACAGGCTGGATCGATGGGCTGATGCCAACAGGATGAGGTTTAACAAGGCCAAGTGCAGGGTCCTGCACTTGGGACACAACAACCCCATGCAGCACTACAGGCTTGGGGAAGAGCGTCTGGAAAGCTGCCCGGCAGAGAAGAACCTGGGAGTGTTGGTTGACAGCCAGCACNACCTGAAAGGAAGGTTGTAGAGAGGAAGGTGTTGGTCTTTTCACCCAAATGACAGGTGATAGGATGAGAGGGAAGGGCATCAAGCTGTGCCAAGGAAGATTCACACTGGACATTATGAATATCTTCTTCACTGAAAGGTTTATCAGGTACTGTAACAGGCTGCCTAGGGAGGTGATTGAGTCACCATTCCTGGAGGTATTTAAAAGACAGGTAGAGGAAATGCTTAGGGATATGATTTAGTAGTGAACAGGTACAGTTAGGCTCGATGATCTCAAAGGTCTTTTCCAACCTAGGGATTCTTTGATTCTATGGAAGCTGTATGTTTTGCATTAAAACATGCCTTCCTGCAGACAGTCCTCTGCATTGTTAAACAGTGAAAGCATGGGTGCTTCAGAATTTGCCAGGATAATTTATACAGCTTAGGCAGGCTTGTGTCATGTGTTATGAGAAAGCAGAGCTAGTTGGGAATATGCTGGTGGTTGCAGGTTGCTATTTAAGATACAGATATATACATTTATCTGAATAATCAGTAACTTTGTGGCTTAGACTTTCACCTGAGAAGTTAGACAATGTTAGAGGGTCTGGTTAATTAGGTAGATCTAGGTTAATTAGGTTTAAATTTCAGTCTGTTATGCTGAGGTGTTGGGTTGTTCCTTGGGTGCAGATGCCAGGTGGTCTTTCCCTAGAGAAGGTCTCATTTTTATATTCATGTAAAATGGTAGAACTCTATGGGATGAGAAAACTCTTTCCTGTGTGTTAAACTAAGGACTAATTTGCAGTATCTTCCCTCCTTTAAGTAGGTGTTAGTTGCCTTTTTTTCCTTAGATACCATAGACTAATTCCTGTCTCTGTTCTGGGTCTGTAGTTGAACAGAGTAGTTCATCACCAAGGGAAAACAAGTCACTCTTTATAACTGTTTCTCTTCATTTTATCTTGCCTTGTCAGTGTCTGGCAGATTCTCCATCCTTTACGCCATTCCTCTTTGGCCGTCATTAGCTCTGCATGTAGGGCAGACTCAGGGATTTCATTGCGTCTCTGAAGTTTTGTTCACTCTTTCTTGGATCCTCTTTGAACTTTATTTTCTTTATTAGTGAAAAAGGCTGCGTTCTGCTCTGAATCTGTTGTGTGTTCTTTACTACTAGACTGGACTGACCTGAAGTGGTGCTGTAACTGTGCCTAACATTTCTGTTTGGAAAAGCATTTATGATGTTGGCATCTGTATCTCATTTTGTTAAGTTTACTTGTACTGTTTAGAACAGTCTGAGGAGATTTATAATTGCTGGTTTTGTAATTCAGCCGCAAAGAATTAAGTAAAAGCTTTATAAGTAATCTCTCTTTTCCTCTATTCAAGGAAAAGTGTCATGTTTTCATATATCAGCTTTTTTAGGGTCAAAGCTCAACTTCTCTCTGCATTTGATAGGCATATATAAGTGCTGTGTCTGAGCAGTTCACAGAGGAATTTAGCACTTTGATTTTAAAATGCAGTGCCAAACACGTGGCAAGAACTGCGTAACTTGATTAGAATGGAGCCTGTGCAATGATGGGAGGTATATTTTCAGCAAAAATTACTATGAAAAGAGACAACGACTTAGGAAACCGATTGCAATTAAAATTGTAACTGACTTAAGACTGGAGATGAATAACCACTAGCTTTGGATATTTGCAGGCTATTCATAAACTCAGAAAGTGAGTGTTTTCTGAGAGCAGAGATATGGAGGAAAGATGGCTTTATGTTTAAGATTCTACACCGGGACTCAGAAAACTGACATCAGTTCTTTTCCTGGCTGCCTCACCAGATGCCTCTGTAGTCTTGGGGATGATTACAAACTTTTTACCGTATGTTTATGCTGCATCTAGTGATCTGGAGCCCTCATTTTAGTTGAGCTTCATGAAATTGTAGCCTGCTAAATAATATTTACTCATTAGACTATACCAGAAAGTAAACAAATGATCTTTGGAAAATTAAACTGAGTCACGTTTACACCGGGTAGGGACTCTGTGTCCTGGTCAGTGATAGATGAAAAGAAGGGCCTTGGGAGATGATGACTATAACCGACTCAATGCTAAGACCAGACATGGGATCGCTTAAGTTGTTTCAGAAAATGTAAGGAGGGAGAAGGGGAGGTAATGCTGACTGTGAAGGCTATAAGCTATTTTCATAAGATCTTTGTCACATAACTCAGGGAAGAGGAAGGACCTGAAAGAAGCAGAGCGTGCCTTCCTCAAAGAGGATTTTATAACAATGTTATTGTATCAGCCAAATGCAGGCACATTTGTTTTTTAATGAAGTAAAAAAAAATTTATTTTTTTTTTTAGATAAATCATCACAACCAACCTTATGAGAAAATAGAAGGAAGAAGGCCAAAGAGGCATGCCAGAGAAGGAAGTGTGCAGTCCAAGGGGTTCAGAGAAGACTGCAGTAGGACTGTCTCTGAGAGGGAGAATTTACATCACTAATTCTTGACGGGTTTACCTTCTGGGACTCCAACCTTGGACTGTTGCTGGGATATTTGTCTTGAATTTGGCCTCTGGGCTGGTGAGTTAGTGATGAAGTGACACACATCTCTGTTGTGCTGAAATATGATGTTTTCAGATTGCTCATCATGAGAGGTTTTAGTCTCTGATCATTCTGTTTCTCCTGTTCTAGTGATGAGAGGCTGTGTCAAGTAGCTAAAACACAAAACTGAGAGCTGGAAGACTTGGTCTCTGTTTCTGAGGCTGCCATAGCCTATTTGTGATTTTGGACAAGGCAAAAGAGTGACAGACGTTAGATGTAGCGTTTTCCAAATGGCTTAGAGTTCTTTTAACTGTGCTGCCATTGGACTCAATGGGACTTTCTCCTTTGATTTTGTTGGGAGCAAGGACATTATATTTCAGACTATGTATGAAGTATGTTGGTTTCTGTAATCATTTGGATAAAATAATTGTCTGCTGCAGTGCAGGGAACTGATACAACATTTGCAGATGCTGTTTACTGGGTGGGGGAAGCACAGTTTGACCAGAAAGGTAGGTCACATTCAGGCCCTCGTTATAACAGTTCAAAAATAATGTCATTGGTGTATTTAGCAAGAATTCATTGCTACACAAGAACTACTTCACAGTCACTCAGTATAGGTGCATGTGACGCAGTATGGGCAGGGGAATGGTGAGGGAAAATTTATTAGTTTGGTCCTAGAACGTATCCCAGACTCAGTAAATAGCATTGCAAGGGGTTAGCTTTGTAATATTGCTTTTCCACTGTAGCATTACAAGAAGATGCTATTTACAGATTGTGCTCAGTTTGTGCTCTCTGAAACTAGGTAAAGTTTCCACTTAGGAAAGACTGGAGCTTCCTTTTGGGAAATAGAAAAACATTTTTAACTCCTTTATGGGAAATTAGGTTTTTTATTTTGACAGAAACATAAAACATTTCTCTCTGGTTTTGTATAGTGATCGACCCAACACAGAGTTTGCCAGAATAACAGATCTGGTCTGGAGATTCATTTCCCTTTGGGCTGCCTGCAGCTAGATATGGGTCCACACAAAGTTGTTCCAGGGGAAGTGACGATCCTGCAGGTAGCTCCCAGCCTGTAAGTCCTCTGAAAACCAGGAGACGTGAAGTTGATCAGGTGGTGCCATTTGCAGAGAAGTCTGCAGAAAGGTGCTCAGTCAGCCCCAGAAGTCCTAGATGCATTGCTCATTTGCCGGCTGGCATACTGAGCATAGGTTGGGTCATCTCACAAGGGAGGACAGGATCATATGGCCTAATCCTGAAACTGGAAAAAGATAGACATCCAGAGGGGCAAAGTACCACTGTGCCTAGAGAAAAAAGGAACAGTTGTGTGCTCCTTATTCTCTGGAGGCTTACTCAGACAAATCCAGCTTGTACTGTGGGCACTCTGGAGGGTGAGGAATGTTGGCTTAGTGAGAATTGCTTGACTGCTTATTGGGAATCATAGAAGCTCTGTGAGTTTGATCTTAAAATCTGCTTGGGCTTCAAGTACTTTGGTTTATGGCATGGCTGCTGCAAGCTTGGGGTTGCTGCCCTGGAGCAGTCCGTGCTGTAAAAACACAGTCTCTGTCAGTTGTTTCTCTGATGTCTTTCACCGTGAGCTGTCAGGGAGCCATATAGGAACCTGATAGAGACCAACAAGAGAAGCTCGGTCCTCTCACACCTCTTTTTTGAGAAACTCAGTGAAACCAAAAGACTGGACACATCAATGTTGAGAAAGCAAGCACAGAGTTGTGTTGGGAATTTCCTAAGCAGATCTACTCACTCCATCCTGGGTCTGGTTTAGAAACAGCTATGGAGTGAACTTTGCTCAATGGGTTTTACTTCCCTGATCTTTATTGCCCAGAATGGTGCTCAGCAGCTGTGCTCTCTGGAGGAGAAAAGGCATTTTCTTTGACTAAAGATGCTTGCAATTATTTCCTGTCTCCCCTTCAACCCTTTTCATATTCATATTTTCAATGCTAATGAGAATCATGACTGTACGCCAAAAAGATCCTCTGTCCCTTAAAACTTCTCTTAGAATAGCCAAAGACAAGAAAATGTAATGAACTAAAGCTTCCTCCGAGTCTTTGACTCATCCAGTCACCTAAATTAATCAGTGTTAAAGAAAAGTGTGCAGCTTGGTGCAACTACCCAGCATTCCTTGTCTAGCTGCATGACTTAACATTGCACATCACAGTGTGCATATGGTGTGGGATTATGCTCTGTCCTCAGGTGCCTCCCTCACTTACACTGTGTAATCAAACTGATTTCAGGATGAATGTCGGCTACAATGGAAAACAATTTCCAAGCAGCTGTAGGTTTAATTTAGACTTTTTAGCACCAAATTCTTATCTCCAGTATAAATCCACTGAAGGAAAGAGTTTATTTAGGTGCACACCTGTTGAAAGTAGAATGTAGACATAAATGTTTTCAAGCAATATCCTGGGCCCTGCCTCGGAGATCTTACGTGTGTGTGTGTGTATACATATATGTGTGTGTGTATGCCTTTGGTGACAGCTTTAAATTAATAGTCATGGCTGCACATGGAATGAGCAGGAATGAAAATATTTCCCATCTCCAAGATGTTCTTGGTAGAAACATCACATGCAATGGGGCTAGCGTTTGGGAAGATCTGGCCAATAAGTTGGAGCTCCTCCCTTCCCCCAGCTATGCAACTGGCTTGCTGTAAAACCCTTTGCAAATCACTTACCTTCTCTTGAGGTTTGGTTTTGCTTTTGTGCAGCGGGAACAATGATTCCTTTCAGCTGTGCCTCCACAGCAGTGATTGAGCGGGGCTAACAAGCAGTAATGCCGTCTTCAGAGAGCAGTAGCACTGAAGCTCCTCTAGCGAGTTTTTTGTACTAGGAGAAGAATGGTTCCTTAAAATATTTAATCAACAATCTCTGGGTATATATATACCCCACTTCTGCATTAAATACTCTTAGTGATTTAGCGCTCAATTATGTCTTTCCCTCTTTTGTTTATCTCATGTTCTCATCAACAGGAGCTTTACTTTAGGTAATGATAAAGATTTAACCATTCTTTTACTGGCTATAGACGTTAGGAAATCTTCTGCATACTATTTTGCTTTTAATTATGACCCCATTCTCATTTCCTGAACTGTCTTGACATTTTTTAAAGGGAAGCAATAACGAATTTCCATGCAGGCTATACCTTGTAAAAAGATTATCTCTATTTATTCTTTTTGTAAAGTTTTCAGAAGGGAAGGTGCTATCCCAATGCACAGAAGCAATTTTTCTTTTCAGTGGATCCTGTGACTCAAATCTAAACCTTTGCTCTCAGAGGAGCACTTTTCAAATGTTTACTTAATTCTTGATTCCTGATAGGCAGTCTGGAAAAAAAAACCAGATGAGGTGTTGCTCCTGAAAGTTATACTGCTTTATATTGTTTGAAAGGCAGAGATTGGACTGATTTGTCTAGCAGCTTGCTTTTTTTCAGCTTGGGGAAAGACTGTCTTTGTAGCTCAGACTTTTATCAACAGTCCAGTAAAAGTATTTTATATACATGCATAAAAAATCATACAACATTTATATAAAGCCTTTCATCTTGTTGTCTCCAAAGTAGTTGACAAATTTGTCAAGTAATTTGTCATCTACTTTCCTCAAAAGTTATCTCTTACTCCAGCATAAAAATTGAGCTGTGTCTGTGCTGAATGAAATTATTCTTGCTGCTAATAGGTTTTTAAAGTAATCAGCAGACTTGAAATGCATGCATTACAAAATTTTAATCTAAGAACTTCAGAAACTTTTCCCTGGTCTTCTAAGGAGATTTAATTAAGCATGAAGCCACCCTCTTGTTCTAGTGAGGCCAGAGGGGGAACTGGTGTGTATGGCGTGCTGAGCAGGAGGTGATCAGCACTGTGTATGTGCTGTGGGTAAGTGGGGGAATAAAGAAGATAAATAATACAACACCAGGGTCTTAAAAAGATCCCCTTTTGACAGTCATTTGGTGATAAATTCTTATTCTGTGGCGCAGCTGGAACACATCATTGTGCATGGGCAAAAACTGCATGGGGATGTCTGCTCTGCTCTGGTACACCCATAACCCACCCCAGCCTTGGAGAGGAGCCTCTGTGCTAAGAGTGGATTGTCATTCCAGGTCTGGTGATGTTCCTCATAGCAGTTTGCCCTTTACCTTGCTGGTGACACCATTACCTTCCATAGCCAGTAATTCCAAATGAACCTTATATGTGAACAGCTTTTGCCTCTTCCAGAAGGGCTCTGCATTCACAGATCCCACATACGTACACACGCTGCTTCTATAAGGCCTCATCAGAGGATTTTTTTGCTGCTGAACCTTTCCCTATGCAAACTGTTGGCTACCTTGTGAGCAAATGCATTGCAAGATGACTAAGGGTTTCATGATGGGATCCATAGCATGAGTGTGTTAATGGAGTTGAGTGCTATTTATTGGCTTGAGCGTATTTCACTGCACCCTTGGCGCATTCATGCTTCCTGTACGATAATTGGCTGAAGGAGTCAGAACTGCAAGAGATCATCCCAAATTCCAGCTGGGTTGCGTAACTTGGCTACAAGACTGTCTCATCTCTTTGCCCCCCCCTTAGCGACTTCCCATGTTAAATAGTTTCTCAGGACTCAAAGGGGAAGAGTAAGATAATCTCCATGCCAATGATTCTACTAAGTAGAAAAGTTGCATAAATAAATTAGCCATGATTGATAGTAAGAGATTGTCACTTGTCTCACTTGCCTGGAAGTTGTAGCTTGCTGAAATGACAGTCCTTGTCTTGCTATTGGGGGTGTGTGATGCAGAGGGTAGGGACTTATTTTACACACATTTTCAAATTGAAAAAAAAAGTGTGATTTATTCTCTTTTACTGCAGCCTGCTCCCAATTTTCAGTTTACATTAATAGCTGTGGGAACAGCAGTTCTTATTGCCATATACATTAACTGTTAACACTGTGTCTGGTTTGACAGTACATCTCTCTTAATTTTTTTTATTCCCTTGTGATCATAAAATATGTATCAGCCTTCCTTTATAATCTCCTTTGGCATGTCCAGTTTGTTAATTTGTGTCTTTATTTTCTCCTTTGGAATTTGATTTTCTAACATCATGTGCTTAACCAGAAGAAACAAAGCAAGTATATTAAAACTTTCTTTTATTTATATATATTTAAATTAGAAATGTGTTTGATTTCATATTTAATGGAATGATTTTTCTAGGAGCCTCTAACAGATTTTTACCCCAAAATGTTTGCTTCATTGATATTTTAATTGCTATAATAATCAGCATTCTGAATAAGAGGTCTTTCCCATAGCTCAGTAAATCCATACTGGCTGAGTAAAGCATGTCTGTGATTTATGTGCAGATAAACAGCTTTGGATCCTATTCAATCACTTCATCAGTTTTAATTCGGCTGCCTAATCAGTGGCAAACAGGAGGGTTATTTTTTGTTGGTGTTTTTGCTTTGTGTTGCTTTTAACAGAGTGGGGGGTGTTGATATTAAGGTTTGGCATGTTCCCCAGAATGGCACAGATAGTTCCCCATTTCTCATCGTGTTCATGTCAAGGTCAGCTCTAACTTTCTGAAAGAGTTTATAAGAAGGGGTTGAGGTGCCGACACCTCCCTTGGGGCTTTCATTGGTATCTAAGGTACCATACAGATATGCAGCCTGAACAAGTTTGCTCTTATCTCCTGTTTTATAAAGGACATCCCTCAGATTCCAGAGAAAAGTGGAAAGGCTCATATAGAAGCAGATTTTATTTCCTGTGTGTGTTTAGGGGTTGATAGCTTCAAAATTATTTTCACAGCAACTGTGTTACTACTGTTGCTGTTTCTTAACAGAAGTAATGACTTTGATGCGATCCAGGAGGTGGTGGTGACTAGTGTCTGTGGGGTGCAGCTGCACAGGGGTAAGAGCAGTGTAGCCTACCCTAACCTTGCAACTACAGCCTATAGGTTGCTGTTACATGTCAGCTGTGTGCAGAATGTATATAAAAAGGCCATGGTAGTCCAGATGACCCCAGACTGAGTGTCTTCTAACTTAAGGCCCATGACCAGAGTTCCTGACCTCGTTTTTGTCTACAATGACCCAAGAAAATGCTTGTTAAGGTTAAAATACCAGACCATTTATGTTATCATCTATTAGCACCATGTGTCCAGAGGTGAAATGTTCTCTGATTTATAAGCAATCTCTGAAGGATTATGGAGAACAACCCCATTTTGGTCATCAGATCTAGGACAGGCAATACCATCTGTAATAATAAAGCTTACCTAAAGAGCTTAGGATGGTGTGAGTAGTAAACCATGGCTGTGTGTCTCTGAGCCTTGCCAGCTGTCCTGACTTCCCTTCACTTCAGTGTGGAACTGTGCCTGGCCACTGGGAGGCTGCAAGATATGTTAGTTGCTGTCCTGTGTCTGTTTTTCCTGTTTCATAGCAGCCCTTGCTATGTAAGCAACAAGCAGGCTTTGGGAAGCTGTGCTAGGCTGAGTGGCCCCACTCTTTAGGTGACAGGTTAATTCAGAAGAAGAAGACATTGGCGTTGCTACCGCATCTTATTAAAGGTTTACATCATAACCCAAATGACACATACCACCTTTTTTTCTGGTTTGGATTAGAACTCCACAGCTCTGTGTTTCACTATTACCAAGAAGAATCCCAATAAGACCTGCTAAATCCAAACTTTTTGGCTCAGCATTAATTCCTTACACACACCCATTGCTGTAGGGGCTTTAAATAGAGCTTTGAATCATCATAAAATTCAGAGAATTAGGCTGGGCTGGAGGGAAGGGCAGTTGATTGTGTTTGTGGCATTTTGGGATCAGTTTGCAGTGCAGATGTATGCATCTCAAGGGACCTTGGGTGAGGTACTCTATCCATCTGCCGTGCTGGGTTTTTTATAGCTTGCAAAAGGGCAATAACACCTCCCTGGCTTGGACTGGGGATGATGGAAGCCCATTAATGAAGAGGAGACATTCAGATTCCATGGTGGTTCTGGTACAGCTCCACCTCTGCTACAGCAGTCATCAGGCTTTTTAACGTCAGTGCTCAAACGTTTTCCACACACATTTGTGAGCATTCTTTTATTCTTGTGCGTGGTCAGAGGAAGGCAGTGTGGCTTTCCTGGGGTTGAAGCAGTTG
>WAAB01013967.1:26953-61141 GCA_013389865.1 Piaya cayana | reverse complement strand
TCTGAAGGATTATGGAGAACAACCCCATTTTGGTCATCAGATCTAGGACAGGCAATACCATCTGTAATAATAAAGCTTACCTAAAGAGCTTAGGATGGTGTGAGTAGTAAACCATGGCTGTGTGTCTCTGAGCCTTGCCAGCTGTCCTGACTTCCCTTCACTTCAGTGTGGAACTGTGCCTGGCCACTGGGAGGCTGCAAGATATGTTAGTTGCTGTCCTGTGTCTGTTTTTCCTGTTTCATAGCAGCCCTTGCTATGTAAGCAACAAGCAGGCTTTGGGAAGCTGTGCTAGGCTGAGTGGCCCCACTCTTTAGGTGACAGGTTAATTCAGAAGAAGAAGACATTGGCGTTGCTACCGCATCTTATTAAAGGTTTACATCATAACCCAAATGACACATACCACCTTTTTTTCTGGTTTGGATTAGAACTCCACAGCTCTGTGTTTCACTATTACCAAGAAGAATCCCAATAAGACCTGCTAAATCCAAACTTTTTGGCTCAGCATTAATTCCTTACACACACCCATTGCTGTAGGGGCTTTAAATAGAGCTTTGAATCATCATAAAATTCAGAGAATTAGGCTGGGCTGGAGGGAAGGGCAGTTGATTGTGTTTGTGGCATTTTGGGATCAGTTTGCAGTGCAGATGTATGCATCTCAAGGGACCTTGGGTGAGGTACTCTATCCATCTGCCGTGCTGGGTTTTTTATAGCTTGCAAAAGGGCAATAACACCTCCCTGGCTTGGACTGGGGATGATGGAAGCCCATTAATGAAGAGGAGACATTCAGATTCCATGGTGGTTCTGGTACAGCTCCACCTCTGCTACAGCAGTCATCAGGCTTTTTAACGTCAGTGCTCAAACGTTTTCCACACACATTTGTGAGCATTCTTTTATTCTTGTGCATGGTCAGAGGAAGGCAGTGTGGCTTTCCTGGGGTTGAAGCAGTTGATAACCAGGTGACAGTCATGTCTTTGCCAGCAGAAGCCATTACCAGAGCTCAGCTGACAGCCCTAGAGGCAGGACCATAGCCTCAGGGGCAGCAGAGGTACCTGCTTTCTGCTGCTCCACAAAGGCTGTGAGCCAGCTGTTGTGCTAGTCTGCAGGCTCTTTGCCTCAGGATGGCAGTTTATTCTTTTAATTGTGGAATTCCCTGCTTTTGGCTAAGACAGCATGGATTTGGAGGAGTGAGCGGAGGGGAAGTTTGACCATTGCACTATGCTACTTACATTATCATGCTTCTATGTAATTGATGATGGCATGATGGAGGTTCTACTAGGTTTGGGATTTTCCTGGCTTTGACTGAGCACACTCTGCAGGTCTGGTTCTTTTAACTTCAGCAGGAGTCTTGAGCATTCTGTTCCTGTTAAAATTAAGATGAAACAAACTTCCAGAGTCCTGAAAGATGAAGACTATCCCATCTGTCTATCAATTGCTTTTTTTAGAGAGATAGGATAAGTTTCATGCTGCAACCTGAGGGGGAATTCAAACATCTGAGAAGGTTCGGTTTCTTGCAGGTGAGTTTAGGGAATCCTCTATTCTCTGGCCAGAAGGGAGCTATTATATTTAGAGAGTTAGGCAATGTGCAGACCAAAAGTCCTTCCAGTGATCAAACTCAAGATTTTGTGCTAACCAGTGGCTTACTTGCTAGAGAAGATGAGCAGTCCTGGAGGTTTGAGTTACAGCTGCATCTTATTCTCTTACAGCCTGGTCTGCTGGGATCTAAACTACCTCCTGGGATATCACCAAAAAAGCATTTTCACTGTTTTAATTTTAAAGAGCAAGAGTCGACTGGCAGTGAAGATTGAGTCCATTTGTCAGGTGCTCTGTCACCCCTGGTTCCCTTGGGTTTCCCACCTTCAGGATTCAACCTTGGTACAGCAGCTGCAGAAATTTTCCCAACTTTGCCCCTTTTCTGTTTCTTCCACAAGGGAAGACTGACAGGAGAAGGAAGGAAATGTGAGAATCTGTATGCATGTTGGTCTTAAAATTTTGAAAGAAGGCACTGTGGGAGCATTTTCTGGGTTATGGAAATGTGATGAATGAGGCTTCTTGTACAAAACAATTGCTTCAGTCCTCTCAGTAAACTGGGTAACTGATTCCTCTGCTGCTGCAGTTTGCTTCTTTCAGATGTTGCTACATTTGTTATGAATTTTTCTTTCTTTCTTTTTTTTTAATTTTACTTTTTAACTCTCCCTTTCCCCTTTCCTTTTTACCTCTCCCTTTCCCCTTTCCTTTTTCTCTTCCTGTTTCACACTATTTTGAAGCCATTTTTTTCAAGGAAGAATTACCAGGGTGATGAGAGATATGCCTGTGGCTAAAGGCTGATAGCCCGTCCCTTAGCGTGGCACCTTAACTCATGGGAGCCCTCTGGCATAGCACAACGTTTTGGCAGCTCAGATTTTTGTTTCACCAGGAAAAAAGAAAACTTTTTGGCATCTCCTTTCCTTGTCTATGATGCACGTGCTTTTTCTCAAGAGTGCAGCAAGGAAAATCCCATCTGGTTTGCGTATGCTCAGACATTACTCTAATGGAAGCCATGTAAATAACTAGATAAATAATTTTCAGTGAGATCATCTATAGAGCATAACAGGTAGCAGAGTCAGAATCTCTTCCCAGTGAATCATTTCTTACTGGCTGAGTGGGATTCATGCTCACAAGCCATTGTTCAGGAGCATTCTCTGATTTTTCTTGTCTCTCTGTCTTTTCCCTTCCTACATGTTTAGCTCCTTGATCTCTTACTGGTAAGCTCCTGGGAGCAGAGAATACCACGGCCAGTGTCTGCGCAGTACTTGGCACAAAGAGTTCAGGCATAGGGTAGGCTTTGGGGTGCTGTCATCAGGCAGAACTAGAGAATAAATTATTAAAAAATAATCTAGGATTTGTTATAATTTGTTACAATTTTTGCCTCTTTACTTCCATCAGATTTTGACGGAATTGGGGTTTTCTACTAAGACAGAAGGGTGCAATAATGCAAATAACCTTTGAGATGCAGGTTTCTTGAGCAGATTTGTTCATTCTGGGATCAGTACTCTGAGCATTTGAAAAAAGGGGGATATGCAGCTAGAGTCCTAGTTGTCTGCCCTGATGGGTGTGCTGCGAGACCTGGGCCAAAGCACGTTGGTTCCATTCACATGTCTTCATCTGACTGCAGCTCCTGGATTGACTTGAACAGTTTAAACAGGTCTTTACTAAGCTGCATCTGACTGCATTTGTGAGTAGTTCTGCTGGCAGAATGGAAGATGCAATGAACTCTGGCAGGGTGATTGGTGATGGGGACAGGAATGTCCCCAAGCGGAGCGCTGCAGTGAGGAATAATATGAGTGTTTACAGCCTACAGTTCTCACTGGTGCAAATCTGTCGCTTGGAAATTCCTTGTCTCTTCTTTGAGGCTGAAGAATTCAGGATTGTGAAAAGTTCAGTTTCTGCACAGTTTCTAAGTTAGATTGAGTGAGTTAATATATTTGTTGTTTCTACAAACGTTTGCTGCTAGCAAATAAGCAGGCTTGGATATCTGCAGAAAGCAAACATGAATTAAAAAGATGGCAGCTGAAACAAGTTTTGAAGCAACATTCAGATGAGCGTTAAGGGAATTTTTTCACTGTTTTGTGGTTAAACTTAAATAGTATGGGGGTTTTTGTTCAATAAATAAAGCAAAAAATTGATGTTAAATTCCCTTCCCCATTTGAGAGATGTAGTTAGAAATATCCTCTGACAACTCTCTCTCTGGTATTTCCACAGGTTACAAAGGATTTTACCTGGAGCATGACTTCAAATATGACACTTCAGTAATGCAGAGGCTGTAAGTAAATAATATAATGTTCTTTAACAGCTGTGTTTGTGCTCTTTCCAGAGCTTTGCTAGAACTCATCTTTACTAGACTTTATCTTGAAACTTGCAAGGAAGTGACTGGAAGATGACATGATTCTAAAGTGGAACAAGCCATTTTAGACACTGCTTTATCACCTTCTTGTCTCATTTAAGAACTCCAATAATGGTTGCTTAATCTGCAGAAGGAAAGACAAAGACATCTGTCAATACTGCAGGAAATACCAAAAGCAGACAAAAATAGAAATACCTCATTAGTGTAGATGAGCAGTGACTAAAATGTAATGATACATTACCAAAAGCTGACATGCAGTTGGTTCCCAAGCACAGAACAAAGGCCAAGAACCTCATTTTGCTTATGATACCGCTAATTAAATAGGCTTACTAAAATCTGAATGAATAAACCTGCTGCCCTGGTCATGTATTTATTGGCTTTTGGTAACTTGCTATCAGAGTTGGGTATCTGAAGAACCTTATCTCAGAGGCAAGCTTTTGTGCAATTCCTGGTTGTGAATGCTTGAAAGAAAAATACAGTTTCCTTCTCTTCCTCAACTTCTCCAATCTTTTTCTAAGGTAAATTAGCAAACTGTTAATTTTGGTAGCTCTTTTCTGAATTCTGCATAGTTTTTCTTAGTCAATTCTCTCAGATCTGCTCAATCTCTGTTTAATGCAGTCAGCTACTCAACATCCAAACCTTTTGTAATAACTAGAGTGCTAATTTTTCCTTTTATTTCAATTGTAGTTGATGTCTTTCGTCAGGTGTTATCATATAACTCAATCATCTGCCATTGGAATTTGTAATTTAATCAATAAAGGAGGGCATTTTTCTCAAGGAGATCAAAAGAGAAAGAACTCAAGGAAAATGCACAGTAAAAGGAAGGTGAAGAGTAAAAAAGAGTGCTAGGAACTATGATTTGCACTTAATAGCTGCACACCCTGGTGGCTATATCTGCCTGGCAAACAGCAAGGAAAAGTGATATCACTATTTTAGAGTTAATTAATCTAGTGATAACACCCATGCATTCATCTTGCAAAATCTAGAAGGGAAAAATCATGGATGTTTACTTGAGCTACTGTTACCAGTGCTCTGTATCAACTCCACCATGCTGAATGTTGTTAGCAACCCTGTACCTGAGCAGTAGTGTTCACAGCAGCAGTTTGATATCAAGACAAACACCAGGAGATGAAGATCTGTACTATACAAGATCCTCCAGCCTTCCTGTTCTCATGCCTTTGTTGCATTGCTGTTGCTTTAGACAAGGGCAGAGGGAGGAGTAGCCATGGCATCAGGCCACTCTTGACGTGATCACTGAACGGCTCAAGGCTTTGCAGCACAGGGATCCCCCTGGCCCCAGTAAAAGGGGACTGTGGTCTCTGTACCTGTTCTGTCCCCTCCCTCTGTGTTTGCTTCTGCTGCTTCTGCAGCCCCAAAGGAGGGGGTGGTACTGTGCTGGCTTGGTAGGATGAGGGGATGGCTGCTCATTACCAGCAGTGAGACCTCTCTTGGTTTCATGCCCTGGCCAATTTAAGTGCCCTGAAGAGCATCTCTGCCACTTCTGCTGCAGAAGTGATTTTTTTTTCCCAGGAATGGAGGTTTATTTTGCTCTCAGCCTTTGGAAGGCAACATGCCTTTTTCACACTGCAAAGCAGGTTTGTGCAAGGCCTGGGAGGGAGATTGAATGCGCTGCTGGAGAAGTGCTTGGTCGCAGCTGGGAGTCTTGGCTTCTTGACTTCAGAGAGGGATTGCCCGGAAAGATCTCAAATATCAGGTTTTGCTGATAAATTGCTGATAGGTATTACGGTCTCAACTTGGCAAGGTCCACAGAACTCAAGATGAAAGGTATCAAAATTATTAGTTCAGGTAATATTAAGATCTTAAATTACAATAAATCATTTTGTCTTCAAGTGACATCAAAATGCTGTTGTTTTTCTGTCCCTCGCAAAGCTCTGCTGCTAGTGTTGTAGCCACATTTCCTGTCAATGAAATATTGAGGCAGCTTTTTTTACATACACCTTGGGGGGATTTTCAGAACATTTTTTAAGTGAAGCAGGCACATTAGTAGCTATAGGCTTAAGAATACAACATTTTAGGGATTTTTCTAACATACAGTGTGTGGCATTTGTATCAAAGATTTTAGTACTCCCTTTGAGTGCTTCTCCAGATCAAGTAAACAGATATTTAGAAGGTCTTTAGGCACTTATTTTCAACCTAAGTTGGCAAACTTTTCCTGTGGTAAACGCATAATTTCATAAGACAATAACACAATCAATGGATGAACTCTACAGTGGCTAAACTTAAACATCCCCTTCCCAAATACCACAGCAGAATTTATTGCTTAATTGTGATAGAAACTTACCTTAAGATATGTTGGCTGAACTTCATGAACTGGAGAATGCCTGGACGTTGCTGCATTGAAATGTCTTAGTGCTAATTTCTCGGCAGTTCTGCCTTCCTGCAGTGAGTTCAAATCCTGCTCTTGTTTTGCCCAGCTGTACCAGAAGGTTTTGGATGAGGGCTGTGTGAAGCATGCCAATCAGATGGCGACAAAATCTACAAAACTGCAGCTGGCCAACTTCTGACAAATCTCTCCCTCTTTCCTTGGAAAATATCATAGAAGCCTTTCCTTGTATGAGCAATATTGTAAATATTGGTTAATCTTTTTTCATAAACCTATGTTTAAGTCTATTCCCCAACCTTTCAACGGTGCCAAAGGATTACCAAACACGCACCATATGATTGCTTATGATCCTTGCTTCCTTCTGGTGCACACCAAATAATGTCATCAAAGTCAGTGCTGTTTTGCCTGTGGTGTTTGGCCAAATATGAGAGCAGAATTTCTCCTACAGAGTAGTTTAATGTGCTGTATTTGAAGACTGACTTTTTGGAGCAACCAGACTTTGACTGGCCAAAGCAATCAGTGTTTTGCCCTGCCAGGCAGCCTAGGGAATTGAGCTGTAAGAAGTGAAAAGCTTCTGATGAGAACTAAGGTTGAAAGCATTTCTCGGGGTTGATTTAGCACTCAAGATCTCAGTACTTTGTGGAATTGGAGCATCCTCAGAAATAAGTGATGGCACATGCAGGCTTCCCCTCTGTCCTTCCCACAACAGCAACCTCCTCTTTTCACCTAAAAGGGAGAAAATAAGTAATTATGCTTTACTTCCACTTCTCAGTGGTACTTTACACAAAATCCCAACAGTAAAGCAGAATAACTGGAGGGCTCAGAACCATGCATATGTATAGTATGTCCACAAATTTTTACATATATGTTCACTAATTCATCTTCTCCCCAATATCCCTTGCTTTTAAGCTGCTAAACCATTTTGAAACACTGAATCACCTATTGTAATGATTCCACACAGATTAAATATTTGGGAAAATGAAAAAAACCCAAACATTGCAGCCACTTTTAGCTCATCTCTTAAAGGACACTGAGTTTTCCTTCCCCTGTTTTTCAATTCAACAGGCTGCGGAAGGACTGGGTGTCATTTAGCTATTAAAGATTTTTGTTTTCCTGATCATTGTGAAGTAGCATCATTAACACAGGCAAATTACCATGCTTCACTGTGCTGTGTCCATGGTACATTAGAGGCCCTTTCCCATTGGTAAAGCTGGGTCTATTCTTCTGTAAAATGAGGGGCCCATTGGCAATTCTTTGGCAAGTGAGACAGAGGGACTATTTAATGAGAAAGAGAGTGGTCTAATAAGGGGGACGAAGTTGAACATGACAAGTGCAGGGAAAGATAGCATAAGGTTGATTCATAAATTACTGAATAATTGGGCCAAAATATCCATTTTCACAGGGCCAGGGAAGAGGAGGGCTGCAGTTTTGGGTTAAATGAGCAACATGATTTTTCCAAAGTGCATTTTAGAGGAGTCAAGCACTCTATTCGATTCCTCTTCACCATACCAAGTGCTGTGCTTTCAGACTAATGGAAACTTGTTTGTATTGCTTAATTTTCTTTTTTGAAATGGCATATTGGCTTTTGGTAAGAAATTGGACTTATGCTTGCATATGTCTGGATTTTTCAAATAGGTTTTTAGTTTAATAAGATGAAACCAATTAACCAGAAAAGTCATTGCGAATGGATTTTACAAGTACATAAAAATATATTGCTTTTTCTTGAAACATTTCATCACCCTTTTAAATGTTGCATTTTCTTTCCTTTGCCACCAGTGACAAAGCACTGTGATGAATTTATCCCCTTATGCCTTATCCTGAAGACATTGATCTCTGCCCCTGATCGTGTGTATGTGTGTATGTGGGGGATTGTGGGCATATACATATGCATTTATTTATTTCTGTCTCACTTTTCTGCTGGTGTTGTTCTGTGTGTTCTGTGTGGCCTGAGGAAAAACAGAGCCCACAAGCTATAAAAAGGTGTTCTTAAAAGGTTACTTAAAGTGGCACTGGACCCAAGGGCTAGTGAGCAATCTCTAAAACCACATGTTCCTGCAACCATTGAAACATTTGGTGCAACAGAGACCTTGAGGAAGGCAGTTGCACCTGGTTGTTACCCCACTGCATCCTTTGGAGAGGAAATATCTCCAGGAAACTCCTCTGAGGTCCCCCATTATGCCAGCTTTGGCTTGCAAGTGACGATGGGGACAGGGGCACACTGTCCTGTAGCACCACAGAGGTCTGTGGACATGAGGTCTGGTCTCTACCTGCCTGTTTCTGAACAATATTGCTCATTTAATCACTTCTAGCAATAGTTTGCTTCCATTCTGAATTAAATTGGAGGGAGTTTTCATATGAGGCCCTGCCAACTTCCTTGACCCCTAAATTTCCATTGACTCTTTGCCTGTGAGAGAGCTGGGTGACACAAAGGGCATGAGTGCACACTGAGGAGCTACAGTATTTCTCTTTCCATTACCTCAGCCCTGCCCATTCCCTCATAGCTTTGCCTTCTGCTTAAATTGCAAAGGATATTAACTTCAATGAGGATGTGGGGTGTAACCCATGCAAGCATTGCCTTGAGATGACATGGTTTTCCCTGCTCTAACCAGTTCTCTGTAAACTGAAGCATAAAGAGTCTGCTTTGATCTCTAAGAACTTTGATAGTTTGCCTTACCAGCTGATGCAGAGATGACCAAAACATGGTACTTCAGGGTAAAACGGGGTGTCTGTCCAAGTACGTGGTGTACGACACACAAAATTATCTGTTGCAAAGAGACATCTCTGTTTGTACCAGCTTTGCTCAATCCTTCATGAAAACATCTGTGTAATCTGAAAGAATAACAAACGCTAGATTTTGGTAATGGGAAAGGCTTTAATTCTCATCTTCTACAAGCAGTGGGAGTGCCCTTCAAGGCAGTGCCCTTTTTGCATCCCTGCGTCCATTTAGCAGTGGTTCTCACATTTTGAAAATGTCTAGATGCTTTCCCAGCACCCTGACATCATTGCTAATTCTCTGCATATTTACTGTATAACTGGTGATGGAGTTGAAGGAAATGATTACACGGTGGGCTCTAAAGGAGGCACCCCTTCCAACAGGGTGTGAACTTCAGCACAAACCAAACAGTTGCCTCAGATCTTCCTGGATTTGTGAAACTGTCTTGATTAGCCACATCAAGTTGTGAATGATGCTGCCCTTTTGAAAAGCTTGGACAGCCAAACACCTCTTTCCAGTAGCAGCAGTGGGAGCAGCATGTGCTGTTTTACATTCAAGCTCTTCTGCTGCTTATTTAATTCTCTCTCTTTCTTTTTTTTTGGCCTTTGTTGAATTCCTAGGCTGTCCCTCATACTAAAATGACCTTGTTCCTCTGGGCAACCTCCCCTCATTCAAACAATTGGTACCAACACCAAATAACTGCTTTGTGGTATCCAGTTTTGTCCTGCATTTGTTTTAAAGCTTCCCAGGAACCCTTGGCTACTTTGTGCAAACTGTTAACTTAAGGGTAACAATTTCTTCTGGGTTTTGTCACAGAAATTCAATTAAGGAGGATTATGAACACAGTTGTAGGCCTGTTTCATTTACAGTTGCAAATGAAACCCAGGCCACACACTGATCGTTTATATAGGAAAGGAGATGCTGTGTAGTTTTGAGCGGTTGAATTACCTGCATGTTCCTTTGTGTGGCTTCACTTATTACAGAAGGGAGGGGAGGGAGACTAGCAAAATGAATAAAGGGGTGACAGAAAGGTGGGAGATAAATCACCAAGGGAAAAACTACCCCCATTGCTTTTCCCTAGGAGGCACACTTCCCGTCTACACATAATAAACTCCACAGGGAATTTCTTCCTCCTTAGAAAACATATTCCGAAGGCAAGAGTGAGTAGCCATTTATTTATTTATTTATGGTTTACAAAGAGCAATATTCTGTTTTCATGGCCTTGGTTTGGTTCCAACTCCCAGAGCCACCAGGGGCAAGGCGTACAGTTTCACTTCTTTCCAGTTCTTATTTCTGGGCCAGGCAAGCCAACTTTTCTATTCCTTTCTTCTCTTTACAAGTTTTTCTGTGAGCAGATGAATTCCCCAGGTAGGAAAGAGGAAGGGAGGGGGATGGTAGGCGAGGACATTTACCAGATTGGAGCAAAACGATAGCTGCTGCAGAGGCTGGTTCCTGGTGGAAGCAGCATGTTTGGAGATAATGAAAGAAGTAGGAATGGGGTTTTTTGTGAGGTGCCTTTTTTAGTTATGAAGGGCAAAACAAAGGGAAAACCTGTCTTGATATCCTCTGATGAAACGTCTGTGTTTGTAAAAGAGCAATATATCTCAGCTTTGCTTTGCAACAATAAACTTGGGAATAACTGCACCACTCTGGAGATATGTGAAGGGCACTGCACTTGGTTATCTCTTCTTCCTTATAAGGGCTTTGTCCCACAGCTTTGGGCTCTGTCATTTTACCCTTTGGCTGGGAAATCCCAAACTGATTTCCCTAGGGTGTTGTTTGCCTGAAGACACATAGGATATGGCCTCCTATTACTAATAAGACTTAGCTCTCATCTACCAAATTATATTCATTAGGAGTAGTCACTGTTTTGCAGGTAGGGAAGAGTGGTACCCAAGTTGAAGCAAGAACAGGAACTGTCCCAGTTTCTAGTGCCTGTCTTAAGCTTCTAAATAACTCCTGCTAGTGAGCAATGGAGTGCCTGCTGAGGGATCTAAACAATGTGTTGCCTTCGATTAAAGCTCTTCTCAAGCATACTCTATTTTAACATTTTATCTAGTTTAACAACTCATTTTCCTCTTGTTTCTTGCTTTCTTTCTGATCCTTCAGTTCCAGAAAGGGTTTTACTGTCCTTACTGTGGTTTCAACTACGTGCCCAAGAGGCTTACTGGATTCTTCACCAGATAAGGCAAAATAAGCTTTTTTGTTTCCACCTTTAAATCACACAGTGCTCAGACAGTGTTTCCGTAGACCTCTCTGTATACAGCCTTGACACTGTTAAAGTCTGAAAGAGAGTCAGGCAGCTTATTAACTCTCAAAAATTTCAGCAAAACTCACTGGAATTGATGCAGTGAAGTGCGAACAATTTCTGCCATTGCTCCACATCCAGGGCAATTCATCCTGTGGTGAGGGGCTTTTACAGCAATTTATATTTCTCAGTTGCTTTGTTGTAGAGTGCCAGACCNGTCTCCCTAGTTCTCCTTTTGTTATTAATAGATTTGTAGAAGGATTTCTTATTATCCTTCACGGTCTTAGCCAACCTGAGTTCTAGTTCAGCTTTAGCCTCTCTGATCTTCTCCCTACACAATCTGACTTCCCTCCTGTAGTCCACCCAAGAGGCCTGCCCCCTCTTCCATAGCCTATAAACATTTCTCTAAAATCTAATCTAATTCATTAGGAGTAGTCACTGTTTTGCAGGTAGGGAAGAGTGGTACCCAAGTTGAAGCAAGAACAGGAACTGTCCCAGTTTCTAGTGCCTGTCTTAAGCTTCTAAATAACTCCTGCTAGTGAGCAATGGAGTGCCTGCTGAGGGATCTAAACAATGTGTTGCCTTCGATTAAAGCTCTTCTCAAGCATACTCTATTTTAACATTTTATCTAGTTTAACAACTCATTTTCCTCTTGTTTCTTGCTTTCTTTCTGATCCTTCAGTTCCAGAAAGGGTTTTACTGTCCTTACTGTGGTTTCAACTACGTGCCCAAGAGGCTTACTGGATTCTTCACCAGATAAGGCAAAATAAGCTTTTTTGTTTCCACCTTTAAATCACACAGTGCTCAGACAGTGTTTCCGTAGACCTCTCTGTATACAGCCTTGACACTGTTAAAGTCTGAAAGAGAGTCAGGCAGCTTATTAACTCTCAAAAATTTCAGCAAAACTCACTGGAATTGATGCAGTGAAGTGCGAACAATTTCTGCCATTGCTCCACATCCAGGGCAATTCATCCTGTGGTGAGGGGCTTTTACAGCAATTTATATTTCTCAGTTGCTTTGTTGTAGAGTGCCAGACCAAACTTGTGAGAGCTTGTTGAGGCAAAACCTGGATGAAAAAAGAGAAAAGACTTATATTAAGGGATAATCTGTGAGTGTCTTACCTTTTGGTCACCTTTTCTGAAGAAGTTAGGACAATTGAATTCAGGCCCTCAGCAGCTTTCAGTCCAGATGAACATGACTTTGGAGCAGGCATTATGACTGGATGGATTCGAGTTTGAATAACCACACGAAAGTGTATGGGTTCGTGCTGGTCAAAAAAATGCTCAGAGGGAAGAGGATCAGGATTTTGCATTGCTGTCAGGTTATTTTGTTACAGCTGATTGGGACAATCTATCATCCACTTTTGTTGTATAGTGGAGGAAGGAGAGGAGCATCTCCAGAGGGTGACTCATCAGAAGGGCATTCCCTTAGGTAACAAGATCCGACCTCTGGGAGTGTTGATCTCCCCTTGACAGACCAAATGCCTTGCAGCCTAGCATAGCCCAGCTTTCAGGTGAATAAAGTAGGGTGTGATGAATCTCTGCCTACATTTCAATCACTTGTTTTATATTTAGTAAAGCATATAAAACCAGTCTTTTTTTAGCATCTTTCCATCTGTAGATAGTAGAGTTAGATCCTTAGCCAGCATAAATAAGTTAGAGTTCAGTGCTGAAGAACAGATTTTGATGGAGTAACTTCTACTTTGCTCCAGTTCAAGCGAAGTAAAATCTCTGTAGAATTTTTGAGGGTTTTTACCGTAGTACCCTTAAGCGTAGCACCTACACCTCAGCAAAGGGACAGAAAGAGGCTGCATAGTATGAAAGGTACACATGATTTGGTATGATGCCTTATATTTTGCATAAAGTGCTTTTATATTCATGACATCTGGCAGCATCGCCCTGTCAAGCTATAGCAGAGAAATAATCCTTTCAAATCAGCTCTGATAGAGACTGAAATGTTTTTCACTAGACTAGTTTAAAAATCATATCTGAGTCTTTCCCTCCTATGGCTGCTAACTGGTTTAGCACAAACAATGCACACAGGCAGTAGCCATTTCAGCCGTTTCCCTGGAACTTGCTGTACACTTGCAATCCTTTTCTTTCTTTTCTTTTTTTTTTTTTGAACAAGCTTTTTTACACAAAGGGAAAAATGTGTAGTTGAATCATAAAGCTAGATAACGTATTGTGAGTCTGGGTTGGATTGAGGCCCTTTTCAGCCAAATAATGACTTTATCTGCTTATAATGGAAGAACTGAAAGGGATGTGGGAAAGTAAGACTGAAACACACTCGGAAGCCTGTATTTTGGTAATGAGGAGGAGTCTGATGGTTAATATAGGAATTAATAACCCTCCAAAGCCACCTCTTTTGAACAGATGCAGTAGAACTGACAGTGCAGAATGCACAGACTAATTCTCTTTCAGAGCAGCTAAAATTAAATGTTTGTTATAACTTTATGTATGTACACTCTTGGAAGGGGTAGTTTTCCTTCCCTTTAGGCAAACCCAGAAGAGAAAAAACATTTAACAGTGTTGAACCACCCAGTCTGTGTGCCATAGATATGTGCCTCTGAGCTATGCCTGGGCTGTCAGTCCTTAGACTGCCTCTGAAAGGTGAAATCTGGGCTGGTTGCTAGCATTCTGTGTTGTTAGAAGCACTGGAGCAAAAATGTTAATGTTGCTCAGAAGGGGAAGGTTTGAAATCATAAGTAAACAGAGAAGATCCATCACGCATTTTCACAGATGATGAAAGGCTGACAGTGGCAGACTGCTTATCAAATAAGTAGATTTATTTAAATAGCCTGCACCCTCATTAAATAGTTTGCTTTTTCTTTTTTCTTTCTTTTTTTTCATTTTGCTGAAGATGCATGGGTTGTTTTTTTTAAACTTACTATCACTGCCATGGCAAACTGGATAATTTAGATAATTTCTTCTGTTAATGCTTAAAAGAATCATGGACTGCAGTGTTCCCTTCTTGCTGATGTAGTGGAACCTTAGCACAAAGCCAGTCCCTGTCACGAAAGCTGAGCTTCCTGAAAAATAAATTATAAAATCAATGTAATAATTATAAGTATGTTCCTTGCAAGATGGTAGTGGCTACACATTTCACTCAGTGCAAGTCTCGTGCTGTAAGCTATGCACAGAAAATGGGTAGGATCGATCATTTTTAATCACTAGAGAGAAATAAAATGCAGAAACAAAAGTGTTGCTAGTATGATGCGACATCTGTGCACTGAAGGGACCATTCCCTTCATGGCTCAGAGAGGTACCACATTTTGTGGTTTTGTTCCCAGGGGAACAAGCTGTTGCTTCCCTCCTTTTCTTAAAAATTTTATAGGACAAAAAGTGAAATATTAACAATTGAAAATGTAAGTTGCAGTAATGCCATTTGCATAACAATTTTTCTTGACCCATGGAGTATACACACTGTTTGTTGGAGAGAAGATCAGCAAAGGAGCTGTGGGATCTTGATGGATCTAAAAGGTTACCTGGCAGGAAATGTGCTTCTCAAATGAGTCTTAGAGTACATTCCAAGACTGGAGTTCTCCATTTATAGCCTGACCTTTTTCCTGGAAGACCCGAGGTGCTATGAAGTGAATCAATGCCCTCCAGTGCTGGGTGTGGTGGGGGAGTAGACATCAGCATGGAGAGAGGGTTTTTTTAACAAAGGATGCAGAGACAAATCCTTCCTTTTGCAGCATCTGCTTCATGAAGTTTAACAGTCCCAGTGACCTTCACTGAGAAAGCCCTTCTCCAAGGACACTTTAATGGTGAACTGCATGGAGATCACCTGTCTGCTGCAGCAGGGGTTAAGACTGAGTTGATTCTGCTGAGGTTTTAACCTACAGTTTCAGGAGTTGTTTTGGCTTTTGGAGGGTTTGTTTGTTAATCCAGATGCTTATGCTGCAGAGCCATCCTTCCACGCTGTTTTGAATGCTTGCGGTAGTGTAACATTGCTCATAAAGTGCATACACTGTTACGATTCCTGACTTTAACTCTTAGCATATTTATAGGCTTCATTTCCATTTTTCGTGGTCTCATTAATGGAACAGCAATAATAAATTGAAATGTTAATGGGGGATCATTTCACCAACAGCAGAAGGTATTAACGAACTTGATAAGATAGTTGAAAGGAGAATAACTTTTTAGTAGTGTAATTTTTTTAACCATAGCCCCTGATTGTCTCCTTCCAACCATGCGTAATGGGGGTAGTTTTGAAATTATGAACGTCATTTATAATGGACGTTTTTACAATCAGCTTCCTGGATGTCTTGCCTGGGAGATGGACTATCTGCAGGAATTCCAGTGGGAGCAGCCGTTCTGGAAGCTGAAGCAGGAGCAGACTTTGCTGTAGTCATGGCAGTAATGATAGCAGCGCAGAAAGTACCTTTTGTCTTGGAGACAACATTCAGGTATGGTCTCATACAGGAGTTAAATGCTCCAGCTGACAAGGGAATTGTACCCAAGAGTCACATATTTGTGAAAAGGCCCTGAGAAGACTCTTGGCAGCACTGTATCTTGCTTTTCTCACTGATAAAGTGGAGGGTTTTGAGTTAATGGAGCACTGTAGGATTTTCAGACTTGGTTGGTTAATATCTGTGGAGAGTTAGTATCTTCTGAGGGAGAGGTAATACACTGTAGGGCAATCCCTAACTGGGAGTAAGCAGTACCAGGTACTCTCCAGGACCTTTCCCAGTGCTGAAGATCTCTGGGCTGGAATTAGTTACAGCTGTAAGGACATTTCTATATGCAAGTTTAGAGGTTGAAGGCTAAAATTTATTATAAATTTGCATTCTGGTCCCTGGTACCGAACATCTTTTTGATTCTTTTGCAGTTTAGTACTGGAAAGTTTGTTGTTAATCATTTTTCATCTCTCTAAGCACATATATTAATGCCTTTTGGACTTTACTTACCCAGAAATGTAGTAGAAGTTTGAGATAGATTGTCAACTTTTCACCCACCCCTCTTTCTTTTTACTGAACAATAAATGTGAAGGTACTGGAGTGGGTTAAGACTTGCATGTTTGAACTGGTTGCTTTTTGCAGGAGAGCAAAGATTGGCATTTAAATGTGCTATTCAAGCTAATAATCTCATAATCAGGAGTCTAGTGACCTAGAAAGTTAATGTAGTCTAGTGAATACAAGTATGTGCAATATTTTGAGCAAACAGAAAATAACATTATTTCCAAAGCAGGGATGTGACTGGCCTAATTCTTTCTTCTTTTGTAGATAAAGTTAAATTGAAAATTCTCTGTAGTATCATTGTCTTGCTTCTGTGCAGGCAAGCTGCATGAGCATGAGCTCACAGAGCTAAGCATGGGATGAGCAAGTGCATATGGAAGTGGACAGATAGATACCAATGCATTGGAAACAGGGGAAAAACNTATCATTGTCTTGCTTCTGTGCAGACAAACTGCATGAGCATGAGCCCACAGAGCTAAGTATGGGATGAGCAAGTGCATGTGCAAGTGCATGTGGTTTTTTTTTTTCTTAGAGCTGTATCTAAAACTCACCAAAATGGGAAACTTTCCACAATGTGCTTGAGCTTTGGGCTGGGACACCTGATCCTCACTCAGATCTTTCTCTGTCTCAGCAAAACAAATTGCTAAGTGCCTCAGGCAAACAAAAATATTTTCAACAACCAGTGCTACAAACACTACCTGGCACTAGCAAAGCAAACTTAATCTGCTGTGGCTGTAATGACTCTTCAACATGTAGAGGAAAACAGTTGCTTTGAGTTAAGGGATATGGATATTATATGGATATAACCCAAACACGTGGCTTGAGGCTATGTGTTCAATAAGCTGTTATTTTTATAGAGACAAGTGACCTAAAAATGCTTATTCCTGTTTGCTGCATCATCATCTTTTAAAGTTCTTGCTCTAGCTTTAGTACAATTGTATTTAATTTCTCCCTGGTTTTTATGTTTTATAAAGTTCAGTGTGTGCAGATTTGGTTTAGGAATGGAGGTGGAGCACAGCTGGTGGAATGGAGGAGCAGGGAGGGAGCAGATCTTTTAAAAGCAGCTAAACTTGTAGCCAAAAAAGATACTGCATTTATAATGTTCCCATTCTTCTCAATACTTAACAAGAAAAATGATTGTGTGTGTGTGATGTGAATATTCAGCACAGAGCTTTGGTAGCTGACCACTCTCTTTTCACAGCCATCCAACCGCACACACATTCCTAGGGGATTACCTCACTGCCAGGGCTCCTCAAAGTGTGGGATATGCTGAAGCCCACCAACTGCAAAGCTCCTTTCTGCTTACTGTGGCACTGATTTTAGGCAATGACCTTTAAAACCACAAACCTAACCCTACATCTCCCAAAAAAAGCTTTTTCATCTGTTAGCTAAAAGGTAGAGATGTGGGCAGTGGAAACAGGGTAGAGTCCATAGGTTTTGTGTAGAAATTCCTCTCCAAGCTCTCCAGTCCTCTTTGGCTCTAAACACTCAATAACTTTTCAGCCAGAGAATGTTTGTCCCTTCCTTCTCTCTGTTTTGTGTTCTTCCCTTGTTTTGCATATTCTGACAACACTGCTTACTTCAGCCTGCAGCTCCCACTGCTTTGTGTGCTTTCTCCTCATCTCACAATTGCACAAATAAATTACTGAGGAAAATTTGCATTTGATGGGAATTCTTAGGTGATATTAAGTTTTATGGGTAGAATATAGCATGTGTGAGTTGGCTTAATTACACTGAATTTTCATTTGTGACATGGAAGTCTTTATCTGTAAAAGGCAATTTCTGTCTTTCATCTTTTCTGTTATTAAACATGCCAGTGTTTGAAAACCTGAGGATGACAGATCTCAAAAAGTGTCAACTTTCGTGTATCAAAATATCTGCTTATGCCAAGCGGAACAAATCAGCATCATCCTAGAACTGCACAGTTAATTTATGCCAGGAATTTCTGAATGCCAGGCGGTCAGAGTCTGAGACCCACATGTGTTGTAGCACCCTCTAGTCGCTTCATGGTAACTTGTCTCACCCTAGAGGAGAGATGAAGTCTGGCAGAAGAATATAGATCAAGCGAAAGTCGATTAAAAAGTTTGTCCAGAGTTTCTGTGTTCTGATACACTACGTAGATTGAAAGTGGCTTCCTTTCACCTCCCAAACAATCGTGCAAGCCTTGGAGTCCTGCTGGATTTGGCTCTGGTGAGCGCAGGGGTTTATCTTCCTATTGCCTGTCCTGCTGCCATGGCAAAGGTGCAGATTGCTGTTGAGATTGCTGGAGCTGAAGCTCACTACCTGTTCTACCACCCAGTCTGAGGTGATGCCTGCAGAGTGGTGAGCAGCCAGCTTGGTCTTGCTGAATGTTGCAGCTTCATTTCAGGGAGATGGGGACACAGCCTCCCAATTCTCATTTTCACCCTAATATTAAGTATCTGAATTGAAGGAAGGGAGAGAAGTGCCATTATTCTGAGCCACACTGCTAACTAGAACATGTTAAATGCATACTACTGACCAGGAATTTGGGTATTTTTCCCCTCCGTGAGCATCCCATCACNCCAGGGAGGTGGTTGATTCACCTTCCCTGGAGGCACTTAAAGCATGGGTGGACGAGGTGCTGAGGGGCATGGTTTAGTGTTTGATAGGAATGGTTGGAGTCAATGATCTGGTGGGTCTCTTCCAACCTGGTTATTCTATGATTCCAGAATCAGAGAGGGCTGGGAGCCTCCTGTGGGATCCCCAAATCTGGCCTCCAGAGCACACCTCCTTGGGTGAGCTTCAGATGAGTTTGGACTTTCTGACAGTTTCTCTGGAACACGACAGGCAAATTACAGCTTGAGATTATCACAGTGATTAATACTAATAATGCTGGTGCAGCTCCCCAAAGTGCATGAGGCACTGATGAAAGTGCTAGTTTCAATTTATTTGTTTTTCAGGCCAAAGATTTCCACACTTGCACAGCTACCCTCGCTGCCATTTTCCATGCAGAGGGCCTGCGTGCCCCTGAGAATGATACTGCATCTGCTCCTCTGTGAAGACAAAGATAAACTGGTTCATGGTGTGTTGTTATTTCACTTGCTCTTCAGCATAAGAACAAGCAGTAAGAATGCATTTAAGATGTTAATGAAATTAATGAAAGCCAGATCTCAGAAACAGCTGAGATTGTTGACTGTCTCAGGCAGATTTGTACTTAATTTTAATTACAGATGAGCCAGAACCAAAACCCTGATTAGAATTACTCCAGATTTTGGATCCACATCTCTCAGCTTTGCAGTTTGGACCAGTTTCCAGTGTTTAATTCTCTTCCCATTTTATTTTCCCTTCTGGTTTTACTCCAGGTGTTTTAATGATTTCATTATGTCTCTGTGAATGACTGGCCTCAGTGATGGCTGTGAGACCTGCTGCCGCACGTCCCGCTGGGGCTGCAGAGGTATCGCCTGGTAGGAGGATGTGCTGATACGCACTGGGGGAGAGTGTACCAGGCTTGGGGTTGTTAAATATTTCTGTGCCATCTATGGAGGCAGGTGGCTGCTCTTACTGGCATTCTGGTAAAATACAGTCCTTGGGAAGTCCTGTTTTGGTTCAACAGCAAATATCTTTCTGGCCTGAAACAGCCATGAGTCTTGACCAGTCCCCCAGTCCCAAATCTGATTGGTGGTTTGTTACCACGCCTTTGGCCCTAATGCCAGAAGATCCCATCAACAGTGCCATGTTCTCAGTTTGCACATATATCAATTCTATTACAGAATTTACACTTTGATTAAAAGAAAAGCCTCTTAGAGACAATGTATTAATAATGAACAAATTCCTTTTTATGTCTCCAGGATATAAGGGGACCTCGAGCCTCCCTATGGGGAGAGAGAAGGGTCTGGACAACCCAGTTAGAAATTTCAGAAGTAGCAAGCACATGGCAAAGTCTGGTTTATTGTCTGTGTTCTTTTGTTGTTATACTCAAACCCCAGGAACAGTGTTACTTTGGGCCACAGATATCGCGCTGTGCATTTTTAGAGTAGGTTGAGAAAAATACCTGATCATAATGGCTTTAAAAACAGTGATAAAAGAGAGAGAGGAAAAAAATAATTTACATTAAATGCTACAGTGCTTCATTTACACAATATAATAAAAAGCAAATTTTGTGATTCAAGTAATGATTGCAGGCTATTAAACTAGGCTTTAAAGACTTTATGAATGAAAGGCTTTTAATAAGTGATGAACATGGATGATAACGCCATTGAAAACAGAGAGAATCTTTATTAAGTTGGACACATTTGTTCTCTACCCACCCACTTACCTGCTACTTTACTTGGTCCCTGGATCACTATCACAAACATGTACCAGTGAGGCAACGTTTCAGCTGGAAAACTACATGGGAAAGCAGCACCTTCCATGGCTGCCAAGGCCTAGAGAACTTGACATATTGGGGAGAGGCTGTAACACCGTGGATTCCTGCTGATCAGAGCATGGGTTGTAGGGCAGCTAAAGCAGGTGGGACTCTGCTTCCAGAGCCAAATGCATCCGCAGATGGTTTCTATCTACATGTGTAAGAGATCTCTCCTGCACTGATCATTGAAAATTTAAGCAGAGATTTCACTGATAAATGAAGGTTGCTCTCTCCAGACAACCATTCAGTTAGAGAATTGGCAGCTGCTGATGCTCGCAGGTGTTGGGGCTGATGGGCAGAGCTGAGCTGTGCTTCACTAGGGCCTGATTCAGAGCATATTGACATCTGTGGGTGCCTTCCCACTGGCTCGAAGGATCTGACCTGGGCAGTGCTGCAGTCAGAGACTCAGACAATTATTTCACTGTTTCTTTATCTTTTCAAGAGTTCTGACTGATCAGGGTGGGACTTACTGATGTGGAGAGGAGGTGGCAGGGGGAGGAGAGCTGTTCTACTAAGTTGTGCAGCAGACGGTAGATCTGTCCTTCTCTCAACTGGTAATAAACTGCTGCTGGTATAAGGGAAAGTGCTCCCGCAGGCACTGCCTTTGGATTAGATATCTGTGAGTCATAAAAAACTTCCTGTTACAAGGGTGAACATATCAGACAGCCCTGCCCAACTGTGGTTTTAGATAACTTAATTTTACCTGCTCAACTTGCCTCCTCATTTCAGTGGAATATTCTGCTCTATTTTGCCTAAATTATTAAAGACTGATGAGTTTTCCAACCTAGAAGTGACTGCATTTCAGTGACGGATGAGTTGATTCTTGTGTGGATATAGTCATCAAGAAATTTTTAAGCATCTTCACCATGAAAGGCACAATATAAATGTGAAATATTATTTTGTGCCATGCAGCTGCTCAAATCTGAAATACACATTATGTCTCGGTAATATAGACAGTGCTTAAGACTGTTAAATTAAACTATTACAGCCTATAGAAAAAACAGAGATGACAGAGTGCAAATTAAATCTGAATTATCGTTAAATTGCTGTGCCAGTAGTTTTCAAACACATTCATAGTGACCTGGAAGAGAGCAGGGGGAGTGGAATGACATTCACACCTCCTAATTGGAGTAATTATCTGTTCTTTGTTGTCATGCTGCCCACAACAAGGGCATTCTGGAACAGTAGTGAAACTGGTAGGGCAGAAGGATGCCTGTGGACCGCAAAGGATACACAGGGATGTCGTTAATGTCCTACCATCGTTTTGATTTAAAGCCAGAACATGGCCAGGCAGTCACTTTGTCAGGTAGGTAGTTTTTAAAGGTGATAAACGACTGCAGGCTCTTTTCTGTGCAGGGTGACAGAGGCAGGAAAGGGGAGGCATGGTGCATGGCTGAGTTGTGCTTGCGAGAAATGTTGGTCTCCTGGAGACATGGCAGTTCTTCCTCTCTTCTTTCCCTCAGTGGGGAGCCTCACTGGACCAGGGCTTTGTAATAATTCCATCTGTGGGTCTTCATGGAGTATCAGATTAAAAAGGAGTTTTTTAGGTCATCTGAATGATCAGTCCGTCAGAACATAAGCACACCTGACAGCATGTTTCTGTGTATACTTCTCAGGTGCGTTGGTTCATTTATATCCGGTTGCATAGGGTAAAATTTTCAAAGGTTCCTTTCAAAGTTTATCCCAGTTTCATTCTCTAATAAACATTCCACGCTGCATTTTAGAATTAAGATTTTGCCTTTGTTTTCCTCATTTCGTTACTTATGATGTTATCTTTGTGTACCTCTGAAAAATCCCTTTCCATTCTTAATCTTTACAAGCACTTGCAGGCATGTGGGTATACGTTTATTATGAGTCAGCCTCATGCCAATCCATCAGTTTGCCTCTTGGAGCACTTTATGACAGCAGAAAGTGATAAATTTTCAAAGCAGAAATAACCTTTAATCTGCAGAAAAGGAAACAAACTTTCCCCCGCTTCTTTGCTGATTGAATCTGGAAATGAATGAATGATACCCAACTCAAATGTGTTTCTAAAATAGTTTTCATTAAATATATTCGGTCAGTGTTGATCATCAAAAGTGTCTTGAAGATTGGCCTATGTATGTATGTGGTACTAAAGTCAGAATGAGCTCAGTGATCGATATTCATCCAACATCTTAATCTGCTCAACAGTGTTAAATGGATTTTCCCAACATCCCCGCAAACCAGGGAAATAATGTAACTCTTGAGCAGGAATATTATGGGAGAGAGGATAAATGTGATGTCCAAAGCAATGCTGAGCAGCTTCTGACTTGTATCTTTGTACCTGTCATCCTGCTGCTTGTCATCATCAACTAATGCAGTTACAGCTGGGGAAAACTCCCAAGAATGGCCAAGAAAAGCCAGGGTTTGGCAAAATTGGAGGAAACATTTCACTGTGGCTTCCCCTGTATGTGCTTTTGTAGTCCCAGATCTGTTAATGCTCAACACCAGTGGCTAAATCAGTACTAAAGCTGAGTGTGCACACAGCTTTAATTCTCAGTATAGTTTTTTTTTTTTCTGTGTGTTTTATTAGTTGTTGGGCTCCTGTGCAAATGATTGGAACACAGATTCCTCTCCTTAAGTCCGTCCCTTGCTACATTTCTAAAATACATGTCCTGCTTCCAGCATAGGGCTGAACCTTGGTCCATAAGAAGCTAAACTCGAATATGCAAGTCATTTTGCATACTGCTGCACTATGAAAATCATGCTAATTTTATAGACATATACAGTTAGTTCAGTAATGGCTAGAGATCTCTGTTCCTCTCTAGACTTACTGTAGGAAATCTTTTCAATTTTCCTGCTGCAAAATGAGAGAATAACTAACAGTGTATTTAATTTAGTTATTTAAGGCCAAGCCTGCTATGGGACATTTGTCTCCGGCTATGACTTCTGGAGAGATTTGAATGAATGACCAAGAAGAATCTGAATCATCCAGTCATGCAAATTAAACTATTTCAATAATATGAGGGCTACTTTTCCTGATCCATAGTAATTGATGAGGCTCATTATATGTTAATATCAGTCCTTTTTTTTAATCTTACATGTAATTTGCTACAGTGTTTCAGTGTGAAGGTATAATTAAGATTCAGTTGGCAATTTCATTCTGGACTGCTCTCTACAGTTGCTTAAATAAAAATTAGCGTTTGGGATGCTATTTTCTCTAGAGGCAGAAGAGAATATTCTTTTTGATACTTCAGATATGAATCCATTCAGCCACTGCTGAGTTTTCTAAGTGTGAAAAAATGCAAAGTATTACCTCTTCCAGGCAAGCACTGCTTCTCTTCCTCCTTAGAGGTTTGGTGCCCCTGCTGAAAGTCTTGTGTTCAGGAACTTGGGCTCAGTTCCAATAAACCCTCTGACTTTTGTGTCAGCTGTGACCAGTGACCAGTTCCATTAATGTTAGTTATCAGCATGCATGGTGCTGGTGGGTACAGCAGCTGGCCACTCCAAGATCTGCATGACCAAACTGTTGGTGTGCACACCCTGGTGAGAACCTTAATGAAATTTCATTGAAATTTCCCCGGGCTTGTTATGCACATTACGGGTTTATGCGGAGCTTAAACTGGGCAAAAAGAGCCTAGACGGTGAGGGCAGGAAGACATATGTGTGTCCTTGTGCTTCTGTATATTATCACTTGGCACTGATCCTCTTCTTTGCCACCAGGCTCTGTCTGCGTGTGGGATTTAATGACCGCCTACCAGTTGAATGCACCCATGAGCTTGTGCTGGGGTTGCAGCTTGCTGTTGACAGTAATGCTTTGGAAAACAGCATATGAAAAGAGCAAAGCAGAATGTTTCTGTAATATCATGCAAGGAGAGACAAATGTGGGTGTACATGAAAACATCTAGGCAAGCCTGCTGACATGGGCAGGGAGAGGGGGAGATAGGAGTTTCCATGATTTTGTAAAGCAAGTAAAATAGCCACCACCCAGGTAGTGGGAATTTCTGAAGTGGGTGGCAAACTCTCATCTTTTTCTTTTTGTAGTAACCATTTTTTTGGAATGGATCGTTTTATCACTGTTGCTTTTAGTCTGACATTAGGTGCTTTATGAACCCTATTTTAGAGATTTTCTCTGTTAGCTGCCTAGAATGAGCAGGACTGTGTGTCTGGAGCTCAAACCTTGTGCCAGTGTGAACCACGGCTGCCTGGCAGTGGTGTTGCTTGGCAAGGCAGATCAGGTCATTTCTCTGCCCAAAGGGAAATATGCATCTACAGGGATCTCAGTGTGAGACCCCAGGGGGATAGGTTTTAGCATACAGAGATTGTCCCACCAAAGCAATGCAGCTGCCCCGGGGATAGAAGATGAGTGGATGGGCAGAGGCTGCCCATGGTGGGGGCTGCAGCTACTGTGTGGGCAGAAGAGCAAAATCTCACCTCCACCCCACTACTGGAGCAGATGGGAAGATGTGTAATCACCTTTTTCAGTGAGATAAGTGCTGATGTGTCAGTAAAAGCCAGAGCAATCATCATCCTTCTCTGCAGTGGGAAGTGCTGTGCAAAATCCCTGAGTGGCTTTCTGACTCAGTTCCCCCCCACAACCCCCATAAATTGAAGGATATCTTTCCCAGGAACACTGTAAAAATGATTATGTTACAGTGATGCTGTAGTGTGATGGACCATATGAGTCCTCCAGAGAGGCAGCTTTCTGTCTGACAGCTGCTTTAAAGATGTAAAAGGAAATGCAAAGATTTGGCTTCGCTTTGCACCACATGGAAAAGCAGGATGTGTCTTTCAAAAAGAGAATTTATCATGGTGTTATAATGTTGAAGGACTGCAAGTGGCGTGAGTCCTATTCTCCGCAGGTGTAACTGCATCTCCTGCTCCTGCCTCACACAGTAATGGGGATTTGGAGTTGTCTGTCCATGCAGGTAACTACAGTGGGAGTGTTCTGTCTCCGTGCCATGTGTTGTACCATAGCGTGAGTTTTGGAACGGGTCCTGTTTTTAATAAACTGTACCTTTTCCTCAACTGCTTCCTGTCTAAATACTGCATGCTAACCCAAAAATGAGCAACCATCACAGCAGCTGTCAGTGGATTTTTTTTATGTTCTCAGCAAAGACCCTCTGAGGAATTTCCTTATTAAACAGCCGAGCTATCAAAAGTGCCTTTTCCTGCCAAAAAGGGCAAAAAGCACAGAGAATTGAATGAATGTTCAGTGAAATTCTGTTGCAGTTTAATGAGACTGGGCCTTGGAAAGAGATCTGTCCTGACTGGTGCCTGCTGCAAACAGAATCAAAATAATACACTAGAGTCTTGAGCATAAAACCTTTATAATTTTTGCTTTGACCCTTTCAGGCTATGCCAGCACTTTTGACACGTTGCTGATGGATACTGTCACCTCTAGAGCTGAGCTGGGTCAGGGGGTGTTTGTAGGGCACCACCAACAATGAAGTCTTGGATACCTGTGAACAAACTCTAATCTGGGAGAGTTGTTTCAGCCTTCGATGTGTTTCAGATTTGAACTTGAGGAGAGAAAGCACTGACCCTGGCTGTAAGGAAACAAGTGAAGTTTATTGGTCTGTCTGTATCTTTGGGTGATTGAGTAGAAGGCTGGAAAATCCTGGTCTTGATGGACCACGTGGGCATGTGGTGGAGATCCAGCACCCTGGAGGGGATGTGGAAGCAGGCAAGGAATGGAAAATCAGAAGGATGTGACTTCAGTGAACACATCTGGAAGTCACTCTTTTGCTCACTGTGTTGTTTTATGGCCAATTTGAAAGAATTATTGTTTAGGTAATTGCTGTTGAAGGGAAATGTGTGAGAAGACCAGGGCCAGGGGTGATAGTGGAGGAAGTGGTTTAGAATAATGTTGGAACAAGGCATGAGAGAAGCAGTAGAAGGGTCCAACCTGCATTTTTGCGAAGAAGGAAACAAAAAGATCTGATTTGAAGCAGAGGATGATGTTAAAGAGAAGTACCATGACTGCAAGGCAGACAAACTGATCGCATGAATTAAGACTATTCATTTCAATGGTAGCTCAGAAGTGCGTTTTCTGTTTTTATTCCATTTCAGCCTGGGTTTGGCCATTTTTGTTCTGAGTCACTGCCGGAAGGTATCCTTTAATGCTGCCCTCCTGTACAGAATTCAGGAACAGTGCTCCTTGCCGAAGCTAAGTCTTTCCATTATCTTATTTCTTTCCTGAGGGAGCAAAATTGATTCCCAATAAATCAGCTGGTTGATTTTTAAGATTCTAGCACTTGCCTATTTGTTTGATCTTTTGCTTTTCCATTTAACGGGTCGTTCTTTGTGTCCCGCCTCTAAATGACTTTCAGCTGGTCTGTGGGCATGGACTGCAACTCTATAGCTGGGCTATTGCGTGCTGCGTCCCTTCTCCAGGGATTCCCGGCATGTTGTCAGATATGAAAGCTAATGAAAAGTGTTGCTTCTCTTTTTCCTCCAGTGGACATGATTTTTATTCATTTTGTCCCTGCTTGTCAGAGTGACCAAAGCTCTTTCGTCACAGACCCTAAGTGTACTCTGCTTTGCTCTCCCCTTATTCCCCTGAGTAAATTACTGGGTTTTTTTCATACCCTTGCATTTAATTTATACCTCTTTTTCCCTCTCATCACAGCCTTTTATCCTTGTTGCCTCGACTCCTTCTTTTGGTGCTGAGAGATCCTCAGCTTTCAGGCATTTCCTATTTTAGTGAATATGTTTGGCAGTAATAAACATCTGAGCGTGGTCAGGGCCAACAGTGCAATACATACCTTGATATTTCTTATTTATTCCTGATTAATGTTCACACACTCAAGCCAGACAATTTCCAAGTTAGAACATTTTCTTCTCTCTCTCTGACCACTGCAATCTCTTCCTTTTATGTAGAGTCAAAACCCCCATGTTTTCCTCCTGCTTTTTAAAGGGATGCAGTAGCAGTAAGGAAGCTGGGTTAGGAAGCTGCCTGGTAACTTTGCACGTTATACACAGGACTGAACAGGACAAAATCTATTCCCTAGAGTTACCCTGGTTGTCCAGCACTAGGCATTTGTTTACGAATGATGCAAATACTGTGCAGATGAAACAGTGAACATGGTTGTGTCTGTTATCTAGCTTGTATTTTTAATACTTTTCTGAAGATAACTTTTATACAGCAGGAAGCTGGTTATTTGACACACTATCTCCTTGTGGGTAGTATATCCCTACAGGATTCCTGAAGGCTACTGGCAGAACAATTAAGGGTGTATATTTTAAGCAGTGCTTTCGAGAGATGCTTATGGCTCTCATTACTTGTTAGGAGAATGGGAATTGCCAGGCCAGATGAAACAGACAATTGTTCTTCTCCAGTGTGCTGCCAGTGACAGTATCCAATGTTAGATGCTTTAGGGAAGATGCAAGAAACTATGATTTGCCATTAAGAAGCTTCCTCTGACTTCAGAGCTGGTTGGTGCCCCAAGGTGTACTGATGTAGTGTAGACAGTGATTTTTAGCTCATGACTGATGTTAGAATTGAGTCATCAGTGTTACTGAGAAGAGCAGTGATGGAAGCAACGGTAGATAAAGCAGTGTGACTTGGCCAAGCATGGAACCAGGGAAGGTTGGGGTAAATTGAAGTAGCGCAGTGGAAATTCTCAATTTTTGTTACATTAATCACTTACAATCCATGTCGTTTAGTTCTTTCCTTTAATTGGATAAATTAAGTAAATAATTTATGCAAGTCCATGGGCAAATATTACAATAATGTGTGTCTTAATTTGCTCAGAATTAAAATAAGCTTTGTTAATGAGTTCTTATGGTCACGAAGCAGCGAAGAATTATGAGCCTCTGAATTACTATGGAACTTGAATGAGAAATAGGTGTCGTTTTTTTCCTCATTATTTAACTAACCTAATTCTGCTTTTGTTTTTAACTGCTTTTATGTTTGAGTGATGGGGATTTTGCTCTCCTTTCCCTATGTACTTAAGCCAGCAGAGCTATCACTCATTTTTGATCTAATAACGATATGGGACACAGGGGCCACTTGACTTCCTATAATTTCTTGACCCAACACCTATTGAACAGTGAAATAACACAGAATTGATACAGATGGTTTGGCTATAGGATCTTAATATCCAGGATGTTAGCATCAGCCTGAAATATCCTGCCTGGAGAGCGTTAGACATGAGCATTGCCAACCCTGACATCACCTACCTAGGGAGGCTGCACTGTGTCAGTTATTCTGGCAGGTGGTTCCCTGGAACAAAGAGAGATTAAATATCCCAAAGTATTTTAGTCAGCTGCACAAAACATTATGAAAAAGAACTATCAAATAAGGTTTGAGTGTTGCTTGCTTTCTGGCTGAATAATGACAGGGCTCCAGGCATTGCTGGCTGTTTCCATAGGTGTGGGAGGCACGGATGCTGGTGAGGTGGTGAGGCTCTGCTCCTGCACCTTTAAGAGGACACTTACTGGAGAAAGACCTGCACAAGCAGCAGAATTGCAGCAGCATTAGCTGTGGTTATGTGGGCAAATCTATTTTCGTTCGGCACCATCAGCAGAGTGAAACCAGGTAGGACTGCAAATTGTTGACTAGGTTGACCTGTGGTGCAGTCTCTTTGTTCATGCTGCTGCTCTCAGGGACAGGGCAGATGCTGCTCAGGCAGACTCTAAGGCACCGTGATTCCACCTTTTGCTCTCTGCAGAAGATAATCAACTTGACTTTGGGGGTTTGGATTTTTTCTCTTGTCTTTCAAAGCTTTGGCACATCTCCTTGTTTTGGCTACAAGCTTGTGGCCCTTTACTTTGAATTCTTGTATTCTGGTTTTCAAAGAACTTCGCTGTCTGGGGGATCTGTGTCAGTAAAGCTGTGATAATGCAGAAGTTGCTTTGTCCTGAACTGTCTCAGTTAGGTGGCTCACCTGTACTGATGTCCACACTGCCCCAGCTAGGCTGCTTTCCTTTCCAGAGGTAGCCAGATGAGAACTGACCCGCCTTTGTCTGCACTGCTACAAACACTGCTGCAGTCACATTACAGTTTGTGATGATGATAGCACCCATTTTGGGTGCAAAATGATGCTTAAAAAATTAAAAAGGCAACTTTCAAAATAAAAGGAGAGAAAAATGAAAGGACAGGGAAAGGAAATAAAAAGAATATATCTGGGTCAGCTGCACGTACAATTTTTCACTGTTCTTGGGAGAGAATGGCTAATATTTCTTCCCTTTGCAATTCCAAATGCTTCTGAATGGAATCTCTGATTTACCTAAGTATCCTCTCTTACACTGAAATCAGAATATTAGCGTTGCCTATACACTCTTCTTGCAGTTGAAAAACCAAAGTAATTTTAACATTTCGTCTACTGTCTTTACTCCATTGAACAGAAATAATGGAAAGAAGATAGAGTGATTAAGAAGAACACCAATGGGAAGTAGAATGAAAGCTGATTGATGTGACATAATGTAGTTAAGCAGCAGATGTTAAGCACTGTTAACTGATCGTCTTATTATGTTCTTCCAAAGGCTCATCTCCCCTGACCCTCACAGACCGAGCGATCTGGGTGTGTGTACTGCAAGTCAATGCAAATCAGAAGCAAAATATTTGCACGTAGACCGATAAGCAGCTTTTCAGTTAGATAGTGGTGGTATAAGTGCCAGCTTGATCTGATCTGTTAGTGCAGTTGTGTCTAACCTCTCCAGCCTTTTAAACATGGAAAAACAACTGCTCTAAGTGACTGTAAGGTTTCAATTACATTTGCACCCTAGAGAGACACAGCAGTGACCTGGTGCTGATGGATTTATAAGTATGTTATCTGACAGGAAGGTGGAGTTAAAAACAATTGGTGCAACACGTGCCTAGTTGTTACACTCAACTACTTTCCTTGGCTTGGATATCTCTATTTTTCTTCTTGTGGCAGACTCAGGTAGTCCAGGGGATTCCTACCATCAATATGAAAGACTATTTTCTTATAGTTGTTTCAGAAATCAGAACCAAACCAGAAATCATTTTAGACACTAAAAATCCCACACCAACATTTGAATTGCCAGCATGGCAAGAAGCCTTTTACTTAAGATTTTTTTTTTTTAAATGCTGATAAGATTATTTTCTCTGACTGGTCTGATTTCAATTGTAAAAGCATGAGTTAAAATTTTGTGAAAAATGTTGCATTTAAGTCCTTGGAGTAAACGTGCTTTATTGATGTACTGTCTTGCCTATGTTACATTATACAAGAGCTTGGTTTACTAAGCTGAAAGTGATATAAAATCCTTCTTGAAAGTTATTAATTGCTTTCCTTATTCCTCTGGAGCCTTTTATTCTCTTTTGGGGCTAATTATTATCAAGCAAAGAATTAAATATTGATGGGAAAAAAATGAAAACATTTAAAATGGGCTGGAAAATATACAATATGAAAGTCTTCAAATTAAATCATAATATTTCGGCATTCTCTAGTATGTCACAAAACTACATGTGTACATTCCAGCTCAAAACAACTGTCCTGTGTAATGGTTTCAGTTTTACAGATGTATTCACTGTTAGCCTATGTGTGAAGACTACTAAACAGTTTTTAATTAACTTATGTCAAATGTTGCATAGCGGTACATCAACAAGAACTTACAAGAAGAACAAATCTTCATTCAGCTCAGAACAATACATGTACATAATTCATTACACTTGTACAGAAATGTCCTATGAAGGCACCTCAACTCTGACCCATGAGGCTTTGCAGACAGCAGATGTCTATTTTAATAATTATTGCAGTAACAGGGATGAATAGGAATATCCTCTCAGATGGTTTTGCACGTAGCAGCCCTTAATGGCGCCTATATGTCATCCATCTCCTTGCATTATATTGTATAAGTTACATCTTGCAGATCTAGGAGCTGAACCAAGTGTTCCAGCCATATTAGCCCCAATTAATGACCTCTTTGATCTTGTGATAGCTTGATGGAAGTGAATAGCATGGACCCGATCTTTAGATTCATATTAAAATACCTCTTTCTTCAGCAGACTCTAATTTTGCTTTTTCAGCTCCTCAGAGACTGTCTATCAGGCAACGTCAACTCCTGTGTACTAGGATTTGGATCTTTTCAGTAGCATTATGGCCCACATATTTTCAGGCAAGCTCCAATCTGTTGTGACTAAATTGCTAATGATACCTGTAGGACATGTTTTGAAGATGGCGTGAGTATATCTGCACCTGGCGCAGGGATTCCAGTATAGATCAGCCCTAAAATGTGAAGACCGCTTCACCTGAGTTGGTGAGACTGCAAAACACACTTAGGCCTTCCAAAATAAAGTGGTGTTTGGAAGTCTGTAAGTTGTTATCTTTGTATTCCAGGAAAAATTACAATTTGGGGGGAAAAAAATTCCCAACACTGTTCACTACCTAACATGTTCAAAAAACCTCTCAACTGTTTTGCTACAGACTTGTCTTGACCATTCACTTTTTGCTCTAATGGAGGACAAACTGGCTGAGTCTCTGGCAGTCTCAGCTGGTTCAGATATCCCGGTACCACCACCAAAGTTCTTGCATTGGCCTGGGTGCCAGGACTCAGCAAGGTAAGACCTCCACACAGAGTTGAGAGTCTGATGCCTGGAGCAAAGAACTAAAGAGGTCCATGTGTGGGTGTTTTGTGATGAGAGCTCATCACCAGTGCTGCAGCAAGAGGATGAGGAATGAGAAGAAATCGGAGCACTGTGACAGATAATTATTGTGGTCTTTGTCTCCTGGTTGCATGACATTGTCAACAACTTTCCTCCATAGAAAAAATTTCTTCTTAGGAGTCTGTGCACGAATCAGTCAGGAACATGATGTCTGCTTTAATAATTTTTCCTTATTCCTATTGCCTTTCAAGTGGTCACTGATTTACAAGGACAAGAAAATTTAAATGTACAAACAGCCAATAACAAGCAGCTTTTGCAAAACTCACTACATCGGCAAAGCTCTGTAGCAGCAGCATTTCTGCTTCAGTTCTGTAGCTGATCCATGCTGCCATCCTTACTATATAAAACAAAGCAGCTTGGGACAAACAGAACTGTGTAACAAATCCATCCTTGCGCCTCTCCAGCAATAGCCTCTTACTGCATAAATCAATGGACTATTTACCTGATGAGGTGGAGGATATGAAGTCAGGGATTTTCACTTGACAGTGTGGTTCCTTTTTGAAACTTGTGTGACCGCCCTGTGATTGCCAGGTTAGCAGCAATAACACATTTTACTGAGAATATTTGGCAAGGAGGGGTTTATTTTGTGCTTTTCCTGTCTGACAGATGTTTTTTGGTTGAAGCAGGGGTAGAAATTCCCCACAGTAGTTGCATGGAGACTTGGCCACATCTACTGGCATTAATTATAATAATTGTCCTTCGTAATTAGCCACGCGCCAGAGCTGGAGGCACAACATCACGTCTTTGCTGACTCTGTCTGATTGTTGGGTCCTTTTGCAGATTGCTCTCCCACAACTGGGAAACATATTGTTTGGGTTGGAATCAGAGAATTGTAGGTAGGCAGCAGCTGCTCTTGAGCTTTTTTTATATGCTAGTTGTACGTGTGAGATCAAATTGGTTTTGTTCATTTAACAGACTTTTCAGTGAAGGAGGAGGAAAAACATGAGCCCCTGTAGCTGGTAATGCTCTGTTCTGATAGAGGCTCTGCCTTAGATGACACTTAGGTGTATTTATGATTCTGTAAATGGTTGGTTTCTGTTCCCCTGCAAATGTAGGAAACAGCTTTACATGTACCTACTTCTGACAGAGAAACTCTTTCTTGTTGCATTTCATGCCAACCTGTGCAGGTGGCCTTTGGCTTGATCTGAACTTGGCTTGAGTATTTATTCAGTCAAAACAGTGCTGCTGAAGTTATGCTGGAATTTTATGCCTTGTAATTAAAACTTGGGGGTGACCTCACTGTCAAGACCCTCACATTTAACATGTAAGCCTGTGTACAAAAAAAAGGAGGGCTTTCATTTGAGCCCGGAGCCTCACTGATGGCTAAGAACTGAGGCTTGTGCTTTTGTTTAGCAGAGTACGCTGCCTTCTGGGTTAGCACGTAGGTAGTCTAAAGCTTAGCACCTTTTTCTGAAATGATTTCACATCAGTGGGAACAAGGGGCTAACTGGGTACCTGTTAAACAGGACTGGTGATCTTCACTAGGAAGTGTGAATATCGCAGGTGGGTTACTGCAATAACCCACATAAGCTAACACCAGTCATGGATAGCAAGGATAGGATGATGAGGCTTACACTACCATATTTTCCTCTGAAACTTATCATGTGTAGCCAGTCATATCAAACTACAAAAGGCAGAACTCCACTGTCTTTCCTACATCAACAGAACTGTAACCTTCTCCACAGCATGCAGTGCATTTGACCATGTCTGCAGCAATGCTCTGAATCCCCACAGTTTGTTTCAACCTAAAGTCACAAAGGATTTTACACACCAAAGTAACAAAGGTATTATGATAAGGTGGACAGGCACTATAATTACTATGTTATCAACATGGGTTTACAAAATGCAGGTCTTGCCAAACTAACCTGATCGCCTTCTATGACAAAGTGGCTTGGCTGCTGGATGAGGGAAAGGCTATGGATGCTGGACTTCAGCAAAGCCTTTGACACAGTTTCTCACTGCATTCTGCTACAGAAACTGTCAGCCTCTGGCCTGGACAGGCGCACACTCTCCTGGGTGGAAAACCGGTTGGATGGCCGGGCCCAGAGAGTGGTGGTAAATGGAGTTAAATCCAGCTGGAGGCCAGT
>WAAB01013967.1:0-26621 GCA_013389865.1 Piaya cayana | reverse complement strand
CTACCTGAAAGGAGGTTGTAGAGAGGAGGGAGCTGGCCTCTTCTCCCACGTGACAGGGGACAGGACAAGAGGGAATGTCCTCAAGCTCCGCCAGGGGAGATTTAGGCTAGACATCAGGAGGAAGTTTTTCACAGAAAGGGTCATTGGGCATTGGAACAGGCTGCCGAGGGAGGTGGTTGATTCACCTTCCATTGAGGTGTTTAAGGCATGGGTGGATGGGGTGCTGAGGGGCATGTTTTAGTGTTTGATAGGAATGGTTGGACTCGATGATCCAGTGGGTCTCTTCCAGCCTGGTTGTTCTATGGTTCTATGAAAAAGTAAGTTTAGCATTTAGAGAGGCTGTAACTACCTAGATTGCTCTGAGATTAAAATCCAGAGCTCTTGCTGGCCTGTCCTGCCCCCAGACATCAGACCTGCACCAGGTGATCTGTTGATCTGGTCTTATCAGTGGACTTGGGGTGAGTTACAAGTGTGGAAATCTGCCTCCTACAATATTGTGTGCAAATTGGTGTTTCGTGTTCAGGATATGGCATCAATGCAATACTGAAATGAAATCCAACTTGTGGCAAGCAGCCCTGACAACGTAGATAATGTAGTGATGCTGTAGTGAGTGAACAGGTATCCAGCCACACCGAGCCATGAGATGGTGGTTTTCCAGAGACACTCCTATGCAGTATGTTATGAAGCCTTGATGATAAATAGATGAACTTCTCAAAATGAAACAAAGATACTTCGCTTTATCTGGAGAAGAAATGCAAGGTGACTGCCAGACTTGAATTGTGGAAAGAAATCTGTGCTCATTGTCCTCAACTAGATCTTTTAGAAATGGCAATAAAATCAATTTATTTTCTCTCTTTTGGCCTCAGGCCAAGCCAAGGCTGACACCAAGGGGTGAATCTGACTCTTTGCTCTGTTAGGCCTGGGGATGTGGGAGTAGAACAATATTGTTTACTGTGATGTCTGACCCAAAAATCTCACAGAAAGTGAGAAAATCTACATTTCCCTCCTGCATCAAGTGCATTGAATGACTTCAGCTTATGATATTGCATTATATTATTAAAGGAAAACTCTAAGGGAGCAGGTGGCCTAGTGATGTGTTTTCACCTCCCAAGTTTGTTGGCAAATCTGTCTTAACATCAAGTGAGAATAAATTTTATTGGCTGCAGTCTAGGGTGTTTTAAAAGCAGGGAGTTGTTAATGATAATGGATATCGGTGTTAAATGTTTGCTTTTTGCAAAGATGTTGACTGTAATTTTCACAAGTCACTATAGAGCAAGAGAAATAAGACATTATTTTCTCTGAAGACATTGTATTCCCAAACCATTCTGAAAGATTGTGGGAGTTGGGACTATCTTTTCTTTAAACAGTAGGGGATGTGTCTGTGTCCAAGCTTGGAGGGTGATTTCTGCAGGCTTGACTAGAGAATTCACGGATCAAAGCAGGAAATCCATACTTGTTGTCTATATGTATTATGCATAGTTTAAATCAGCTCCAAATTGAAAAGAGAAATTTAAATAGAAAGAAAACCCATATCCAGTGTTCTCAGTATTGAAGAAAATAAAAAAATCCAGGGGGAAGAATCTGCATCTCAATCCCATCTTTGCATTAAAGGAGATGTACTGAATTTGCAGAATGGCTGCAGCAAGTTGTGAATAATGTATGAAAGGGAAGAGTTGCTTCCCTGTGCACAGAGAGAATGCAAACAGCTGTGCTCTTTGCTCTGTGCTGGTTGCACTGATATACCAGCATCACTGGAGAGCCACGAAGAAGAGCGTAGCAAATCCAGAGTTCCTGAGCTTTCCCTCCTGCTCTGGCACTGGTCCATAAGAAAGTTTCAAATTACTTTTATTGCTTATAATTAACTTTAATTTCTTTTCTCCTCTTCTGGCAAGTGGCCAGTTAAAGGGAGGGAGAGGGAATGAGAAACATCAATAAAGATGCCTAGGAAAATGAGTCTAAATACTTGATATCTAATGTTTTATTTGTTGGGGGTTTTTTTTGGTTTTGTTTTTGTTTTTTTTAAAGTCCATCATTCTCTGTTTCCGTGTTGTTGTTTATTTACTGCTGCTGAAAGTTGTGAATCTGTAGGTTTGGCAAAAGCTGATGTCTTCTAGTGCTTTATTTTTGTCAAACAAACTGATTTCTGTTGCCTCTGTGTCCACTCACGACCTCGAGCAGCTAATCTGCTTTGATATGACAAGTCAGAATTCAATCAAATATAGGGTTTGTGCTTCCACACATTGCAGGTCAGACCTTCAAATTTTTTTTGTTTTGATAGCGTCCTGACCAGAAAATGAGACCCATACCCTGTTATGTGGAAGCTTTATAGTGGTGTTAAGTGAGGTTTAGGACCAGCAGGACACCAGTTTTTCTTGAAGGTTGCCTGAACTCTTGTCTTTGGAAGAGAAGGAGAATGAAAGCAAACCGATTACTTACTCAGCTTTGTAAATAATTAAATGAGCTTTTAAAAAAAATTAAATAAGCTTCAAATCCTACACTCTAATTTTAAACAAATGAGTGAATTTTGAAAAACAACTTAAAGATCTGTCCCTCATTGCCAGAATAACCTTTTGTCTGATGCAGAGAAGAAAACAATTAGTCATTTTTATGCTTTCAAAGCATTGGTTTGATGGTGTCAAACTTTTTTGATATGTCTCATCTACTTCAGTTATCTGTCACTCCAGCTAGTGACATTCCTAGGGCAACAGATATCTTCGTAGTGAACCACCCAGTGTATTCTGTGGTTTCATAGAAGCCTTCTCTTAGTGGCTCCTTTTCCTTTAGCACTCGGAGGCTCCAGTAGCTTAATTCCTAAAATCACAACAGGAAAGTATTATTATTATTTATGAGCACAGGTGAGTGATATTTTTTGTCTTGGATTTTTGCAAGGCTAATTGTAGGAAGGCTTCAGCTTTCTCCTCTATTAAGTAAGAATATTACTTGTAACTGTCATGAATTTTGTCAGGAGTGCAGTAGATTCACTGCTCTGGAAAAACATAGTTGCCTCAGCCTGGGAGCTGAGCTTCTCATCTGAGGAACAAGAGAGGTGAAGAGAAAGGCAGTGGAAAGAGTGAGCTCTGGGCTGGTGCTGCAGAGAGAGGGAGCTTCTGCAGACTCTCCATGAAACTGCTTCTGTCAAAGGCTCAGTGATTCTCAGTAAGCTGATAGGGGATTATTTGTATTGGTAGAACCTTGTCCTGAAAGGAGAGGAGCTAGTTTCCTGGCTAAGGAAGATGAGAACCTTTGTTCTGCAAGTCTGCAGCCTTGGGGAAGTTCAATAGGACACTGTGGTTGCAGAATGCTTGTTCAAATATGTTTGTTCTTTGGATCAGGAAAACCATTAAATATGCTACCTGGGAGAAATAAATAGACTCATTAGTCTGAAGTTTCAGATTCTTGAGGGATAATGTCTGTACATTTTAAGATAATAAATTACGTTTGGCTCCAGAGTCAGGTCTCTGTTCTTAAAACGCTTTCTTGTGACATATGATAATTTTATCATTCCTTGTAGGATGGAGGGATAGTGATAGAGAGATGTGAGGAAGCTGCACCACATCTGGGTGCAGCCAGGACCATAGGCAGAGGGAGTTGCACTCCTGTATTCCCCTGTGTATTAATTTTATGTTCCAGTGATGCCTAAAAGCTCTTTGACAACACTTTTAGGCTGGTTATTTTGTATTTGAAAAGCATCTAGTGTGTTGGTGGCAGTTATTTAGTAAGGAGTATTCTTCATTGCCCATGGGGATCATTCTTCCTGTGCTGTTTGCTGTGTAGAGGCAGAAGCTGAACAGCATTGATCATTCAGGTCTGATCCTGGTTTCCAGGCCAAAATGTAACAAAGTAAGAGCCTTGCTGGCTTATCAGCTAGCCAAGGATAAATGAGAACCATGGTTTTCACCGTACCTTCTCTAAGAGGTGGTAAAGGGGCAAGGAAATGCAGAGTTAGCTATTGAAAATAAATGATAAAGTTACTTATAATGCTTACACTACCAGCTGGAGCCTGTTTGCTAACACCATCCACCCCAGCCAGTAATGCTTCCCGCTTCCCTGATGAGTGTCCATTTTCTGCTGCTGGCTTGGTGTAAGAATACTGTGAATAGGATTTTTTTATTTATTAGCTGTGTTAATGTGGCACATAGGAGCTGCATTACGCTGGGCACAGTACAAATGCATTTATTTAGACTTGTGTGAAAATTACTAATGAGAAAAGATGGCTGGCCAAAGCTCTAAGCGTTCTAACACCTCTGAATAAAACAATGACATTCCAACACTGTTTAAAGTGATGATTCCAGCAGAAACTCAGCCAACTGCTTCCAGAAAATCCTACAGCATACCATTAGCCTTCACTAAATAGTCTATAAAACAGAGAACTTGACAAATGTTAGGAGACGGCCTTTACTGTGAAGTGTTTACAGCCCAAAGCCTTCATCCTGTAGAAGAATCCCTACTTATATAATGTTGTCCGGTGAGATGCTGTTACTTGTCTTCTTTATAATTATGCACATCTCTGGATGGTCAAGACAGAGAGCAAATGGGGATGAAAGGAAAGCTCTTATTTGCTTGAAAAGAAAGAAAAGATGGAGGCTTAAAGCTGAAAGGACTTTCCTGAGGCCACATAGAGAGTCTGTGGTGGAGCCCAGAACAGAAGCCAGATGAGCCAAGCCTGTGACAATAACAAGAATTTAACAGGGACATGTTTTCCTTCAAAGCCTGTTTTCACCTCCCTTTTGAATTATCTTTTGGTTGGATTCTTTTTTTTTTTTTTTTGAAAAATATCTGAAGAATGTCTTGGGGAGTTTCAAATAGAAACAGCACACTGAGGATTCCAAGCTTTGGGACATTTACTAGGGTTTGGATTTACCATGAGCAGGAAGAGCTGCTCTGATCCTAATTCTTAGGAAGGAACCTCAAAGATTGCAAGAGTCTATAAATATTTGCTTTATTTGCAGTGAAGAGCACAAGAAGTTCTCAGTTAGCCTAATTTAGGCTTCAGTATCGGCTATTTATGTACCACCTCCTGGGACTGCCACTGATTACTGAAAGAGTGACCTTATTGGAAACCAACAAGTAGGTCTGCAGTTAATTATAAAGGATTCAGAGCTCGCTGCAGAACTCTAACAAAGGTATTTTTGTGGATGATGTTATGTGTTTTTCTTTAACAGCTCAAATCAGGAGAGCTAAAACAGATGGCGTACTTGTTACTGCTCACTGAGAACACCTATAGAAAGACGCTGATAATAACTAAGAGAAGGCAGTCTTAATAGGCCAGGAGTAATGGCAAAGCTCAGGTTGTCTGGGCTCACGGATTGCCATCTGAAAGCAATAATGAACTGGTCAGTGGGGTCAGGAACAGGTGATGCTGTGTGGAGGGAGAGAGTTTTGTTTGTCTCCTGCCTTTGGAAGAAGTGGTTTAAACATTGCTGCCTCCTTTTTAACTTTATGATGATAGCAGTGACTTAACTTAATCTGAATGTGGCCTTTGGAGCAAATCTGCTCTAGGACTTTTCCAAAATAATTTCCGGAAGGAAATAAAAGATCTCTCCAAGTAAAGTTCAGAGTAATGTCTGAAGAGAGAAGTGTAAAAAGCTGACTTATGGGACAGCAAGTTTATACATGGGATGATGCTCCTCTGGGGCATTATAGAAAATGATTATAGCAGATTTTGTTCATCAAGGCAAAGTAAGCTAAATCAGATACAAGGCAAAGCCCTTAGGAGGGGGAGGAACGTATTCAATTTAGTGAGGCAACTGTGATAGTAATTAAAGCCCAGATGGAAACCTTTGAACGTGTCTGGCGTCTGTGTATCCGTTCCTTTTTTTTTATGTTAACTTGACATTATAAAAGGAGCACCCAAAGAATAAAGAGATAATGTTTGAAATTTCATCAGTCAAGCACTGTCCCAAATTTGTTTTATTGTAAACAATCTTCAAAAATTGCTTTGGGTGTGTATGATACAGGCTGGGAGTTTTCTCAAGTGGTAATTCATGAAGAGAGAAATGGTACATTATTTCTAGATTTGTCTTCACTGAAAGGCAGTCAGGATTAATCACACCATTTGCCAGCTTTGACTGTGAACCTCTTGTACATTGGACATATGGATAGAATTTTATTCTGCTGTTATATATTCTCCCTGAAGCAGAGTGCTATGTTGTTTACTTTATGAACAGATACACTGCAATATTTCACTAAAAACCTCTATACAATGAAAGAATTAATGTAAAAATCAAGGATTAAAAAGAAAAACGTTTTCCTACTTTTTTGGTCTAACACACCAGCCGAGAGCGAAGGATGGTATTGTATGGAAGTACTGTTAAAGTGCTAGAAAAATGTAAGGAGTGATTTGCTGTTACTGGTGAATGGAGGGCTGGGGGTAGCTGTAACTCTGCTGGGCTGTCGCACACACTGGGAGCCTAAAGTGTCTCCTGCCTTGTGTTTGAGTCGTTAATTTATCTGGAGCAGACAGACTGCTTGATATCTAGTAGAGTCTTGTATATTGTGCTAAGATTTACTACTACTGCTTGAGTAACTGGTGACTTGCAGCCCGTGCTGACGTTTGTCCTGGTTTGATAGGCGAGGCTTAGGGTGCCAGTATCACTGACCAGCCCTTCATGTCAGACAAGGGTGAGCAAGTCAAATGTAAAAGCAAAAAGGGAAGAGGGGAGATATTCCTCTTCACGTACGTTAGATCACTTTTCCCCATATCACCTGTAAACACAAATTTAGGGGCTTTTAAAGAAGTCTGTTACTCCCCAGACAGACCAGTTTATTGGCAATTTTATGATGTTACGGTTGCAGTCAAAGCTGCAGTTGAATATTTGTAATTAGCAGCAATATTAATGGTCTTTAATGATACTAACTCCAGGCAGTGGTGTTTCCCCGAGTTTTCAATACCTTTATGCCAATAATGGCTTATATCCTTTGTACTAAATCCATGTTGCCAAAATCATTCCGGTGGTTTTCACTTCATAGAATCATAGAACAACCAGGTTGGAAGAGACCCACCGGATCATTGAGTCCAGCCGTAGGAGGTGAGGGTACTTCAGCCTCACCCTGGTGTGACTGGAAACCTGTCCTGATCCCTGGGTAGGAAGGGTTCTCCGCTCCCTCGCATCAGCTACGGGACGGTCCCAGGGCCAGTGCCCACTCAGAGGGGTTTTGAGGAAGATTTCTGTAAGCCCTGTATTTCTCTAAGCTCCCTGTCAGCTGGTGATGAGATCCAAGAGTCACGTCACTATGAGACAGCATTGCGATGCTGATTTATTAGGAAAAGATTAAGAAAGATCAACTTAAAAAAGTATTTTCATGTGAGCATATTTCCCCTACATGTGCTCTCAGTCTTCATTAGCTTTTGGAGGTTTTTTTTTGTACTGAAGTACATGGGGCTTCTTTTGCAGTCTGTAGTCTGAAATAACAACAAAAAAAGCCACATCTTAAAAGTATGAAGCTTTCTTTTAATGAAATTATTTTGAAGAGCTCTGCTCTTAATCCACCTGCTCTGTGGCTACATTTGCTCCTGTGCTCTCTGCAAGTGGTTCACTGCTCACTGATGAGAACCCAAATCCCTTGGTCCCATGACTCATGAATTTGAGACAGATTAAATTTTCAGATCTAAATTTTTTTAATCTTCGTTTTACCTTCACTTTTAACATTAGAGGGCAAAACAATTGTATGTGGCTACAGAAGGTGTTTTCTACATAAGTCAGGTTGCCACTTCTAACCCTGCCAGTGGAGTTGAAGCATTCATGGGCTCTGTGATCAATCCTCCGGAAAAGGATAAGAGACTTGCAAGTCAATAATAGACTTGAGTATAGTGCAGAAGTGGAGCCTATTCCCGATCACTTTTTCAATCAGCTTTTCACCTGTCATCCTGTGACTTTGCTTAAAGCCAAACTAATTGTAATAATAATAAAAAATTCCTTTTTTATTCCCTAAAACCAATACCCTCTAAAGTTTATAAGACTGCTTGTTATATTTATGTCTCTTATACCTTCAAAGAGGGGCCACGGTGCTTTTGTCTGCTATTTCATTGCTGCCATGGGACTAAGGTCTGAGTCTTGCATCACCCTACGTAAGAGGAGACTTGAGAGATTAATAATGGGAAAATACTGACAGCTCTGTAATTTATTGCAAGGCTAAGGGGCAGCACTGTAGTTCCTGACAGCTCCTAAGGCTTGTTCTCTGGGATAGTTTGTTTCTAATCCACTGCCTTTACTGGATCTTACCCTGCCTTTCTGAATGAATGGACCTAGGCTGGTGAATATCTATATTGGTGCATTTTCCCTTGGTATTGTAACAGCCTTTCACTTTTAGGACTTGCTATTGTTGAAATTTGTAAGAGATTTCAGGAACTTCACAGCAGAAAGGCTTTTTCATAAAAGTTGCCTTTTTTCTTGTTGTTCCTTCCCCATCCCAGCATATCTTACATATTCATTGTCCCACCGGATACTCCAGCAGCAGCGTTACATTTGTGAGCCCTGGTACTTTGCTGCATCCAAAAAAAAAATGGGTAGACACTGAACAATACCTACTTTTTAGCTTATTTGAGGAGAATGCTGTGAATCTGCATAATGGCCTCACACAGAAAGTGCTCTATCTTCACGAGTTAGTGAGTCAGTTTGGGGGTATTCTATTGGCAAAAGCTTTCAGAGAAATTATGCATGGTAAATTAATGAAGGCCGTCTGAACTATTATTGTGTGTGAATGCACATGCCATTAGAATCAATGGCTGGCTGAAAAAAGTTAACGGTCATTAAGGGACTGTTAAAAAGGCCAGTGGACACAGATTTACTCCCTAGCCGGGCTCTGGTTGGGTTAGGTGAAGACAGAGATTGCTATTTGCCTCCAGGCCACAGGACAGCCCAGGCTTTGTGCTTTCCTGTGCCTATTTCTCTTGGCTTCTGTCACTGGAAGATTTACAAGAGTCTGCAAGAGACTGGTCTTCTGAGCAGGTAAAGACCTTTGTGACGCTTTTTCTTATTCTTACCAATGGTTTGCAATAGGAGGTCCAAGTGGGTGAGCTTGAAGGTTCCTTTGCCGGGGTGTGAAATGGAGCTCTTTAATATAAGTTGCAAAAGAGAGGGTACTGTTTAGTTTTGGAGGATGCCCACCTATCTGAGGGTAAGTCTTTAAAATATTGCTCAGCTGCGTGGTAGGATATCACCTCCGGTTTATGTTCAGATAGCAAGAAAATAAATCGAGCACTGCGACAGATCTAGCCATTGGCCAATGGTATGGGAAATGGAGCACTAAATGCCAACTGAAGATTAGACAACTGTGTACCATTACTGGCAGTTCAGCTGTGAATTTCTCATGTACAAAATATAAGTGACTTGAGCTATTTCCTGGGCACCGATATTCCCTTGGGCTGTGTCCTTTTCCTTGAGCACTGTAGATTTTTTTCTACATTGTATTTTGAATGCAATGATACTGACTGAAATATGAGGCATGGAGAAAATTAATGATTTGATATCTTCTTGCTGCTGCCAAAAGAAATATAAAAGCATCTTTGATCTGGGGACTTTAAAAAAGTGAGCTGGACCAGTTACTGATGCTAACTTACTGACCTAAGTAAGTGATAAAGGAACTGTGTCGAAGTTTAATTAGTCTTGATCAAGATAACATTTTTAAGATTTAGAACTAGTGGCCTTTTGAAGAAGAAAGGCTTCCAGTTGTCATTTATGCCACAACATGTCTTTTTATCATACTTTATATGTCTCCAGCAAGGAACAGTTTGTATTTTAGAGGAAAAGAGAAATGGCTTATTTGATGGAGATTAGCACGGACAAGCTTACTAATATTTGAAGACAATTTCTCTGTCTTACCTTTTTCCCTGTTTCATATCCCACAGAGATTACCTCAGACTGCTGTTGTTAGTCACTGTTATTTATATAAAGATATGTAATGTTTGTGCTTGAGGGGTTGTCTGTAACAGGGTATGCGATTTCAGATTGTAGAGACTGGCAGGAATTACTGTGAGGAATTGCTTTCCAGTGACAGCTTTATCCTGCCTGTAATGTGTCATTGTATGTGACTTTCAATTAATCACGCACAACAAAACATTGCGTCTGGTGACAGTAGTGTGTCCATTAATATGGAGAAGTAAGTCTCAGCCTTATGAACACAAATGCTGTTGTGGTCTCCTGCCCACTCGTGTACTTTAATCAATAAGTCTTAACCCAGAAGGAACATTTCTCTCTTCCCCTCTCCCCCATCATCCTCCATTGTGATCTATTAAGGGGAGGTCCGTAATGTCTTGTGTCTCTGTAATGGTCTGATGGTGTGTGGTTTTAAATGATTGCATGAATTTGACTTTGTCTCACTCTGCCTTGACCTTGGTGTCTTCAGTGACTTCTCCTCCCTCTGTTTTCAAATTGGGAGTGGGGAGTTGGGAGGGAAAATAGAAGAGTGACAGAATGGACTTTGGAGGTTTAATGTTGCTCTCTGAGGAAATGGGGGAGAGAGGAGGTAAAAGAAACCATTACAGGAAGACAAAACACACTAATTTGCAAATTTGCAGGAGAAAGACATCCTGCTGTTGAGCATAACTGGCATCATAGACTGAAGCCTGAAGTGTGCTGGACCTCATTGGTAAGCACAGTGGACAACTTGCAGAAATTCTTCCTCTTGCTCACTCTCCTGTTCATAATAAGATTGCTCAGTAATGTATCAATTTAAGTAAGCTCCTCAATCTTACTGTATTTTACAGTTTTATCCATATCCTGAACATAAAGTTCATTTAAGTTACGGGTGGACGAGGTCCTGAGGGACATGGTTTAGTGTTTTGTGGGAGTGGTTGGACTCGATGATCCGGTGGGTCTCTTCCAACCCGGTGATTCTGTGATTCTGTGATTCTGTGATTCTGTGATAAAGAGGCATTTGAGCGTCCCATGCTTGGGCTGCAAAGACAGACATACACCCTGGTCCCAGCCATCAAATACGTATCCCTGTTATTATATCCAGCCAAATTTCAGAGTAGATTCTCACTCCCATGGAAGCCTTGATCTTCTTTCACTTGATTTCTTTTGGTTTAGTATTGAGGTTTTATACCTTGTGGAACTTAAACAGGAAGCCTGGTAGTAATTACAGAATCACAGAATAACTAGGTTGGAAAAGACCTCCAGGATCATTGAGTCCAACCACTAAACTTGTCCCTGAGCACCTCATCCAGCCGTCTTTTAAATACCTTCAGGGATGGTGACTCAACCACCTCCCTGGGCAGCCGGTTCCAGTGCCTGATGAACCTTTCTGTGAAATTTTTTTTTCTGATGTCCTGTCTGAACCTCCCCTGGCGCAGCTTGAGGCCATTCCCTCTCGTCCTGTCCCGTGACACTTGGGAGATATGGCCTGGATCCCTGGATCCTCCCTGCGACCCTTCTAATAGATGGGCACAACATCAGCCAGCCTCCAGTCCTGTGGAACTTCCCCAGTCAGCCAGGACTGTTGGAAGATGATGGAAAGGGGTTTGGCCAGCACGTCTGCCAGTTCCCTCAATACCCTTGGGTGAATCCCATCTGGCCCCATAGACTTGTGGGTGTCTAGTTGGGCAAACAGGTCTCTAACCATCTCCTCATGGATCATGGGAGCTTTGTTCTGCTCCTCTAGCTCCGGAGTTTGTACACAGAGGGAACAACTTTCCTTACAATTAAAGACTGAGACAAAAAAGAAATTAAGTACCTCAGCCTTGTCCTCATCCTTTGTCACAGCTGTTCCCTTTGCATCCAATAAGGACTGACTATTCTCCCTGGTCCTCCTTTTACTGTTAAGGAATTTATAGAAAGATTTTTTATTATCTTTCACCGTCTTGGCCAATCTGAGCTCTGGCTGGGCTTTAGCCCTCCTGATTTTTTTCTCTGCAAGTAGTGTCAATGCTTTTCTTTTTCCCCAAAGAAGGAGACAAACATATTTTTTTTTAAAAAGTGTCTGAAGAATTTTCAGAGTATCCTGTGAGCTGGTTTACAGCAGAGAATTAGAACTCATTTTTGCATCTCTTCTCGTGGATTAATACTGTTTGTGAGTTTGTGGCCTTTTGACTGGTTGCTATGAAATGCGCACACTGTACGAGGCATTTGTGTTACTTATGGCTTTTCGGTGCTTTGGGTGCATTGAAATACCTTAGCTTTTTGTAAATAAAAAGCAAAAGTCTTTGGGATTCTGAGGAATAACAAGGTTCGTAGCTCCTTGGGGAAATCTTCATGCTCTGGCTTGCTCAATCTCCCCATTGTCTCCAAATCATCAGCCAGACAATAAAACAACAGTTAATCAAGGGTTTATCTCAAACACGGTTATCCTGGGGTAAATGCAGTATTATACTAGTGCTATACTAGGTTCTTACTCCCTCTGGGCAATGTAACTTCGGCTAGTTGGCAAGGGTATTGCTTTTGGTTCTTTAATTAAAGCTAACCCCATATATCCTGCTGCATGAGCAGTGGATCTGTCAGATGCTGAAGTTGCTAAACTACATAAAGTAAAAATACCTGCCCTCACATGGACTTGAGGCATTTAGCACCACAGAAGCTGATCTCCTTGGTGATCCCTGGCAGAAGCAAACCCAGCACAGCTTCCTAAAGCCATTTACTGCCAGGTGGGGGCCATCTATTTACATCAGACTTTTCCACCAGGTGAAGGCAATTGGCAGGTGTGTTAGGATCCAAGCACACACAGGGGAGGCCTCCAAGAAAGAGTGTTTGTAATCAATTTCTTATTCCCAAATTATTTTTCCAGGATCCCCACAGTATGGTGTTGGAGTAACAGAATAATTTCCTAGCTATTAAGTGCCTGAAAATCAGCAGTAATTAACTTAGCACAAATTCCTCTCTATCTCTCCCTCCTCTTTGCTCAAAACCACAAACAAAACCCCATTCTCACCAGAGGAAATGCAGATGGAAGCAGTCTCTTCTGCCCTAGTGCAGTCATGTACAGACTACATCTTCTTCACCCCTTTCAGTTCTGTGAATAACATAATTGCTTTGTTATCCCTCAGGGGATTTGTAATATTAACATTGGTTAATGACATTAATTCGAGTTTTTACCATTAATAAAACGGCATTGCTTAAAATTAAGCATTACATTTCAATTAGTAGTCCATCGAAGACTTTAATAGTCTAGAGCATTAAAGCGATATATTTTTTTAATTTCTTATTAATTTTTTATTGTATCATGCTAATTTCCAAAGAGTGATTGAAAGCCCAGCTGATCCAACAAACGACCCTATCTGCCATGTTTCTGGAGGACACTTCTTTCTTTATGACATTATGCAAAAAGGTCACATTTCCACAAAGCAGGAATCTGTTTCAGTCACCTTCTGAATTCATTATCATCCTTTTTACTTTTTAACATGAGGCACATGATATACAGGCACCCCAGGTGGACATGTTTAAATTAATCTAGTAATAATTGATTCAGAAGAGATTTGGAGGACAGAATTTGCATAAAAGCCATAATGAGAGCAAATCCTCCAAGGCCAGACTGAACAGCTAAGTCCCTGAATAACTTACATCTCCTAAACTAATTTGGTTATATATGCAGGATGAAGGTGTGGGGGCTGGAGCACCATGCGATTGGAATTCATTACAAATAATTTATTTTCTCCAGAAAGCCTGGCCTCAGAGTGTATTAAAATGATATCAGCCCCCAAATGTTTGCTCAGACCCTGCCTCCTGGAAGATGATGACAAGGTTTCTGTCCAAGGGCTTATTTGGGCTTTTTAAAGCATTTCTGAGGAGGAGAACTGGCACCTCGGGGCTGGGGCATCTGAATTTGTCAAAACCATGAGTGTGGAGGATGATCCCAGCATTCAGTCCAGATATTCTTCCCTTCCATTCCAGCATCGAGCTGGTTAGTGAAGTGATAGATCATAGATAGGGTTTGTATTAACTCCTAGATCACCTTAGTGCCTTTGGGAGTTTAGGGAGAGGGACACCTTACAGGATGGGGACTGTACTGTGTATTGTTTAGGTAAAGAAAATCTATGGACGGTGAAAATTACAACTGCAGTTCATTAAAAGAATGCAGCCAGGGGCTTTCTGAAGGTCACCTATCCTGCTTTACTTTCTCTTTGCCTAAATACAGGTTTGAGTAGAGCTCTAGAAGGGTCATGCAGTGACCTAGCATAGCAATACCAACGTTCTTAGGTTGGTGAGCCTCAGCTAGCAGGTAACATAGTACCATGCTCCTGGTATCAGTGAAGTTGAGTAGGATGTTTGAAGGAAGAGGAAAATTAGGTCAGCCTTATAAGAAATTGTTGATTACCAGATGTATTTTTTTGGGAAAACTGATGTCACTGTTGTTTTCAGCAGATGAGGAATTGGTTGCATTTTGTTTACACACAGCAGTCAGTAATAACATGCCTTTTGTAAGCTGTATATTTTCTGTGCTGCTTCTCTTCACTGCTGTCCTGCAGCCCTGTAGCTCTGGAAGAAAGCTGTTCTCCTCTACAGTATCCTAAACCCAACATGAGAGTTATGGCAGACCAAAGCAGCCTTACGAGAGGAAGAATTAATACACCCCAACAGGTAACTGCTGCTGCAAGAAATATGAGAAAAGCTGAGCATGGCAGGAGAAGAGTCTGGCTGACAATTATTATTTTGTCTGTTCAGATTTGGGGCATATGTAGGCCATTTAAATGCCTTCTAGCCAAAGGTTTCCCTATGATAAATGATGCTGTGCAGTGCTGAGAAGATGCTGCAGCAAAATATATTCTTATTTCCAAGCAGGCTGAAACTTGGAATTGCACTACAGTGATGCTTTATGCTTATTCTCCTAGAGTTCCAATTAAACCGTGAGTACATGTTATGTGGCACAGAGTAATCACAAATCTTTGACAAAAACAAACAAGCTGTGGTTTTTGTCTCCTGCATGGGCAAGCGTTAAAAGAAAATGTTGTTCTCATCCTGTCGTTGTCATGTAGCAGTAGAGCAAGAAGCTGCTGGGTGGGATGAGATGGGTTTGTGATGTACAGCAACTGCCTTGGATCTGCATGGGGCTGCGTGAATGGTGCAGGATGGAGCAGAAGTGGGATGGGTGGCAGGAGCTGTAGCCCTGGAGCTAGCGCTGGGGTCTTTAAACTGGAAAAACAAGTCTCTAGGGAAAGCCAAACCCGTATGTTAGGGCTGACTCTCAGTCAGGAGGTTCATTGATGTGGTGTTTTCATGGCTCAGTTTTCATCTGCTGGAGGCTTGAATTCTAAGATTGCTTCAGGTCAAAGGAGAATAAAGTGGGTTTTATTTTATTGTTGTTTGTTTTAATTTCTTCTTCTTCCTGTTTTCCCAACTGTGTGCTCACAGAGCCACCAGAGTGGCTGCTACACAGCTTATCAGCATTGGCTGGCTGCTTGACACAGTCTGGGGACTGCAGTTGTCCCCAGCTTGCCCTCTTGGTGTTGAAGAGAGAAATCTTGCAAGTTACCAACCTGTATTAGGTCTGATACAATTTGGAACCATCATCACTAACTTTTTACTAAAAATCCCATGGTATGTTTCCAGTAGAACCTCTAATTAGAGCTGAATTAAAAACTAGTGTCAGTAAGACAACAGTTAGTACTCTAATAAGTAAAAAATTTAAGAACGCTTATGGTTTTCATATTAAACTGTGAGGCAAAAGAAAGCCCCATACCAAAAGCATTTGGAAAAATCAGGAGTTTACTTCTCTTTCTGTCTCTACCAAAAACTGGCTGCAGTTACCAGTGACCAAGTCACAGAGTTTTGTCTTGCCTCAGCCACCCCAGCTTCAGTGTCACAGCTGCAGTGGGGAGGTGAGTGAGCAGGAGTGTCACACCTCTGGATATCACTGCAAATACAGGTGTGTCTCCAGACTGTCAGGCACCAGAGTATGCTGGAATGACAATGGCTGTGCAGTGTGGTGTTAGGGGCTGCAGCTCTCCTAACCTGCAGATTTACAAACCACTCCCACATTGTGCGGGAGAATAACCTAAAGAAAAGCTGCTGTGTTAGTGTTTCTACAACAGCTATAGGCTTAAGTCAGGTCTACAGGCTTAAGTACCAAACCTCAAACCAAAGAGAGCCTTTGCAGTAAGTCTGATGCTGAATTTACTTAATCCACATGTAAACAACACATCTGGCACCTTGGATTTCTAGGACCCACACAGAGGACTCTACATCACACGAAATGTGAGAAATGTGACCTAGACTTCAAGGTGTGTCAAGCCCTGGTCATGCTCCTCTGCTGCAGGCAGGGCCTCTGGAATTGTTTCTTGCTCTGTTGCTGCTGCCCCATGAGCCCTGGGATGGCTTCTCTCTTGAGCTGGGTTACTCATTCATCCTGTCTGTCTGATGGAGCATCAAGAGACTTTGACCGGGAGCCAGGAGCTCCTGATTTCTAATCTAGGCTGCAGTGCACTTCATGTCTGACTTGCAGTGTGCTAAGTATGATAGCATCCATTGCATTTGCTGTTGTGTTAGTCTCTGCCTTCGTCTCTGTGTTTCACAGATGGGGCACATGAAAAACAATTCTGTAGTCAGTCCAGGTCCCAGAATTACCAAAAATATCTCCACTTTGGCATCTCTGTTGACAGCTTCACAGAGAGGCCGTTCTGTGACCAGCAAATAGAAGGTCTTTCCACCCCACTGTAGAGTTAGTTTTCTAGAGAATGGTGGAGGCATACCACCAGGGAAATAAATGAGTGTAAGCCTTCATTGCCAAATACAATCTTTGCATAAACAGAAGACTTCAGACTCCAAGGCACCTTTTCACAAATACTAAATACATACCCCAAACAAGCACTAACAAAACTTCTCACATCTTTATATTATGTGTAGCTAGTAAAAAAAACGATGTAGAGTCCTTTTGGGATAGCCTCTTGAAGCACTTGAGGATGCACTCAATGTGTGGTCAGGTTAGCACTATTCAGAAGCAGGTCTGAGTGTCAGCAGAGTACATATTTATTTATGCCCACTGGGTTTGGCAGGAACCCAGTGGTACAGTATATTTTGCTCTGTTACACAGGCTTTTATTGTTGAATCAGCTTTATTTAATGGGAGCTTTCTATAATAGGTTCCTGTTCTGGAGGACCTCCTCTAAAGGTTAGGAAACAGTTTCCAGGACCATGCAGCTGTTGATTGTGCTGCTGAGGGCAAGTAACCAAGTGGTGGCCAATGGTGGCTCATTAAGGGCTTACACCAGTCCTTAAAAAGGTGGACTGACACCAGCTAGTTCATTTTGTACCAAGCTGTTATTGTTTTCACTCTAATATATTTGTTATTGAACATCCCATTGCATTTTGTGGGCTTGATTTGGGACTTTGACCAGTCTTGGATGAGTTTGAATAGCAGTGGGAATGCACTCTAGAAATAAAATGCTCCAGTGTGCGCTGTCAATCTGTAGTCCTAAATTCAAGCTACAGAGTATTAGTATTCAGCTCCAATACAGGCTTCATGAACCATGGACTTAACAAGTATAGTAGGTGAAATTGATTTCTCCCTTGCAAAGAGTTACCTGAATCATTTGTATAGATATATCATATGTATCATTTATATAGATACTATGANAGAGGGGCAGATTTAGAGAAGACAGAAGGAGTAGCTTCTCCACCACAAGAGTGGTGAGGCACTGGCACAGGTTGTCCTGGGAAGCTGTGGCTGCCCCATCCCTGGAGGTGTTCAAGGCAAGGTTGTATGGGGCCTTGGGCAGCCTGGTCTGGTGGGAGGTGTCCCTGCCCATCACATGAGGGTTAGAACTGGGAGATCTTCCAACCCAAACTATTCTGTGATTCTGTAACAAAAAGGTTGCAATGAAGTGACCTGTGTTTCAATATCTCCATTGCTTATTCCTGATATAAAGCTTATTGTGATACTGAAATTAGTTAGTGCCTTGCAGACTGTGGGAAGCAGAAGATGTGAGAGCACCCTGGAGGTCAGCATGGAACTCAAGCTTCTGCTTATTGCAGGAGAGCATATTACCAGTGCACTGTTGTGATCCACTTTGCTGCTCAATTGCAGAGTTTGTTTAACACTTGGATTATATGTATGAAAATGTGGTTCTCTGTTGGGAGAATGAATTCAGTGTGAGACTCTTAAATGCTATGTTAGTGGAGGCCATGGGAAGCCCTGAGCAAGGTGGACACATGAGAGCACAGCAATGCCCAGACAGAACAAGAGATGCAGCACATAAGCCATTGTGGAATTATATGAGATGAGCTCGCTGATTCTTCAGAAGATTGTAGGGTGATTTAATTAAAGCTAAACAAGATCTTTTCACAGATTCTCATCTAAACAGTAGTTTGACCAATCCCACATGTTTTCCTCAAAAGTAAATAAATGAGAAAACCTTGTTAAGTGGGAGCCTTAAGGCACCTCTAAGGGTGCAGATGAGCTCTGACATGTGGACGTGCAAGTGCAACATGCTGTATTCTGGCTGTGAGACAGATACTATCTCTCCAGCACAGGCAAGGCTGAGGGCTGAGTGTGTGCATGTGGCCGAGGGCAGAGGGAAAAGCTGTGTCTTTTCTTCGATAGTGTGAAATGGCCCTTAGAGCCAGGCCGGTGGGATGAATTCCAGCTGGTGAGGGTGGAAGGGGAGGGCAAGGAGTGTTGTATGAATAAAGGACTGTGGTTTTGTTGGCCTTGGAGTTTTCTAGGGCAGAGCTGCCTGTGCCAGCCTGTCATAGCTGCATTGCTGAGCTGTCTTGCTTTGTAATGTTTATATTTATTTCCCTTATTCTTCCAGTACTTTTTTTAATACTTTCATGTCCACTTCTTTCCATTGCTCTTCCTCCCTCTGTTTTCCCATTCTAATAAAATTATAACTGTGCCAATTATAAAAGATCCGAAACAGAAGAATTAATGCTTTTACAGGAGGTTCCTTTTTTTAGTCTTTTTTAAAAGGCATCGCTTTTCTTTAAAATGAAAGATGAAGCATTTTCTTTTATCCTTAAACTTTACTGTCACGTTTTATTAAGTCAAAATGATAGCTACAGTCAGAGGGAAGCAGGATATGAATTCCTGGTACAGCCATTTTTAAAGTGTGCTTTGTTTCAAAGCTCTGAAGATTGATTGAAGGTATTTTTCTTTTAGACATGGAGCTTTAGTCAAAGGGGGCCTGATCTGAGTTACCCTCTGTAAATCAGGATTAGTTCCTGTGAAATCAATGGAGCTACAATGATACAATACAGGGGGAGTTGGAAAAGACTCATGCCTCGAGAATGAATAAGGGAGGGACTGAGGGTGATCCCCTGAATGCTGCAGTTGTGCAAGGGGTGAAGACACACAGCAGAGCAGAATTATATGCTACCCCCATCAGACTGCTGTGAAAGGGGCTGCAGCAGTGGGTTTGTGCTCACATGGGTGCTGTGGTTGCAGATCTCAGCTTTGGGGATGCACTAAGCCTACAGACCTCCTGCTTTGCCCAGATGGGGCAGCCCTTTGCCTGTCCCTTTGCCACCACTGCTACCATCAGGGAGGCCCAAGAGCTAAGAGACAAGGGGATGGTGGCAGAAGTGGTGCTCTACAAAATATCTGTCTGTGAAGCATATTTCATCAGATCCAATGGAGCCTGAATTTGTTGATGTTTTTTTGGCAGAGGGCCAGAGGGATTCAATGTGCAGAGTAGGGGATGGGAGAGAGACGCCCCATCTCTGGGCTTTGAGGGTGTGCAGAGGTGCAGAGGACAGGCTTTCAGGAGGGAGAGGACAGACAAACTTGGACAGATAATTTACTGGACATTTTTATTCCCCCCCCCCCCCTTTTTTTTTAAAAATATGACTTGTTTGGGAGGGGGGAATAGCTAAGGTGGAAGATACATCAAGATGAGCAAATAAAGAATTGAAATGATATGTCCTGTCTGAGATCTGAGTTTAACCAGGGATTTGAGCTTTGTTTCTCATCTGCGCTGAAACCTTGACAGCTGATTTCTTGAGCCTTAAGCCATTTTGAGCACAGAGTCTGATAAGAACAGCTTTTTTAAAATAACCTTTAACTGTATCTAAACAGCTTAATGCTAGGGCAGGTTCCAACAGCACTAACCACTTCTAGCCAGGGCCGTGCTTAGGTTGTGCAGTGTTTTAGCAGTCTAATGAGGACTAGTTTTAAGCATTGCAGCCCTCACAGTGAAATTCTGCAGCTTAGGGAAAATTAGAGACTACAGTTTTGCTATATTCAGTAGAAATAAAGTATTTGAACTTCATAAGTAGCTGCTGGACTCTCAGGCAGTTACCAGTTTTCTCTTGGCATATAATTGACCTGCTCTTGCAGATGGCACCACTTCATGTTCAGAGTAAGTTTTTTCCAGAAATAAAGTTGCAACAGCTGGGAATAGCAATTACTGATTTAGAGACTCTCTTAAAACATCCAGGAAAAACGAGCATGTCAGCTTGGGAAGGGGCAGGTTGAAGGAGTAACCTTCTGCAATGCTTTCTACTGTCTGGTTATTGTTCAGCTGGTACTCTAGAGCTCTGGCTTCTGTCACCCTTGGTCAAGCTGGCATTTACCTATTGACTCTGACTCTAGGAGACACCAATTCAGGGCTGCACATGATGCTGATTTTGTTCAACTTCCCAACCCATAAGGGATCCACACATTTGATGGATTCAATTGGATGTAGGGGGTAGAGGACATAGGGAAGGATACCAGTTTTTTATGATGATCCTTTTTCATCGTATATTACTTTCCACCTCATGACAAATTTGAAACCAGTATTTCAAGCATACCTTGGCTTTCCCTATGGCAATAAGGAAAAAAAGATGGAACTTTACCCCAAATACTGGTTACAGCTTTCTAAGGAACACTGGTCTCTTGGACTGTGGTAAAGTCTCCCAGGGAAAGTGGCAGAAATCCAGCTACTTGGCACAGTTTACAACTAGTCCAGACAAAACACTAGTAAATGTACGCTACTTTGGCACAGAATAGGCCATGGGTTGTTATGAAGCTTTCCAGTATGCAGCTTTTTATCATTTCATGACCCTGATGAGTGTGAAACTTGAATTCACTCGTATGCTGATTGTGGATCACATATGGCCTTAGAGAAGTCTTTGATTTAAGATTTTTTTTCACCTAGCTTGAGATCATTGTTTGGATGTTTAGCACGTTAAAATGTCTATACTGGCTCAGTCTGTCTCATTTAGCTCAGTCAGTCTAATTTAGTAACTTATTTCTAGGATTAGCCAGTAATGGCTGCACCAGGAGGACTAAAGCATGGATAAAGTGAGATTTCCAGAATTGTCTCTTCCAGCTTACAGCAAGCAGATCTGACATCGAAGAAGTCCTTTTGCATCTTGTGCATTTCCCACAACAACCATCTCCTGTCTCAGGAAAGTTTAGCTTTGCCTTCTGGAGCTTTAAGTAGATCTGAGAGCTGTACAAAATGCATCTCTCTGGGGTTCACATCTCTCTGCTGTGATTCACTTCTATGTCTGTGCTGAAAAAAATGATCATTCAAACCAATGGCTGAAAATATAATCCAATGTTTCTTCATCAGTAATTTTCATTACAGTGTTACTTGCACAACATCTCCATCATCTGAGATGCCACAGTGCTCAGTGGTGTACGCCCTGCAGTATGCTTGTGCTTAATGACTAAATGCTGTGCTGGTCTTAGCTTTGAATGATTGCACATCTCTTTCTTCTACCAGTACCATTTTTTAATTTAATGTGATATTTGCTGTGTTTTTTTAAAAAAACACCTCCCTGTAATGAAGCATTATAAAACCTCCTCTGGAGAACTGGAAGGCAACTTTAAACATCCCTGCATAAAATCTGCATGTTTATAAGGCTGGAAAAAATGTAAAATGCTGTAATCTCTCACTTACACTAGCTGGGAAACCAAGCCCCTAAAACTACCCCAAATCCTGAATGCCAATGCTATTTTCACTCAATGGTGTGTAGCTGCTGCTGAGGACATGCATAATGGATGCACTGGCAACTCATCTTTGTGCTGGTGTATATAATCACAGAGAAATACAGATAAGAATAAAACATAGGATCCATCTTTCAAACCGACTGTCTCCCATTGCTGCTGTAAGTGGGCCCTTACTGCACCCGTGGTGCCTAAAGATCATTACAAACTTCTTCCCGCTCCTTGATGTTGCAATATTGTCCCCTGTATTGGAGCTCACTCCATGCCATGAGCCTGTCCTCACGCATCAGTGCCTCATTTTATCAGCCACCACCCTGGCCACTTCAATTCCCTGAACATGTTTTGGAGACTCCAAACAAAAATATTGAGGTATCAAGCACTGCAGGTGTTGACTGTTGTGCTACAGTTATGAATCGCTACACCCATAGGAACTGAAAATCTCATTATGTGTGATTTTAATCAGAATCAACTTTATCACAAGATAAGATTTAAGAGTAGGACACTCCATTTGTTTGAAAACATGTTTGCAATAAGTGAACATGGTTACATGGGAAAATACAATATGCACATTGTAAGATTGAATTTGGCAATGCAGATTTTCCTAAGCTGCAGCAGCATCTTGGGGAGCTTGTGGCATGGACTAATTAATCCTCCATCCCCTGCCACAGACCTGGAAGGCCCAGGGGAGTTTTTAGAGTTATAGCTTTTCAGCTGCTATTGTTAAAAAGCTCATGGAGAAAAGGCATGTGAAAAGCTCATGGAGAAAAGGCTGGTGACTGAGTGCTCCTCTTCTTTAGCTGTGTCTCAGCTCTTGTTACTGGGAGCTATAGCACCCTCTGATAATGCAGGCAATCATCTTGCTTCTCACTGTTCTCCCCATTAAGCTCTTCTAATTTTTATGTTAGCTTGATTAGTACTTTCCTGGCAATGCCTTTAGATTGGCTTTTCTTGTTCCAAGACATTCAACGGCAGTGGTAAAATATATAAATCTCCTATTAGAACAGTATTAATTGCAAATGTGTTTGCATGATGACTGATGTTGACCTTTCCATAGCGATCTCTTGAAAGCAGCATGATATTTAAACGTGGGCATGCCATGAAGCTGACGAGTGAGGTGTCCATGCTGCAGGACACTTTTGTCTTGAGGATTTGAGATTTCTTGTTATCAGCAATGGCCGTTGCACAGCGGCTGCTGTTGAAGGACTATACCCCAAAGGTACACAGAGAGATGTGTTTAGGGAGCTGTGTGCTTCCCTTCTCTTTGAAGTTAGAAGCCCAAATACAGATGTAAATTGGGTCATTTTTTTAAAATGCTATTTGTGGAATATTATCTTGTGTACTTAGCACAAGTGGGGTTTGGATGAAAGGGGAACCTCCACCCTTCTCTACCCATGTTACACGCTCTGGATAAGCACTTTTCTTTCTGAAAGTGGAATTATTTGTATTTCAGGTATCCTCCCTGGGCCTACCTTGGAAGCTAGATCTGCAGCTGCCCTTCAGTCATGGTTGTTTCAAGATTAAAGGCCATTTCCCTGTCATTGCCAAGCCTTTTTCTTCTTGCTTTTCATCTCTCAGCATCACAGAATGTACCTGAATACTCTGAAGCTGAACATCAGCAATGTGTCAGGAAAGAACACCCCACAATTGCTTTTGAAGGTAAGAGCTTCTTTTCCTATTTCAAATTCCAGTAGGATGATCCATTGTGAAATCCCTCCTGGTGTTGTTATGGATGATGGTTTAGTCTGTGCTGTTTTCCTTACAGTGGTGATTTAGAGGCCAGAGCAAGTGGCCTGATGAATCGTATTCCCTTTGATGCTTTACAGTGTTTTCATGTAAGGTTTCACAGCAGTAATTTAATTCAGGTAATTTTGGGACTATTGGTGGAAGAATCTCCATTTTCAATTCTGCTACAGGCTCCCTGTAGTCTTGTGCCACATTGAAAGTGTGTTTCACTTTCCTTGTCTGTAACTGGTTTCAGGAGCACTCATATACCTCACCTGGCTGGCTGGACATTTAACAATTGAAAAGTGACAGAGTTTGGCCATACTTGAATGCAAGAAAAGTAATATTTTTTAAAATACCAGGGAGTGAATGTCTTTCTGTTTGTTGCATTTTTTTGGCTTGTTTTCATTTTATTATGTTCCTCTGCTAGGAGTTTTTCTGTCTTTCCTCTGGGCATTTAGCTTGACAAGGTCTTAAGAATGTGAGAGAAGGCTTTTGTGTTGCAATGGGCAATCCTCTTACTGTTCTTTTGCATCAAGGAATTTCTCTTACCCTTATCCCAGTAGGATTTTCCACAAGTGTGCATGGTGCCCTAAGTTGCTGTCTTCCCAGTCTGTCCAGTTACCCACATGACAGATAGATTGTTATATCAGAACCACCATTATTTCTGAATTCGCCTCGGCTCAATTGTGCACCAGCATCATCAGCTGCTGAATCTCCTCTCTAGAAATGGTTTCCTCCTAAATGCTGAAATATTGATTTTTGTTCCCATTTAAGACTTTTCAATGCATCTCCAGTTACATTCTTCACTAAAGGCAATTAAGTACCTTGCAATGTGTCTCTAGTTAGGTTCTTTGCTAAAGGCAATTTAGTTGTGATATTGTGACCTTTGAGATAGGGTTTCCAGGAAGAAAGTAGTCAAAGGCTTCCTTGCTGACCTTTCAGGGTTCTTCAAGACAGCTTTACACTTCTGCACAGAAGAAGAAACTCTTGTTTCTTAATTTGGAAAATGTTAAGAGATTTCTAGTCTGTTTTCCATTAGCTATGCTTTAAAGGTTTAAATGGATTAAAGTAAAGTAGCAAGATCTTTAAGACAACGTGTTATGGCACTGACTCTAACCTTACTCTGGTGGAATGGGTAAATAAACCTTGATTTTAATTGCCAAATGAGTCTAACCATCTGTTTAACTGGGGAGGGGGAAAGGAGAAACTTTTGTCGTTAAAATGTGGTGGAACTCAGTAAGACATTTTAATAGCTAATACAATGATAAGGATGTTATAGGTAAAGAAAAGAGAACAAGTATGCATTCATTCTTTCTATTAACTGTGGGCACCAAACTTTGAGTTTACAGAGGCTTTGTTTGCAGGATCCAGCACAGATAAATCATTCTGCAAACAATATTAGAGCCCAGATTCCTGATATTGAGGAATCAGTGGACATTTTTGGCACTCAGTACAAATGCTTCTCTGCAGAAGTGATGGCTAAATGCACTCGTAAACTGTCTTTTTTTTTTTAATCAGGCATGATTTTTTCACAGAAAAAAAACTATCCTCCCCTTTCACTGTTCTTGTTCCCTTCCTCCCTTTAATGACAGAGGGCAAAAACTGATATGAGTTAATTAGAACTTGACAATTACACAAAAGAAATAAAGACTGAGATTGCAGAAAATGACCCAGATTATCACTGGGGTCTTTTAAACCAAAGTTAGATTCAGAGTTACTGTTTTTCTCAGCACCTGTTTTCTCATGATTGTTTATGATACAGATTAATCCTGTATTTTCTGCTGCAAAGCTCAGCTAGAAAATGCACAGGAATAAAGTGAAAGGCACCTTATTTCCACTCTACATAGTATTTTAAGTTCTATGGAATAGCACTGACACCTCCAAAAGCACATCTTAATTCATAACTTAATTTACCTTAAAGCTATGCCCTACACTGATGCCAGCACAAGCAGGTTTAGGCTGCGGAGGAGACAAGCAGGGTAATCTACGTCTTATGTGTTGTTGCAAATTGCTCCAAGGATGGCTGTGCTTAGCAGTGTGACTCATGGGCTTTCTGTGGGTCTCCAAATGCATTATCCATGGATCACAACCTGCTATACAATGGAAACCTCAGGCCTAGGACTTGCAACAGTGACCCCAGTGGCAGCTGTGCCCATGTTCCCTGTGCAGGGGGAGGGGATTATGTTGCAGTCGCAATATTCAGTGGATGTGCAGTAATAAAAAATAAAGCCCCGGACTATTCAGTCATTCAGGATGCATTAATTTGCTATCAGGAAGAACAGATTAACAAACCAATTCATGTCACAATGAACTTGAATGGCTTCTTTTTCAGAACCTTGCTAACCAGGCTTCCCATAACAAGGTGAAGGGGATGCCATAATGTGTTTTGTGTTCTCCAGCCTCCAAGTTCCCACCTTACTTGTGCTAAGGTGCTTTTTATTGACCCTTTCCTCCATATTACTATATTCGTAACATTCAGTTGGCTGCATAATATCCTTGTCATGGAAGAATCCAAGTAGAACTCCTTTCTGTCTAGCTTTTAACTTAATTCCTGAGAAATTATGTATTTTTTATGTCTCATCTTTCAGTTATTGTATCTCATCCACACTAGTCAACTATCTGTTGGAATGCATATCTCTTTGTATTGGTATGGGTGGGGTAAGAAAGTGAATACAGTACCGTGACCTGGAGTGTGGCAAAGAGGTGTGGAGCAGTTTGGGTGGCAGTTCGAGCGGGCAGGGTGAGAAGACAGGGCACAGAGAGGACCCAAAGTCCAGAGAGAAGACATCAAAGACTATGGTGGCTACCCGGCAGAAGGTTAAAGCTGCTCCGAGTGCTGCAGCAGGCAGGAGGGATGCTGCTACCCAGACAGAGCCACAGTGGGTACATGCAGCTACCCAGACCATAAGCTGTAGGCAGTGCTTCCCTCTCAAACCCTGCAGCTACCCTGTTACTGTTACTGGCTCCACTTGTGAAAGCTGTGCTCGAGTGGGGGAACATCTTCGCATGGTTGAGGAGTTAAGGGAGGAGGTAAAGAGACTGAGGACTATCAGGGAATGTGAGAGGGAGACCTATGGAGCAGTGCCCTCTCACTAA
>WAAB01013966.1:0-13361 GCA_013389865.1 Piaya cayana | reverse complement strand
TTAACCCCATCTGTTTATAGAAGGGTCAAAGCCCAAGCTGAACTTAATCTTGCTACTGCTGTAAAAGACAATATAAAAGTTTCTGTAAAACCATGAGTAGCAAAAGGAGGGCTATGGAGAATCCATACTTTATTAGATGATGGGGGAAACATAGGTACAAAGTATGAGGAGAAGGCTGAGGTTTTTAATGCCTTCTTTGCCTCAGCCTTTAGTAGTAAGATCAGTTGTTCTTGGGGTACCCAGTGCCCTGAGCTGGAAAACAGGTGCAGAATAAAGCCCTCATAATCCAAGGGGAAATTTTTAGAGACCTACTACACCACCTAGACACACACAAGTGTATGGGACCAATTGGGATCCACCCAAGGGTACTGAGGGAGCTGGCCCCATCATTCCTGTCAGCCTGACCTCAGTACTAGGGAAGGTTACGGAGCAGATCATCTTGAGTGCCATTAGTTGACATGTACAGGCTAACCAGGTGATCAGGCCCACTCAACATGGGTTTATGAAAGGCAGGTCCTGCTGGAACAACCTGATCTCATTCTATGACAAGGTGACATACTTATTGGATGAGGGAAAAGGCTGTGAATGTTGTTTACCTGGACTTTAGTAAAGCCTTTGATAATGTCTCCCACAGAATTCTCCTGGAGAAGTTGGCTTCTCATGGTTTGGATGGGTATACTCTTTGCTGGGTAAAAACTGGCTGGATGGCCAGGCCCAAAGAATGGTGGTGAATGTTTTTCAGTCCAGCTGGAGGCCGGTCACAAGTGGTGTCCCCAGGGCTTGGTGCTGGGTCCAGTCCTGTTCAGTATCTTTATCAACGTCCTGGATGAGGTGATTGAGTGTACCCTCAGCAAGTTTGCAGATGACACTAATCTGGGAGGAAGTGTCGATCTGCTGGCAAGTAGGGAGGCTCTGCAGAGGGATCTGGACAGCATGGATCGATGGGCTGAAGTCAGTGGGGTGAGGTTCAACAAGGCCAAGTGCCTGGTCCTGCACTTGGGATACAACAACCCCATGCAGTGCTACAGGCTTTTGGAAGAATGGCTCAAAAGCTGCCTGGCAGAGAAAGACCTGGGAGTGTTGCTCGACAGCTGACTGAATATGAGCCAGNTCCACCAGGGGAGATTTAGGCTAGAGATTAGGAGGAAGTTTTTCACAGAAAGGGTCATTGGGAACTGGAACAGGCTGCCCAGAGAGGTGGTTGATTCACCTTCCCTTGAGGTGTTTAAGGCTGATTCTATGATTCTAAGTAGTTGAGTCCCCATCCCTGGAGGTGTTTAAAAGACAGGTAGATGTGGCACCTAAGGATATGGTTTTGTGGCAGACTTGGCAGTGTTAGGTTTATGGTTGGATTCGATGATCTTAAAGGTCTTTTCCAATCTAAGCAACTCTCTGATTGCAACAGAGAAGCTTTTACTTTTAAGTTACTAGCACAATTGTGAAATGCCAGTAAAACTACCACTGTTTTCTGGTTTTGGTGGATGATAGGTGCTGAGTAAATAGGAAGATGCCATGGATCTGTTTGTCACAATGCTAGCAGGAGGCAAACCTTATTTGGTTATAGTGTGGTATATTAATTAAATAGCTATGCATCTTTGTGGTTCATCTAAAAAGGCATGAAGTTGCTTGTTACTTAGGCCACTACCCATCTTCAACTTAGAAACATTGCTTACTTGAACTTATTTGCGGAAGCTGTAGTATAAGTAAGAAGCCGTAGTATAAGTAAGAAGCCGGTTAAATCATCACAGAAGGTAAATTTTACAAAAGATACTGTGGAACTCTGCTAAGATTCGAGGTGGGACAAGCTGCTGAAGTAATTGTACATTTTGGTTTCGATAGAGTTATGATTAAATCTTCAGTATTTGTAGTCAAATGTTGTTTTCTGCAACTGATTTTTCTGATTTTAGATTTTTTTGGAAGCATGTTAGTGATGTGTATATTTTATTGCCATTTAAATGAAGTATACTGTAACTGATAACTAATCCAGAAATTTATTTTGGAATTAGCTAACATTTGTGTGAATTTTAATCAGGCAACCCTCTAAATATAATTTTAGGAATGAACATGCATATTGTAACATGCTAAAATAAAGATAATATAAATATATAACCAATGTACTGTTGTAATGTTCGTGTTTCTTCAGTTGTATTCACAACTGTCAGTTAACTATTTTTTTTATCTGAGTAGAATAAAACTTATGCAACAGTGTTTTAGTGAGTTCAAACTGTCAATTAGCTTACATGAGCGTTTATCAGAGCAACTAATATTCACCGGAAGGAGTCTTTCCATGCAAGTTGAATTAGAAGACTGAGGAAGGGTAAAAAGTATATTTAATCTATTATCTTCTTTAAAGAGTATCCCTTCTGTTGCTATGACCTTTGCATATAATTTTTCTTGTACTAAAAAGGAATGTTAGAAGAATATTGTTGCTGCCCTGTGTTTTTAAAAAAAACTTGAAGTCAAAGATAGCTGTAAGCGCAGAGGGAAGTGAAATTTCCTTCAGGTGACAACACAAATTAGGGAAAACAAATGCTTTGAAGAATTTTAGTCAACCACCACTAATGTTTCTACCGACAACTTCTTCCTGGGGTAAGGGAATTATGTTTACTGTTATGCAGAGACCAACAAAGTAGCAAAAGTATAATACTGTTATGTAACATTGCTCTTTGAGAGCTGATTTAGGGTTTTAACAAGAAAGTTTTACTTTTGATGTTTAGTGTAGCAATGGCTAAAATAGTTCTTTTGGCTTAAACAAACTAGTTTTAGAAACTACTATTATGAAAGCAATCTTATACAAAATGTTGCAAGTGTTCCACTACTTTTCTGTGTGTTTTTTTCTTTTTCCAGTACTATGTAATATGCTTTATACCCTAATTTTACTAAGATCCCCTAAGTTGTACATGTTCGAATTTCATGTGTCTTTAGTAATATATAATAAGATATTGCCTTCTTAAAACATACAGCTCTTTGTCTGGAGTAGATTTTTGAATAAGTACTTGTTTAATGTTATGTTTGTATCTGTGTACAGAAAGCATAGAAACAATGTTGGACCAAGCAAACCTATTTCTCAGCCACGAAGAAACATTGTAGGCTGCAGAATACAGCATGGCTGGAAAGAAGGGAGTGGACCTGTAACGCAGTGGAAGGGCACAGTTCTTGATCAAGTTCCTGTAAATCCCTCTCTCTATCTTATAAAGTATGATGGATTTGATTGTGTGTATGGACTAGAACTGCACAAAGATGAAAGAGTTTCAGCACTTGAAGTCCTTCCAGACAGAGTTGGTAAGAAGTTTTTTTCCTATATGCACATATGTTAGAACATTTAAATTTTATTAAATTGTTTTTCATCACATGGCACATAATCTGAATGCTCTGTTTAATTTTTCTTGATTTCACAAAGATTTGATGATACCAGAGAGCATAGTGCTCTCTTTTGTCTTTAAATGGTATGCAGTGCATTCTGCATTTTTTCTTGTTTAGAGTCTTATTCCTAACAAGCTTATGTACATGTAACCTTGATAGTTCTATTAAAATTTAAACTCCGAGACAGCTGAGAAATGTCCTGGCTATGTTGTCATGTATGTGTTTGACAGTAATTGTGTCTTTGGTTGGTTGTTTTTTCATGTACTTTCCCTAACTATTAATACAAATGGGAAAGGCCTTTCCTAAGTGAAATAACTTGACTAGTAACAAGTCTTTATTGTTTTTCATAATTAGCACTGAATTATTAAACTACAGGTTTTTCCAAAGTTTAAAGTTTACCCTAGTGATTACTTTTTTCTGAATGGAATAAGTTCTTGTTTTCCCTGACTGCAAAGATCAGTAGCAGTCTCTAGAATGGGGTTAGGGGGAACAAAGCTGAATACTTTCATTAATAAATTCATACAGCTGGTCTGTGATTTAACCTCTCTTCCTCCCCTCCCCCCACAACACAAATATTGAAAATATAGACGCTATTATTTGCTGTGGCCTATATTGGTCTCCCTTTACCTTGCATTATGATAGTTTGATTAATGGGAGGGGGGGGGTCAGTGTTGGAAAATGTCAATAAAAGTGTTAACATGTTAATATAATTCTTCAAGTCTTGCAGTTCTTTGGTCTTCAACTCTCTGGAATGGACAGTATTTTTTTTTGTATGTGAATTGACTAACTTTCAAACAAATTTATTCATGAATCTGAATAAAGATTATTTTTTACAAAGACTTATTGCTGTACTTTTGAATGGACATACTTATGAACTGCTACCATTTCAGCTTCATCTCGAATTAGTGATGCTCACCTGGCAGACACAATGATTGGCAAAGCTGTGGAACATATGTTTGAAACAGAGGATGGCTCAAAAGATGAATGGAGGGGGATGGTCTTGGCCCGAGCTCCTATTATGAACACATGGTTTTATATTACCTATGAGAAAGATCCTGTCTTGTACATGTACCAACTCTTAGATGACTATAAAGAAGGTGACCTTCGCATTATGCCTGATTCCAGTAAGTAACCAGTTACTTTTATCTTCTGAAAAGCAGCATCTCTCTTTGTATTACTGTTTGGTTTATGGTTTATGTATGAAAAAGAGAGTTGACAAACAAGGATCATTTTAAATATCAAAACTAACAAAGGTTACTGTACAACAGAAAATACATCTATATTAAATAATAAGTGAACTATTTTACTTGAATCAGTGGTGAAGTATGTATGAAATAAGTACTGGAAAATGCTTTTCTATAATAATTCATGATTCTGATAAAGATATACATACTGTTATGGAAGAGTTTACACTTGGATTTTTTTAAGAGAAACTGACAAACTAGAAGCCTCCCACTGTTATTTTTTTATAGAAGTGTCACAAATCAAGACCAACTCAAGGAGCTGTATTTCTGAAGAAGTTCTTATAAGAACAATGTTTTAGGGCTAACTAAATAATTAGATTAATTTAGTTTGGGTAAGCATCTTCAGTTTGGAAAACTTTTGAATAGTTTCCTGGAGGAAAAAAGTACTAATCTTTTGAAAACTCATTTTCTCTGATGCGTTTAAACACATATACAGGAAAAAAAATTCAGTAGGTTTGGAGGGATATATTTTCTTTCTTTCTTGAAGTTAAAGTTATTGAGGTTTTTTTTCTATAAACATAGAAGGATTTTCACAGAATCAGTATCATTCGAGAGATTTGGATAGCTGGTACAAAAATAGAAGAAAAAAAATTGTCAAGAATATTGTACTCTCATTTCTTCATTTCTCTCCTGCACCTCAAAAGCACTTCTCTGACAGAGAGACAATTTTGGCTTTAAAGTAAATTATTAATTAGAGAGCTAGTGTTTTACTATGAAAAACTAAATAAATATTATTCAAAACTCATTCATTGCATTTCCAAAACAGTCTTCCTTCAGATCTAGCACTGATAACATTTAGTCTGATGGGTAACCCTATGTTTTTAGATTTTTTTCCAGCCTAACAAAAACCAACAAATCTGTGACTCAAAGAGAATGAGCCACAAATGTTAATGGAAAAAGTGATCATCTTATTCCTAAAGAAACAAATAAAGCAAGCTATTTCAGAATTGGCACCTCCAAAGACCTTGCAGTTCCTTTCAAAATTCTGCTTTGCTTTCTCCCTTCTTGGAAAAATAAGCTAAAAGGCTTATGCTTTCCATATTTAAGAATTAAGTTTTTAATGCGCTCTTTTTATCCTGATACTATCTACTACTTACTTCTGTTTCTAAGACACTCTGAATGATGAGCTACCTTCCCTGAATCTGGATCTTTTACAGACAATGAGAGTTGTGTCCTTAAGGATACTTCTGGGTAGATTTTGCTAGAAAAGAAATAATATAGTTAGACTTCTCAATAGTATCCATTCTAGTATGAAATATAAAGCCCCTTTTAACAGAATTATTTATTGAGGAGGTTACACTTAGCTTGGAAGATGTCATTTTGTTGCAATGGCATGTTTGCATTAACATTTTGGATAAAGCATGTGGGGAGAGGGAGTTCTAGCACACCTACCTCTCTGTTAAAGAAATTCAGTGTCCCGTTCTGCTGGGAGCTTAAATTCAATTGTCTACAAATGTGTTCTGTAATTGGTATGTAATCCTTCATGTCAAAAAATTTACTTTTCTAACCAATTGAAATGCTATATTTTACTTCATAAAATTAAATTTTTTAAAAATATATTTCTATGACTGTAGTTTCCTGAAGCATGACAATAGTTAAGTACCTGTCTGAAAAACTCAGCTTGTTTTAGACATATTCTGCATTTTAAACTTGTGATTGTTTCTTAACTTTTAAAGAAGGCTCTGCAGTTTTGTATACTGGAAAAATTCCATAAATGTCTATCAAAGTACATTGTATTTTCATATTACAGATGATTCACCTCCCACAGAACGGGAACCAGGTGAAGTTGTGGACAGCCTGGTAGGCAAACAAGTGGAATATGCCAAAGAAGATGGCTCAAAACGGACTGGCATGGTCATTCATCAAGTTGAAGCCAAACCATCTGTCTATTTCATCAAGTTTGATGATGATTTCCATATTTATGTCTATGATTTGGTGAAGACATCCTAGACATCATCATGAACTATTAAATGTAAAATTTGTAGACACAAATACTTGACTGTTTTTCAGTTAAATGAAAGCTTAAATGTCCCTGCGAACCCACAATCTCTGCCAGCAAAATTGTTTGATTCTGAATAATACAAGTTTATGTGAACGTGACATATTTTGCATAAGAGAACTTTTCTTGAAAGAAGTCAATATATTTGGGTGGGAGGGAGTTAAAGAACAACTGCAAATTCAAGCTGTGTGAAGTCAATCTAGTATTGTAATCTAGATTTTTTTCATAGATTTTAACTCTTTCTTCAACCTTGCACTCACCTGTTCAACTGCCATATGCAAGTGTAGTTTGCCATTTTCTATATGCCTTCTTTTGTAACATTAAATTTAATTTCTTGGCTACAGGCAGTCCTTGTTTTCTGGGTTGGAACAGAGCTGACTCTTCTGAAAGGTTTAAATAGTTTGTGCAGCAGTAAGGAGTACCTAACCCAAGTAACATCAGTCTATTGTGTTTCTACACTTTATTTCAAATTAGACTTTTTAAGAACTTGCAGCACATGGAAATACTTGTGCATTTTTACTAGTCACAGGACAGTAATGTATCAAGTGTTTGACTTATGTACCTCTCAGTGAAAAGACTTTAAACTATAAAAATATATTTAATCTGTATAATCAGTTAATTAGAAAATGCAGGTTAAGGCCCTGTGTTTACAAGTTGTAGAAACCAGTAAATACACAAAAAAAAGTTGCCTTTAATCCTAAATGTTGTTTTGTTATGCGTATTTCTTAGCAGAAAACCAAGTGCTTGGTGCCACAAGTTTAACAGTATATATGCTACTTAAGAAGACTTTAGACTACACATTGGCAATCAGTAGTCTCTCATTTAATATCAGAACCTAGCAACCTGGATGTTTGTGTGTGGGCTTAAAAACCTAATAGTAGTTAATCTTTTACATGGTAAATACAGTCTTAGAGGGGTGGGAGATCCTTTTACACTGAAGACCTCCTTTAGAGAAGGAGAAGCATTTGTAGCCTTCTGCTCATGTGCTGTATTCCTTTGCTTTGTTTCGGTTTGGTTTGGGTTTTGCTACTGTTTTTAATCATTTTGGTTCAAGAAGGCATCTTTTCAATGTATTCTTTTTCTGGCTTTTCAATGTAAGGAGTGTCCAGACAAATCTGCTGTTTAAACCTGTTGTTGCCTTTTGTGGTATCCTTGCTTTGAGGTATGCTGTTAACATGAATTTCATTCTATGAACACTAAAGTTCTGCATGTTAGTGTTGTACTATCTAATGGGAGCTATAGACAGTCTCAGTGGTTCAGTCATCTGCATTAGATTGTGGATGTAAAAAGCAGCCCACAACAGCAGAATCCTTTTGCAGTTTTAATCCTGCCGAGGTAGTTGTAAATCAAGGTTAGGGTATTTGTTGTTTTTTAAGTGTAGCAACTTTTAAAAGCATCAGAATTGTAACAAGGATAAGCACAGCAAAAAAACTGTCATGTTAAAGCAGAGCTCTACAAGCTTCAAAGCACTGCTTCACAGAAATACAGTATGTGAATACAGTCAATGCTACTGATGGAAAGAAGGTATATACATAGATATCCAATCTTATGCTGTTAGTGGAAGGATGCAGGAGAGGTACTGTTAATCAGAGATCAGAGGTCTGACCTCTGTTGTGGGTATTCTTGATATCAAAGACTCAGTGGTTTAAGCCCCTTTCTGTCCATTTTTGGGGGGGGGTTGATTTCATAATTTAGCCTTAAGGCTTGTGCCTCATTATGCTGTTAAATGCTAATACTGTATAACTACAATATCTTAATTCTTTGTCCCTTGCTACTATATTGCATTACGTCCTGTATTTCATCATGGGCAACCAAAAGCAGGCTATTGTCTTTCAGTTCACAGCTTCTCAATACAGTCTTTAAGCACTAAGTACCTGAGTCAGTAAATTTTCATCGTTTTGAACAAAGTGAGCAGATTTGCAAAGCAAGGCTTTCATCCTGCAGATCTGTTATGTGCTTTCTATTGACTCTTAAGAGTCCTGCATGTAAATCTCAAAGCTGAGCCTGGCTCCATGAGCCCAAGTTGATATTTGTGGCACAAGAATGAGTGTATTGATTACACAAAAAATACATGAATAACTTAGTACCAGTTAATTTTGGGCTTTACATCTAAGGAATACAAGGTTTGTTTTGAGGTTTAGGTCTACTTGAACATTTTTAGCATTAGGCTTGCATTTGTAGGTTATTTGCAAGCCACTCTTAATGCACCACATATTTTACTAATTAGAATATGACCTATACACTGTCAAATTTTATGGTTGTTTTTAGATATCCCCATTGGCTGTTGCATGGGGTTTTTCTTTTCATTATTTTTCTTAAGGTTTGGGGNATTTTAACTCTTTCTTCAACCTTGCACTCACCTGTTCAACTGCCATATGCAAGTGTAGTTTGCCATTTTCTATATGCCTTCTTTTGTAACATTAAATTTAATTTCTTGGCTACAGGCAGTCCTTGTTTTCTGGGTTGGAACAGAGCTGACTCTTCTGAAAGGTTTAAATAGTTTGTGCAGCAGTAAGGAGTACCTAACCCAAGTAACATCAGTCTATTGTGTTTCTACACTTTATTTCAAATTAGACTTTTTAAGAACTTGCAGCACATGGAAATACTTGTGCATTTTTACTAGTCACAGGACAGTAATGTATCAAGTGTTTGACTTATGTACCTCTCAGTGAAAAGACTTTAAACTATAAAAATATATTTAATCTGTATAATCAGTTAATTAGAAAATGCAGGTTAAGGCCCTGTGTTTACAAGTTGTAGAAACCAGTAAATACACAAAAAAAAGTTGCCTTTAATCCTAAATGTTGTTTTGTTATGCGTATTTCTTAGCAGAAAACCAAGTGCTTGGTGCCACAAGTTTAACAGTATATATGCTACTTAAGAAGACTTTAGACTACACATTGGCAATCAGTAGTCTCTCATTTAATATCAGAACCTAGCAACCTGGATGTTTGTGTGTGGGCTTAAAAACCTAATAGTAGTTAATCTTTTACATGGTAAATACAGTCTTAGAGGGGTGGGAGATCCTTTTACACTGAAGACCTCCTTTAGAGAAGGAGAAGCATTTGTAGCCTTCTGCTCATGTGCTGTATTCCTTTGCTTTGTTTCGGTTTGGTTTGGGTTTTGCTACTGTTTTTAATCATTTTGGTTCAAGAAGGCATCTTTTCAATGTATTCTTTTTCTGGCTTTTCAATGTAAGGAGTGTCCAGACAAATCTGCTGTTTAAACCTGTTGTTGCCTTTTGTGGTATCCTTGCTTTGAGGTATGCTGTTAACATGAATTTCATTCTATGAACACTAAAGTTCTGCATGTTAGTGTTGTACTATCTAATGGGAGCTATAGACAGTCTCAGTGGTTCAGTCATCTGCATTAGATTGTGGATGTAAAAAGCAGCCCACAACAGCAGAATCCTTTTGCAGTTTTAATCCTGCCGAGGTAGTTGTAAATCAAGGTTAGGGTATTTGTTGTTTTTTAAGTGTAGCAACTTTTAAAAGCATCAGAATTGTAACAAGGATAAGCACAGCAAAAAAACTGTCATGTTAAAGCAGAGCTCTACAAGCTTCAAAGCACTGCTTCACAGAAATACAGTATGTGAATACAGTCAATGCTACTGATGGAAAGAAGGTATATACATAGATATCCAATCTTATGCTGTTAGTGGAAGGATGCAGGAGAGGTACTGTTAATCAGAGATCAGAGGTCTGACCTCTGTTGTGGGTATTCTTGATATCAAAGACTCAGTGGTTTAAGCCCCTTTCTGTCCATTTTTGGGGGGGGGTTGATTTCATAATTTAGCCTTAAGGCTTGTGCCTCATTATGCTGTTAAATGCTAATACTGTATAACTACAATATCTTAATTCTTTGTCCCTTGCTACTATATTGCATTACGTCCTGTATTTCATCATGGGCAACCAAAAGCAGGCTATTGTCTTTCAGTTCACAGCTTCTCAATACAGTCTTTAAGCACTAAGTACCTGAGTCAGTAAATTTTCATCGTTTTGAACAAAGTGAGCAGATTTGCAAAGCAAGGCTTTCATCCTGCAGATCTGTTATGTGCTTTCTATTGACTCTTAAGAGTCCTGCATGTAAATCTCAAAGCTGAGCCTGGCTCCATGAGCCCAAGTTGATATTTGTGGCACAAGAATGAGTGTATTGATTACACAAAAAATACATGAATAACTTAGTACCAGTTAATTTTGGGCTTTACATCTAAGGAATACAAGGTTTGTTTTGAGGTTTAGGTCTACTTGAACATTTTTAGCATTAGGCTTGCATTTGTAGGTTATTTGCAAGCCACTCTTAATGCACCACATATTTTACTAATTAGAATATGACCTATACACTGTCAAATTTTATGGTTGTTTTTAGATATCCCCATTGGCTGTTGCATGGGGTTTTTCTTTTCATTATTTTTCTTAAGGTTTGGGGGGGGTTTGTTTTTTTAATAAAATCACCTTTCTGAGACTTGAGATTAATTCCACTCCCTGCCATCTGCTTTGGGCTTTGTTTTTAGGCTCATGTTTCAGATCTGCATGCAGTGCTTGCATTGCCCTAGTAACTACATGTTGGTCCCTTGTTCTAGGGGTCCAACATTACCTTCCAAATTTATCTTAGGGCTTGTGATGGCACAAGCCATGGATCTTTGTATAAAAGTTAATAGCCTCTCTCATTTACCTGCTGTAGTACTGTTGTATATTGTATGTGTGCATGATATCAGGCTTCCATGTAAAACTTTTTGAAAAAAAAAAAACAAAAACTTAAATGCAGACCATCCTTTTTTTGCATGCCTAGGAGGTTAGAATGTTCAGTGTAACAAACTGAAGTTGCATGTTATAATGTTTAGGTTTGGGTTTCGTTCTGTTTTTATTTTGTGTTCAGTTTTTTTGTGAATTTGCTTATTGTGCTGTTTGAATGGTTGTTAGTAGGATCAAATGCACTGGTGACGCAAACAGTGCCAATGAAAGGTAATTTTCCAGTTGTGTGTGTCATACAGCATTTGAAGGGACCATGTATTCTGTTCAAGAATAAATAAAATCACAATTGATAAGTAAAGCAATACATTTTTTCTTTTGAGTGCCAAACCCTAAACTAAGTTGGACTACATAAAGACTGAAATACATTGGGGAAAATCCTATTTATTGCAACAGGTGTAAGCCTTCTTTAAATGAATTATTTAAAAATGGAGGCTTTATCTTCAGATAGAATAGATTACAGTTGCTTCAGGAAAAAATAATCATGGTAAAAGCAGTTTCTGGTTCCTTGAAAATGCTATGCTTTTTCTATTTTACATCATTAGTGCAAATTGGATGGTTCTCAGTATATGTATAGTTCAAAGGTCTTGGTGTTCACATTTTTAAATTAGGTAATGACTTCATCTTTAGAGCTCAGTTTCATTAGTTTTATTTTATTTCTCTGCAGTTAGAAGTATGAACACTTAAAACCTGTTACTTAATTCTGTAAGTAAATTTTATAATTATGATGTAACTCTATCCTTAAAACATTTAAAATAAATCCTTTATGTGCATCTCATGACTGTAAATTTTATTCTCATGAGCAAAATGTAGTGATGAAGAAGCAGTTTCTTCAGTATTTTAATTAAAAAGCACAGAGTATTTTAAAGTTGAGCTATGTATGCTAGTATAATACTTTCCCCTATGAAATGTTTGCTTGCTAAGTCAAATCTTTTTTTCTTGCCAAGTAAGTATATCAAAAAGGTGGAACTTGACTGAGGTAAAGCATAATGCTTAAATTGTATTTCACCAAAAGCAGAACAATTCTTCCTCAAGGGTTTATGCAAGTCTGTGAGGGAGCCTCTTATTTCCAGAACATACTATATCTCACGCTATTAGCAGTAGTTCAGCAGTGGGGAACAGAGGAAGTGTTTGTCAGTATTTAACTGACACATTTGTCTGCTTTAAATTAACGTGCTTAACTAAAATTTTAATTTTATTTTACTCACTAAATTAAAAAAAAAGACTTAAGTAAAATTTATCAAAACCTAGAGATAATGAGCAGTGAATACTACCACAATGCTGTGAATTTCCTTAAGATACATAAGTTCTTCATAGTAATGCATGAATACTTAATTATTTTATATCATTAAAGGTAAATTACCAAGCCTGAGTTTGAATTTTGAAATTATGAGATTTTCCTATTCCTCCCTCTTTCCTGATTATATAGAGGGGAAAATCTTATATGGACAGCCAAAGATATATTTTTGGCACCAAGTTGCCAGCACCCCTGGACAGTGGAAAGGACTGAACCCTCAGCAAGTTCACAAGTCATGCAAAACTGGGAGGAGTGACTGATACACCAAAACGTTGTGCTGCCATCCAAAGGGACCTCGACAGGCTGGAGAAATGCTCTGATAGGAACTTCATGAAGTTCAACAAGGGGAAGTGCCAATTCCTGCACCTGGGGAGGAACAACACCATGCACCAATATGTCATGGGGGCTGACCAACTGGAAAACAGCTTTGCAGTTAAGAACTGTGGTGGGGGTAAGGAGCATGTCCTGGTGGACACCAAGCTGAACATTAGCCAGCTATGTGCCCTTGTGGCAAAAGCGGATAATGGTATCATAACCATCAATTACCTGGTTGAGGGGACAGAGGAGTGTCTGCTACACCAGAAGGTGGTGCTGCCATTCAGCAAGACCTGGACAGGCTGGAGAGTTGGGCAGGGAGGAACACAATGAAGTTCAACAAAGGCAAGTGCAGAGTCCTGAACCTCCGGAGGAATAACCCCATGCACCAG
>WAAB01013965.1:10987-47511 GCA_013389865.1 Piaya cayana | reverse complement strand
AAAAAAATCAGAATTTCACTGTCTGTTTTTCCAATGTACCCACTAATGTTTGACATAGAATGCAACTGAACAGAATATTTTGAATTTATTTTTTGTATTTATTTGGATCTATTTATACAAGTTCAAACAGAGCTCTAAACACATACAGAATGTGTTATAGTTTTATTACAAATCTCCCAAACTGACAATATGAGACAAGATACAAACTACAGATAGTTTAAATTTATGAAAATATTAGAGAGAAGACAAGGTATTTGTAAAGAGGACTCCCAATTATTATACTAAAGTTGTTTTATGTCAAAAGGGAAGCAGTTTTAGAGTAAAAGTATCTTCATATTTCCCTTTTAAATAATCAACACTTAGCTAAATGCCTGCTGGTTTCATCTTCCATGGTAGAATTTTTCATAGGCTACACGGGATCTATGAGACAGAAAGGATGTAAAGTATAGTATTACCGAAATATTAAAGCTGGAGGAAACTTCAGCTTCTTTTGCACGTCAGTAGTAGCTTTGTGTTGGTTTTGAATGCCTCCAATTATATATTTCACAATTTCTCCTGGGAATCTGTTCTATTACTTGGCTAACTGCAATATTAGAAAGTGTATTCTACTGTCTTTTTTTTTCTACAGTTTTAACTATCCACTGTAACTCTGGAGAGAAATAATTTCCTTCCTTGCAAGTGTTACAAGACTGTAAGAGTGTTCCCTTTCAGCTTCTTCTTCTACAGGTTTAAAAGACTTGGTTTTTTTAAATTTCTGCCTCATGTCATACCTTGTTGAGTCCTGTCTTGGCTCTTAGACTCTACCAGACTGCCGCCAAATGAATTGAGCCTTTTCTAGGTGGCAGTACCCCAAACCTGAAATACGATCCCAGCCAAAGCTTTCTGGTGCAAAGCAGATCTTCAGGGTTACTTTAGGTACCTTTCAGATTCTCATCATCTTTGTTACCTCAGTATATTTTTGCATCTGCATGTACTTGAAGACTTTCAATTAACATGTGATACATTCTATCCCTCAAACTGCTTCCTAAAGGCATATTGTCCTGCCAGGCTCTAAATATAGTATGTAATTTGCTCATTATTCCTGAGTAAATGTAGATCACACTCATTCTGAGAGGTCTTTCAGAACCACAGGATGATAATAAGCAGGCTATGCCTACTTACATATTCTGTGTTCAAGACAGAATATGAAGAATACTTAGCAAGTAGGATGCATTCAAGCATTCTTCTCATTCTCTGAACGTCTTTAAATGCCTCTGAATGTGTTTGAATGTCTCTCAACTTCTCATTCCTTTGAATGTCTCTTGGCATATAGTACTTCATCTCTTTGTCCTAGTGCTATATTGGTATTGTCTTCCTTAATAATTTCATTTATTCCCCACTTCCTATGTACTTTATTGCGATGCTTCAGATCTTCTGTATGTTTATGATTCAAGCAGCTTAGCATTGAAGCAGTTTACTTGTCAAAATGAGTTTCATCCTGATAGAAGCTAGAGCCCAGGTGTGAAGAGGATCTTTTTAAATGGATCATTCTGCATAATTTACCTTTTTTTTTTTTTCAGACAGTGTATAGTATGTGCATCACCACAGGCATTGCAACATCCAGTCTGCAAGTGAAGCAGGTACAAAGCTCTAAAGGAATGTCTATGTATGAAAGAGAACAAGCCAGCCAAAAGTACTCACAAACATCCCTTTCTATATGTGAGTTCCAGAAGCCCTGGGGAAATTCACAGAATCATTGCCAACCTTAGGTGGAACCAGGATATCTGACAGTCACATAACGTGTGTTTTAGTCTCAGCTTTCTTACAACCTTCAAGAAGACTTTTAATGTCATTGATAGTTATCTGAAATGTCAAACAATGCAAATTTATCATAATAAATATTGAACTACCCTTGTATTCTCTAGAGGATTATGAAAAATAATTCATAAATGACCACCTCCTCAGTGAAACATGATGCAGACAATCAATGAAGGGGGCAAGGCCAAGTGGAAAGACAAGGTAAGTTTAAACGAAATGAAAGTGCCTGTCCAGATCTGAGCCCCTTATCATGTTGATTTCATAAGCAAATCAGATCATTTGAGGAGGACTATAAGAAATAAGTAAAAGTAATTTCCTGTAAAGACAGGTTCCTCAGTAAGCAGAGTTGGTCATGTTTTAAACTCCACTATGCTTTCCTTCTTCTTTCTTATACTAATTACCAATCCTGTGCTGCTTTCTCACTTAAAAGCAGGGACATAAACACAAACACATGTTCACAAACACAGTACTTTTGGCATTTTTCAAACACAAATGCACAACACTACGTATTAATGAGATCAGCTGACAATGTGTTTCTCTGACCTTACGGCACATGTATTTTATGTGCAATTAAATATTAAGGAGATACATAACCAGATTCATCACTACTGTGACATTATATTTTCAGCAGAAATAAACTGTAAGTGGATTAATTTGACATAACCAGTACTGAATTCTGAGATTATAACATCAATTATTCAAACTAAGCTCTAAGACGGGCTTGTTTTTTCCTTGAATCTCCACAGTTCAATACTTCTTATGAAAGAGTTTCAGTTATAAAATCTGAATTAAAACTTGTTATGAGCACGGTTCAGATACTAATTTAGAGCAACTGCCAAGGTTTTGGTGAGCTAAATTTCTTTCTAGTCAAAGATCATATTTTTGTTTCATTGCTTTTCATGATAACAGCAATACAGCAAACTCATTATCCAAGCAAAAAGCATATTGGGCAAAGCTTTCCAGAAGAATATCCATTTCATATCTGGTTTTATTAGAGCTTAATCAAAGATCTCCAAGAATTACTCTTATTTCTTGCCTTTATGTTCGTTACTGTTTCAAAGACTATATATTAAGAAAATGTATTCAACATCAATATTTTCCAGTATGTGTAGACAATATTTAACCACATTTACATGACCCCTAAAATTTTGATTTCCTATGAAAGTTTGTATGGGGAATTCATAAATCTTTAATCTGTCCAAAAGAGCTCCAGCTACATTAGCTCCAAAGAAAATGTAATGCTATAACCTAATATGGGTTCCAAAGTGCAAGTACAAGGTAGGGCAGTTATAGTTCGGAAGTAGTGAACTGGGTGCATCCAGAGTTTAAGAGGCATGCACACAAAAAAACTTAGAAAAGGGCAGTTTGTAACCGATTTCACATCTTGGACAGAGGCACTTTGAAAAGATGATCTGAACAGAAATAAGGACAAACAAGAATGTTACTGTGACAGGAAAAGCAGCTAAACATCTAAAAAGATTTTCCTGAGACAGCTACGAATCTTAATCATATAATCAAAAGAAAATGTCACTAGTGCTAATAAAATTAAAAAGCATGGGTTTTTTTTAATCAGAAGGCAGACTTCTCTAGAAATGGACAATTCCTGAATAACACAGAACTTACACAAAGATGTGGAAGCACAGCACCCTGAACATCAGAAAAAAAATTGATATCTGAGACAAAAACACTTAGACAGGGCACTAATTAAAATTATCATTCTACCTAAGCTCTTCTAACCTAATATTCACATTCAGTTAAAATATCAACCAGCCTTGTTGCCCCTCAGAATTCAATTACATACTTTGCCCTGTGTATGAGAAGCGTTTTGACCATATTTTCTGTAATTATTGCCAGCTAACTGCCACTAAAATAAAAAACAAAAAGCATACTAAAAAGTATGTAGAAATGGTTGACATAGTTGAATCAGCAAGAGCATAAAGTATGAAGTACATGCTTTAGAATTTTGTCATGGGAGAATGTCTTCAGGATGAAAGTGTGGATTTTTCTAAATTATGAGGAAAAAAACAAAACAGAAAATTATGGAGGCAAAATGCAATTTCCTAAAACATTCAAGTGAAATGGGGTTTTTTTAAATCATACTTCATAGGTACTTCCACATATTTCTTGCTTCCATGTGACTTCAAAATCAAAGCAAAAATAAATGAAATACCCTCTTCACAGAAAAAAATGCCAAAACTTGACCAAAGAAAAATCAAAAAAACACCCCCACACAAAAAAATCCCAAATCAACAAACAAAAAAACCAAAAGAACAACACAGGGGAAAAAAAAAAAACCTCCACCAAACAAAATACTTGAAAATTCCTTGTACTGATGAAGACCCTCTAGGTTTCATGTGACTACCACACCTCAAAATTTCCTTCTACATTTCAGATGCTTTCCAAAAATTATGTGGGCTAGCACTTTCTACTAGATCCTTTCTTCACAAATACACGGTACTGCTTCACTACGGGCTCTTAAAGTTTAGTGGAAGCATAGTCCTCATACTCCTGACAATCCCTTACTTGTGGGGGTTATGCCAGAACAATCAAAACAAGAGGGGTAGTCTTATGTCCAGAATTCAGTGAAGAGCAGAGTGATACTCAAGTTGCTCAAAGCCAGATTAGTTGTTAGAAAATGTAAAGACAAAAAATATTTACTCTATCTTTTCATAAATAAAGTACTTGGTGAATGACAACAGTTAAGGAAGAAAGGACAAAAATAAAGCAGTGAAAATCAAGACTTTACTTAGTAACCAATACCTTCCTTAGCTGCATTACTAACATCTAAGAACTTATGAACTTTCCCAGCGGGTGTAACATGCTACCATTGTGAACATGGTCATGGGTGCTTGCCTGGATGAGTTACATCAACACTGGTACTCCTAGTCTTAAGGAAATACATTATGTGACACCAAACCCTTCCTTATATCTTTCACCTCTATTAAACTCCATCTAAAAATAAGAAACATGATCTAGTTCTAAAAGATTTGTGATTTTGATCAACCATTCTAGTCAGTACTTGTCATCATGCTTAAAAGGTTATCTAGCAGCAGAGGTTGACCCATCTGAAACATTTTTTCAGGTTCACATAAAATTCAGGTCAATATAATCTTTCATTTTATTGCTGAAGTTTTACGTGAAGTTATAATGTTATGAGCCTTTAACCATAGCATTTATCCTACCCACCTTCGATTAGCCTCCTTCTCTTAGATTCTGTTAAACTCTCTAAAGACCAGAAGATACTCCAAGCCCCAGAACTTTCATGATCTTTCCTTTTCTTGGAAAGGGAGACCCTCTGGTGATGAATAAAGGAACTGAAAACAGTAAGATTCACTTATGAGTTTAAATGTTCTCCCTATGGCCATGTAGTTTACATAAGAGGAGGAATCAGGTCGACGATGCTGGGATTGTGAAAAGATGTTTGACAACATGTATAAAGAAAGTGTAGGAATTAGAGGAAAATGAACATGTAATGATTCAGCCCTTTGTTCATACACATGTTATTCACATAGGCAGAGCCTTATTTCTTGTATTTCCTAGGGTTTGGGGGTTTTTTTCTCCTGGCTTCTGCAGCTGTTATATTCTCTTACCATCTTTTCTCTTTATGTTTAAAAAAATAGTGCAAAATGTTCCAAAGTTATATTTGTCAGATAAAATTGGCTGAGCAAGGATGGACTCTTTTTGTGGAAGCTCAATGGGATAGTATTTACACACAGACATAGGCTAATGAAAACATATACTGCATGAGACAGGAAAACACTGAAAATGAGAAGGGGAGAACACTTAAATAAGCTGTAAATTTTTTTCATCTGTTGAACTACTTCCAAACACATAGTCAGTGAACCAGCATACTGCATGGATCAGCAGTGGCTCATGTGCAGCTGTGTACATCTGGCACATGCCTGCTGGGGCTGCTGTTCCTGGAACAAGTGCTGCGACTATAGCTGTTGCCATTACTGTAGCTGTGAGCGTATCCTGTGTCTCTTTGACAACCTGAGATGTTCCATAAATGTAAACTGTTACATCAAACATACTACAGATGGGTCTCAATAGAGGAGGGTAAGTCATAGAATGATAGAATCATAGAGTGGTTTTGGATGGAAGAGATCTTAAAGATCTTCTCCCAGGTGACAGGGGACAGGACAAGAGGGAATGGACTCAAGCTCCGCCAGGGGAGGTTCAGGCTCGACATAAGGAAAAAATTTTTCACAGAAAGGGTTGTTAGGCACTGGAATGGGCTTCCCAGGGAGGTGGTTGACTTGCCTTCCCTGGAGGTGTTTAAGGTGTGGGTGGATGAGGTACTGAGGTGCATGGTTTAGAGGAATGGTTGGACTCGATAATCCAGTGGGTCTCTTCCAACCTGGTGATTCTATGATTCTACCTAATTCCAGCCCTTCTGCCATGGGCAGGGACAACTTCTGCTAGACAACATTGCTCATAGCCTTATCCAACATGGTCTTGAACAACCAAGGATGGGACTTCTCTTGGCAACATCTTCCAGGGCCTCACCACCCTCATAGTAAAAAAAAATTCTTCCTAATATCTAATCTAAATCTCCCCTCTTTCAGCTTTAAACTATTATACCTTGTCCTGTTACTTCACTCCCTGATAAAGAGCCACTCCCCAGCTTAGCTTTTTACTTATAGTCCCCTATAAGTAAAAAAAAAACCAAACACCCCCCTCAAAAAAAAAACCCCAAACAAATTTCATAATAATTGAATTCCACAAATTTACATTGTAATATCTCAAATACACCCTCTCAACATTGTCTGATGTATCTTGAATTTGGTATGATTTCAGCTCTGCTCCTAAAATATACAGTAGGTCACAATGACATGCTGGCACAGTGGTCCTATTAATCATTCTCTGACTCTGGTATCTGAAAAGCCCTGAACATTCTCCCTCTATTAGTTTCAAAGTCTGTCCCCACAAATATTATTGTTAGTTTATACCCATTCAAAGATATGTAGTTGCTAGCACTTGAGTTACCATCTTTACATTAACCAGAGCTGTAGCCGTCTCTTCCCTCTTTGTAGAACCGAGTGGTGCATGAGTGGCTCTAACTCACATAATATGGTACCAGGTTTATGACTGCATAGTTCCTACTATAACATTTCAGCTGCAACTACACAAACATCATTTTCTTTCATTCATCTGACTCATTCATTTAGGTTTATCCAGTAGTGAACTAAAAGCACGTGCTGTTAGTCTTGACACAGGTCTCCTTTGCAACAAAATTAATATATGTATCTCAGTTTTCTTATTTTTAAACAGACTTGCTTCATGATCAATACAGAATATTCACACTTAAACTGCTGTTAAGAATCTGGCAAGAGAAAATCTTGTGAAAATGCAGAGTTCACATGGTGAGGATGAGCCATTATATAAAGTTCATAGTGTTCCTGGCAAAAATAAACTGAGGTACATGTTTATAGAAGCCATACTTTCCTTAAGAAGAAAAGCAAAAACAAGCAGGAGTCTTCCATAGAGACAATGCTTGTTATTTTTTCACTCAAGTTGACAGCTATCTGGTTTTTTACAGATTGGATGCTGTTAATAAATTTCAGTACTGTTCATTGCAGTGTAGTAAAATGTTTCTTGGAAACTAACACATGTGCATACACTCCACTCTTCATGGCAGAGGCTTGTTTGAGATCCATATCAATACATAAGTTTCCTCATAGCTGAAAGGCTGAAGGGATAGTAGCATCCAAAAATAACCTCTAATGATGGTTACTACATGTATGCTGATGAGTTCTGTAATGAAATCCTCCATGCAGTAATGAAAAGGAATTTGAAAAGGGCTAAGCTCTTTATTCTTGAATCATGCTATTCTTACATTCCTCTGAGGATCATGATTTTCCTTTGCATTGTTTCAACAAAGTATTTTAAGAGTAACTAGTAACAAACCTGTTTATACAAACATCAGTTACAGTTATAAATGTTAAAATATAAAAGATTTATGTAAAACACTAAAGTGGTAATACAATCGTGCATATCGATACCTCTACATAAATCTTAGTCCAAACAGCTGAGCTCTTCAGAGTGTACCGAGTATATATTACTACTTTTTCAGGTAGTAATGTAGACAGTTCATGCTTCAGAGGTTTCTATGGGCAAATATTAACTCATTTAATGAAAAGAGAAATGGAGTAAAAAATTCTTTAGGCTACCAGTAAAATTAGTAACAAACTGCAGTGGAAAATCAGCAACAAACTGCAGTGGAAAATCAGCAGTGACAACTGATTCTGAATGAAATACTCATCTGTATCAGAAAACAAAAACTAGCTTTTCATCTATATAGGGCTATCTGGCATTTTGAAAAATTAGGGGGAAAAATGAGCTAGAATTCAACATACATAAAAAAGGATGCATAGAACATTGTAGCAACATAGCATTCAGTTTTGGTGGGATCCAAATCCAAGTAGGCTTCCTTTCTAGCTAATAAAGAGAACATATCTGTAAAGGGGTCACTTAGAGTGAGACTAACATAGCTCCTTTCTTGTCTTAGGCTACAGAGAAGGGTAAAAAGTCTCACTCAACAAAAGGAAATCTTTGGAATATCCTCCAAGACTACTATCTCACAACAGCAAACTTTACTATCACACTTGATGCAGTGTCTATGCTTCCATATAACACTGAAATCCACTTGTGGTAGTTTCTGTTAGTCCTCTGAGTATCCTTATAATCCTTTAAGCAAGGTTTGTCTGTATTCTTGGGTTCAGCCTCTGGCCCAATTGGTCTTTCCCCATGTTAGCTCTCATTGAAAACTCTGAGGAGTTCTGAAATATTAAGAAATAAAACAACAAAAGTATCATCAGTGAATTTTCAGTTACAGTTATCACTGAAATCTTTGACTGTTTCCTGACAGTCAAATTGAGGATGAAGAGGGACATATGGTTAGTAGAAGCATTTCTGCTGAGAGTTATTCCTCTTTATAACTAAACAAGCTGTCCCTTAGCTTCAGTTGGTATTTTTAGTAACTACATAGGATAATGCCTCCCATAGTCTTGATCCTCCTCTTCAGAATTATTAGTATTTCTCCACTTTTCCAACATTTTTCTAGGGTTACCTATACCATATTTGTTTCCTTTGCGATAGCAAAGTAGCCCCCATGAATGTATACCAAACAGTAGGACAGGATAGAGGAAAGGACATTAGAATAGGTCCTGTATTATAATTCAATCCTAACATTAGCTGCCTGGACTACACTTGCTTAGTGCTGGTTTTGACTCTTTGCTTTTGTTATTACATTTTTTCATTCACTCTTAGAGTAGCTGGAAAGATAAAATTGTAATTTACAATGAAAACAAGTGTGTGACACTATACTGGGTATGACTGGGATGGATTTAACTTTCCCAATAGCAGCCCTCATAGTGCTGTGATGTGTATTGACAAATAGAAAGGTGTTGATAACACATTAGTATTTTACTTACAGATGAGCAGTACTAGCACAGCATTAAGGCTGTCTCCAACATTCACACAAACACGCACCACCCAGTAGGTGGAGGTGAGCAAGATCTTAGGAGGGGCCATAGCCAGGACAGCTGACCCAAACTGATTGAAGGTATATTGCATATCATATGGAGTCTACCTAGCAATAAAAGCTAAGAGAAAGAAGCAGGAAGAGGGGCATTAATTTTTGACAATCTTATCTTCCAGAGCGACTGCTACACATACTGGACCCCAGCTTCCAGGTAAGTGATCAGGCATAATCTGCTGGTGGGAAGTAGAGAATAAAATCCTTTGCTTCCCTTTGCTTCCATGCATGATCTTTTGCTTATTAAACTGCCTTCAACCTGCACTGTTTTCCATCCTGACCTGCTTAGGAGGGGAATGATATAGTGGCTTCTGATGGGCACCTGGCTTCCAGTCAGTGTCAGCACACCACAGTCCTTTTTGGCACACAACGCAGAGCACAACTATGGCAGATTTTTATTATGTGCTATAGGTAAATTACTTATTAAGCGTCAGGCTCCTCTATGGGTCATGGAATTTGTTGGCTGCATTGCTTATCTCTTTATTTTGCTGAGCACGGGGACATGATAATACAAATAATGGCTATATGCTTTGCCCTGGCATTGATGGCCTTACTGTGCTATGGGAGCTATCTTGTGGAGAAGATGAGGGAATACATCTCCCTCTGCCAACTGGGGTTTTATGTAGATGGTTTTATTATTCAGACTGCCAAAGTCCTTGTTCACCCCTATGTGATCTGTTTAGTGCTACTAATACTGTTGGCATATTACAAGTTTTGTGGAATTTGGTCTTGTCCTGGTATAAGAGAAGACAACTTTGGGGTGAGGTGACATTGAAATGTGCCCTGAGACAGCCAGTCCCTTGTTGGCAGGGTTTCTGGAAGTATTTAGGCACATTCCTTGGGCAGTTATCATTGCCTACAATCTGGGACCTTACACTTGAACAGGCAGGCAACACTGGCAAACTGATATGCCACTTGATAGAAGGATACCTTGCCTACTCCAATGAAAAACAACAGCTTCTAGCACTGTACTGGGGCCTGACCCGTGCATATTGAGCCACAGTTCAGTACTCTCAGCACTGTGGTTGAGGCAGGAACCCAAAGTGCACCTGAGGACATCATGGTTGAAACAGGGACCAAAACAAGAACTACAGTAATTGCACCAGCAGTGAAAAAGAAACAGTGTAAAAAGAGAACAGCAGCTCCATGTAATCAGTTACTAGTAGGGGGAGAAGAAAGGGGAAAGTTTGGCCAAGAAGCCAGTCCTTCAACCAATAAGGAAGTGAAAACTACCCCGTCCATGACCTCATCAGAACTTCGAGACCTGCAGAAAGATTACAGCCATCAGCCAGGTGAGCAGATTGTTGCCTGTCTACTATGATGCTGGGGTAACAGGGCTGACAGTCAGCAATTGGAAGGTAATAAACTGCAAGAGTTTACTTACTAGAAACCAAGGAACTGAGAGAGAAATTGGGGAAAAGGCAGCGATTTGCAGTCTCTGGAAATGGCTCCTGTCAAGTGTGAGGGATAGACATCCATCCAAAGAAGAGCCTGTGAAATCCTCAGGGAAGTGCACTACTGCAGATGAAGGAATACAGGACCTGAGAGAATTAGTGGTGCTGGAAGTCATCTACAACAATCTACCTGGCAGCAAGGTCTCCACAGATCCAGAGGATGCCCCGCGCACATGGGACATGCAGAGGAAGGTCTATCCTTGGCATAGATTACCTCAGGAGAAAATATTTAAAGGACCCAAAGGGGAGTTGATGGACTTTTGATGTAGTCACTCTGAATACAGAAAAGATCAACTAAGTACACTGTCTGGCCTCTCAGAAGATCCTTTTATTGTGGGATTGCTGCGAACTGAAGAACAGCAAGTACTAATTGCTTCCAGGATGGTTCAGTGGTAGAAATATCACACAAAATTATACTCCCTGGCTCCCATCCATGACCTGATTCATGAACTGGAGTGCCAGGGAATCATCAGCAAGATTCGCTCACATTTAAATAGCCCAATATGGACAATGGAGTAGTCTGATGGAGGGTAAAGCCTAAAAGTGGACTATAGGAGACTGAATGAACAGATGCCACCACTGACTGCTGCTGTACCAGACATGTTAGAGCTCCAATATAATTTGAACTTGTGTCAGAGGCAACTAATTAGTATGCTACAATTGATATTACCAATGCTTTTTTCTTAATTCCTTTGGCAACAAAATATAGACCATGGTTTGTTTTTCATATGGAGGGTTGTCCTGTACAGGACAACAGCCTCAGCTGTGGATAATGCAGAGGGGCATTGTTTAGTGGTTGACAGGAATGGCTGGACTCAATGATCCTGGAGATCTTTTCCAACTGGGTTATTCTGGTATTCATGCTTTTCCAGTGCATTGTAGATTAGTCCATGACAAATGGTTAGCCTGTGCATTATCAGAAGATGGAAGGTGTTATGCTTTGTTTGCTGATGGATCCTGTCCTGTGACAAGAAACCATCAGAAGCGGAAGGTTGCTGGAGGGGGTCCCACATGACAAGTCCTTGAGGCCACTGAAGAAGAAGGTGAGTCAAGTCAGTTTGCAGAAGCAAAAGCTATCCAAATAACATTAGACATTACTGAAAGAGAAAAGTGATCAGTACTCTATATTGACTCCTGGGTGGTGACTAGTGCCCCATGGGATGACTAAAGCAGTGGAAGAAGACCAATTCGCTGTATGGGGATAAACTAATCTGGGCTGCTGCACTGAGGCAGGACATCACTGCTTGGGTAGAAAACATTGCTTTAGACGTACATTATGTAGATGCTCACGTGCACAAAACCTGCACCACTGAAGAACATCTGAGCTGTGAACAGGTAGACATGCTTTATTCGATTAGTTTATAGTTCCGCTATGGCCTCTGGCTAAACTACATGCCGCTATGGATCAGTACTCTCTCTAATTTACAGTGAATAACTGCCAGAAAAAGTTATCCAACCTATTTACTGGACTGAAGTCAATTGTAGTATTTTACAGATGTCAGCATGGGGAGTGGATACCACAGCTGGGTATCACTGGAGCTTCTGAATTCCGTTGTGAACATAAATCATATTAATTGTCTTCACAATATAGAAATAGGCCTGCCAAGTTTCTATTCTAATGCACGTCCTTGAAGTCTGATGCACATCTTGATATCACTATGGGCAGTCAGCCGGGTTGTTAAAAATTGGAGAAGGAGCCAGAAATATTGTACCACACCCTAAAGTCAAGACAACACAACCACAAACATGCTCCAGAAGACCTTCATTTAATTTTTTCCCTTTCCTCTCACTTCAAAATTAAACTCATCTTTCCCGTTAGACAGACCTCTAGAATGTGTATACAGAAATAATTTCTATATGCATTTCTTTGACTTCCTGTCTAAAATAATTGTCATTGATCAATTCCGTTTGGTGTCTCAATGCCCCTGCTTTAAAATGAAAATACTACCACCTCTCTGAATCACACAGCAGGTATTAAAATGACTGTTTATAACACACAACAGCTTTCAGCAGCAGAGGTAAAGACAACAGAAAATTTGGCAAACCAGCAATGTGTATCAGAAGTATCAGATACAGACAGTCCTACCTCAAATCCATACTTTTCAAGTATGTATTGCAGTTTTGTTTAATAACAAAACTAAAAAGTGAAATGAAATTACTAGCATTTGAACTGACTTTCTCAGTAGACGTTTTATCTCATCCTTTGGCTGCACTACTTAATACGTCCATATGCATTGGCCGCTTCCCAAAGGCTTGGAAACCATCTGATGTAATGCTCAGCTAAACCTTGGCTTTTAAGCAAACTGAAACAAAATTTCTTGCAAAAGTAAAAAAAAAAATTATAAAAACATGAGATTAGTCAAACACTCAAAAATATGCTGGACAGCTAGACAACTGTGTTGGTTAATGGCTTGCAGATGCCAAGGTAATATGTTAATTTACAGGTTACTCAAGCTTACCTTCTCCTGTTTAATGTGGTATGCAAATGGGCCTCAGAAACAGTGTGTACCAGCATGTTTTCAGCTTCCCAAAACAAGCTTCTCTAGTGCAGTTTATTCGAAATCCAGAGTCTGAGGCCCTTTCCTTTCTTTTTCCACTGTACAAGACAACAGAAACTGGTTTCCAGACTAGAAAAATTTCACACAGCAATGAAGATGGCAATGATAGAACCCAGACAATACCCATGTCCAATAAATCATTTTCCTAGCCCAACAGGGAAAACTAAGAGGAAGGTTCTTGGCCAGAACTATGAAGTTTGAACTACACTGGATTTTCCCTCTTCCTTTTCTATCTTCATCTGAAGCATGGTGGGATATTCCATCATTTTGTAATAAAGATTGAGTCCTTAGATTGTTATCTAAGTTGTTTAAGATGTTTTGAGTAGGCATCAGGCTTTGCTCATGATTTGCACAACCTCTAATAAAATGAGTTTCAATCAGTGCTTGTACTACCAGGAACTGATATAGTTAAGAGATTAAACAAGCACCAATACCACACGGGTAAAAGATACCTAGAATCAGCCTGCCATTGGTACCTGCCATTAAAGAGAGGGAATGAAACCAAACATACTTTAACAGTGAGAGCTTTGCTATCAAATGCAATGCCATGGCGATATAGCACATAATGTTAGCAACAATAAACTAGTTAATGCAGTTGCAGAAAAGAAATCCAAACCATTCATGTAGGTCAAGTTCCTTACTCACCAAAGATTACATATCCTGTTTAGGGATACTATTTTGTTTAAAACTGAGCATACATTGTACCTTAAGTAAATATTAAATAGTTTGCATAAATCACTAGGAAGAAATCACAACTCTGGAAATATGGATGTAGCTTCCAAAACTAGAAGTTGAATAAAGATACATAGCCAGGTCTGTCAAATCAATTTACAACTCAACAATACTCAGAGATATAGATGTCTTTTATTTCTGAATTATTAATTTTGTAGACACCAAATTGCTCTTAAAAATATGTTTTCTTGTGCCCTGTAGTTTTTGACAGACTTGTGTTATGTCCTGTGTAAAAACTGTGGAGACCATTGGAAAGGACAGCTTCAAAATTAAATTAAATGTAGCAATTACTCCTCTCCAAAATTTTTGAAATTGTGCAGAATGTGCCTGTGTTTCCATCTCCTGTTCCTTAAGTAAATAAAAAACATCTATTAACGTTCTGGATTGCCATCGTTATCATTGTATTTACTATCCTGTGGGACCTTTAAAGTATTTTCTGTTTCATGTTCTTGCATTGCATGTCGTCAATCAATATTTATGCCCCTATTATCTCCACCTTCTTCCAAATTCATGTTCAAATCTTTTGTTATCATAAATATACTAACAACAGCCTAGATTTCATCAACATTTTAGACAAAAGAATCTCTGCTCCAGATGTCAAATTTTACAGTGTCTGGAGTCCAAATCATTTTAAATAGCAGGTCTCATAAACAAATGTTCTGTAGAACTAACCCATGGGAATAACAGTTTTTAGTTTTTCCCTCCAACAACATGAAATGGACTTGGAGAATACCTTTGAGGTATAGGTATCTGTTATCCCTTTTTGTGACAAAACTTCTTCTATGCTCTCCCTAAGTCCAGGCTTGCTGCAAACCTCATGCCTTCCCACTTTTGAGATGTAGTCACTTCTAAGTATTTTTAGTTTTCAGTTCAGATATCAGCCTACAATCTGTTATGTGTTAAGATATCATATGTAACACATTGTCTTTCTGGAAGTTCATTGTCCAGCCTGTGCTAACCACAGTTTCCCAAACAGGGGTGGAAAAGGATGCTGAGTTTCAATCCACACCAGAGCCATAGCTCCTGCCTTCAATAATGGAGGGAGGAAAGAGGGAGATTCACATTCTGTTCTTGTCTTGGGCAGCTAAACACAAAACTTGCCCAGGCATTCTCACTTGCTTGCCGAGAAGTAAAGAGCTCAAACTAAGAATCCTCATGGCTTTAGCTTGTGAGTAGTTGAAAAACAGCCAGCTCAGTTCTTCAAAAGTCATTATTTAAAAATAGTCTGTGGGAAAGCCCCAAACAAAATAAATATTTTTTTATTTGTAATATCTCTTGTTTGGAACAGAGAGGATAGCAACTGGTACAGAAAGTGCCTCAGAGAATCTGACTTAGGAACTGCATCCTAATAACAAATATTTGAAAGCCATGTTCCTTTGGACTGGAAAACAAATAGGTGAGGCAACAATGTTTACTTAGGACCAGATTCCATTTTTCTAACTCCCATTTACTAGTACCTTCACAATTCCACTAGAGAAAAGATTTGCAGGCTGCATCAGCCACTGTAGTGCTCTTGCCATATATGAGGCATGAGTTTCTCACTATACCCTTGCTAGGCAGGTTGGCTAGTCCAGCCGGGATCACACTAATAGTATGTTTTCTTGCAGGCTTTGAGAAGAATAATACTTCTGCATCAGAACCAGTGCTGTGCAATTTGTCTCTTGGCAGGGGCACAAAGGGGAGTGAAAGTTTTTTTGCACACTCTTATTCCCAGCCCTTCCCTGCAGCCCACTTTTTTTTTGGCTACTCAGTCCCACAGTTACATTAAGACTATACATCCAGCACTCATTAGGCATGACTAAAGACATCTTTTATAAACAAAAGATTTCAGTTGGTATTTAACACTTGGGGGTAGCTTCCTTATATTGTCATCTAGTCTTCCTCTCTGAAACACACAATAAAAGCTTCCAAATATATTTAGTGAGTTCTGGTGAGAAGCAGTAAAGCCCTTAGGCGGCTGTTTCTGCATGGACATCAGCAATGCTAATAAGGCAAATATTTTATACTTTTAGTGAAGTGAAGCAGATGTTAATAGTTGTCTTACTCCTAAAGACATAGTTGGAGCAATAATGAACTTGGAACAAAACTAACTCAACATAAGATAAAGGTAAACAAAATATTTTTGCATTGCAGAAGCTATAACGAAGAACTTGCGCTGGGCAGAACGAAAGAGGTGTTAAGTCCTGGTGACCTTCATCAGTCAAATAGTTCCCTAAAAAGCCAGTTTGCTTGAGTACTAAGTATGAGATATTTTACTGTAAAAGGTAGGAAACCTCTAGGACAAAAAGGTGCAAAATATCAGACAACTAACTATGCCACTCTTCAGTTTTTATGTACATGGTATTGGTCTGCAGCACATGAAGAGCTGGACATAGATCTGCAGCCTACTGTGGCTCAGCAGTGTTGTTTCTTTTTCCTGGAAAAAAATCACATGAAAACTCATCTTGAAGCCAGCAATCTCTGCTAACACACTGAACTCCAAAGCAGGACTTGTGCATATGCAGTGGATTCTAAGTTTATTAAAATGGAAACCAGCAGTTTGGCTTTGGAGAATCACTTATTTTTATGGTTTTATCTATACATCCTGACTTTGGTGGATATCCTGTGTTTGAACATTAATTTTCCCTACACGGTTCATGCTAGAATTTCTTTCAAACACTTAAAATATTTCCAGCTTCAGTAAAGTTGTCAGAGGAAATTATTTGATAAAGAGTCTCATATATCTTTGTTATGCATTGGATTATTGTAGTTTGATGTTCAGTTCTGCTTGTGGTACATGGGCTTTATTTTTACTCTAAGTGTATCCCTTTCCCAATCAATGTATTTTTTATATATTTGTACCAAGTTTTTGCCATCAGTAGGAAGATGTCATTCAGGGGAGAGGGGTAGAGTATAAGGAAGAAGACCATAGTTTATAAAGTCTTTTTTTCATGGCATACAACTCTGAGCTAAAGGCTCATCTGCACCATTCAAACTGGGTTTTTTTGATTAGCAGCCCTTAGCAGTACATGTTATTTTTCAGAGCACCTTGGAATTCTACTTTGGAAAGCATTTCCTCTTCCTTTCCTCTTCCATTTTCCTCACATACACACCCTATGGCAACTTTCAACATGGGTGTGAAAATTATGCCATCATTAAGGAAAAATCTGTGATAAAAACTGCACTAGAGTGAAATCAGAAACAGCCATATCAGGTAACACCACTGGTTCATCTTCTTCATTTTCATATCTCCTTCAACAGCCAGGAAAGAGAATAAGAACAAACTGAACTGGGTGAGTGCTCTCCTCATAGACAAGTAATTTCCAAAAATCAATTGATTGAAGACTTATGCATCTGAAGACAGACATTGTGTTAGTACCTCTAAGAAACCAGTGAGAGAGAGACAAAGGGGTGTACAACCTGCCTATACACCATAGATAGAGAACGTTTTGGCCATATGAGTAATTTTTTTTTAGTCTAACCAGACTGTTTTGATGTATCTCCTTTTTTATCTTTGTTTACAGAAATACATATGACATAGGGTGGTTTTTATTAATTACTTTAAGAGTGATTTACAGTCTAGCTTTAAGCCTGGCTGTAGAAGCTCTTAATTTGTAGATCATCATTCCCTATGTGGTTGAATTTTTTTTCAGAGAGCTTTTCTCCATTANAGCTGTTCCTCATAAGGCCTGTTCTCCAGCCCCTTCATCACCTTCATTGCTCTTCTCTGGACTCGCTCCAGAGCCTCAACATCCTCCTTGTGGTGAGGGGCCCAGAACGGAACACAGTATTCAGGACCACACTATGCTCCTTTATATGAATCCCTGCAGAAAGACATTAATCTCTGGGATTCATCTTCTCTACAACTTGAAATTACAGGTAGTTTATGGTGAAAAGAAGTTGGTTCTCTCAGTGCTTTTGAATCCACTGGTGGAAGTAGAGGGCCTTGAAGATAAGGCGTTCTTTAAATTGTGGCAAGATCTCTCTGTTTTACATTAATGGTATTATTTTATAGAAAATTCAAATACAATTATAATAAGAACATTTTCACAAGGTTGTTCATCATATATCTCATGATACAAAGAAACCTCTGTCATCAGCACATCATTATCATGCTGCTCCATATGGCTGCTTATCTTCCTCTAAGCTACCGTGTCATGCACACACATGTCATGCACAAGTCATGCATATACACAAGTCTGAGACAAAATGCTGTGCTGTTCTGGTTCTCATGAAATGAGGTCTTTTCTAAAGAGTTATTTCAGGAATATGTTGTATTCCTGTAGACACTGAAACCCTTTTTTGTGTAATAATACCATTTACTAAAGTACTATTTTCTAAAAAAGAAAAGTAGTCACAGGAACCAAACTCTACTCATTCTTATAACTCCCTAGTATTTCCTGGCTTTTTGTAAATGGATAAAAACAACCATTCAGATACTGTTATCCTTACAGGAACTACAAAATAATGCAGGAGGACATACAGCTGGCAGGTGAGCCAAAGGCCAGCAATTCCTTTCCTGATGCATCTTGCAAGCCTTTTGAGTGCCATGAAGAGAGCAGGAACAAACCCAGTTCTCTTGCTGGAAAACCATCTGGAAGCTTCCTGTTATGCAGAACTAGTTTTCTCAGAAGCTACTGCCCAGAGGACCATAAAAATTCCCTCCAAGAGGTTTTTCTTCTCTTAACCACATCATATATTTTGGACACCCATTAGTGAAACTCTGCAATTTCAAAATACTTTAGACCTTCTAAGATCTTGGTAATATGTATTAGCTGTTCACTGAGCCTGGACTATCTTTTTACTGGTATGACACAAGGTATTCAGCAGTGGACTATATTAAAAAAGAGCCAGCAGAATAAATTGGTGAGTCTTTTTTATTATTATTTATTTATTTGCATGTAATATTTTAAACATGATGTTCTAGAGAAAACATTATGAGTTCAGTTTTGGCGTCCAGCCAATTTTATAGATAGAACTTATACTTCATTTTATTAACTGACTACGAAATACTTCCATTTAAGTACCTTTACCATAGGTAAGCATGTAGTACATATACTTACTAAAGCAACAAATGGTGTAGTTTTATCTTTCACCTTTGTTTTCACTTGAGAAGGTTTAGTGATTACTAAGCTCACAGTAGCTTATGACTGCTTTTCACTAACACTTTCCCAAGATTTCTGTCAGGAATCCATCAATGTGTTTTCAGTAATTCAGTGGTAAAAATGTTGCTCCCAGCTCATTGCATCATTTCTTTAAACTGTATTCTCTAGAGAATGTCTGCTGTTTGAAGACATGATTCTCATGTGTTCCTCAGATACATAAGAGAGACAACAGCATGTGCTTGCTTCTGTTTCTGAAAACAACACTGAATGAAGCTGAGTAGGCATACATATACACTCATACCTCAGTTTTAACCATCTAAAGGACTAGTAAGGCTTAAGAGGTTTGATTGCTTAGTCAGTGAGTGACAGCAGCAGACACAGTAAGTGTTACAGCTGGGCACTAGATCAAGGCAGAAAACGTGCTCTGTGGAGCAAGAGAACATCCAAACAGGGAGCAAGCGTCAGGCAGTTTCTGACTCTCGATCACAGCAGCTGCCACATGGTAGCTGATGCGGTGGTGGGCAGTCCTAGAAGTAGACGTGGGAGATTTAAATGGCCTCCTACCAGTGCAGCAACCAGAGCATTGTTAACAGGAGTGTGCAAACAGATGTGGGCCTCGTCAGAAGGCTGGGCTCAGCACTTTGCGAGAGCAGTTCACAAAGGCAGGGTACGTAGGGAGGGTGCAGTCTCCATGCTCAGGAGGTGTATTTGGTTAGTGAGAGGGAGCCCAACCATAGCGTCCACCCAGCAGGAGGCTGTGTCCTCTGCACCTGCCAGTAGGGATGTGTCAGCCCAGACTGAGATCCCAGAAAAACATGCAGCTGTCCAGGTCTCAGGCTGCAGGGAGTGCCACCAGCATGCACTGGAAACAGAGGGCAACAGGGGCAACAGTTGTGTAAGGTGTCAGGGAACTGCACAGGCAGTACAAGCAGTAACAAGTAACCCTGGAAGAGTAGGGACGCTGCCTGGTCTTGTAAGGATAGGGCCGGGAAGGCCAAGGCATAGCTGGAGCTGAACTTGGCAAGGGAAGTGAAGACTAACAAGAAGGGATTCTACAGGTAGATCAATCAGAAAAAAAAGGTTTAAGAAAGCACACTGCAACTGATGAATGAATGTGGAGACCTCATATCAATGGATGAGGAGAAAGCTGAGGTACTCAACAATTGTTTGCCTAAGTCTTCACTGACAACCACTCTCCTCAGTCCTTCCGGGTCAATGGACAACAAGATGAGTACCAGGGTGATCAATCTGCTCCCACTGTAGGGTAGGATTAGTTTTGTGACCAGCTGAAGAACCCAAACATTTATAAGACATGTACTGGTAGGGCTAGGGGGAATGATTGCAAATTAGAGAGGGGAAGATTTAGACCAGACATAAGGAGGAAATTCTTCATAATAAGGGTGGTGAGGCTCTGGCACTGATTGCCCTGGGAAGTGAGCATGCCCCATCCCTGAAAGTGTTCAAGGCCAGGTTGGATGGGGCCTTGGGCAGCCTGATCTAGTGGGAGGTGTCCCTGCCCATGGCAGGAGGGGTCGTGGAGTGCAATTAGATGATCTTTAATGTCCCTTCCAACTCAAACCATTCTATGATTCTATAATAAGGTTACTGTCAAACAATGTAGAGCTTTAGATTACCAACTCTGGTATTTCTGAAAATTGATAGAGTTTTCAGGGCAATAGTTCAGAAGATATCACAGACCAGAGAAATATGTACAGGAATGATGTTACTAACCAGGTAAAGCTTTGGGACTGGGGGTTTGAGAGTTTTTTTGTCCTTTATTTCCTAAAATAAATACCTGACCTCTGGCACTGCAAGGAAGTACACCTGAGAAATGCATATTTTAGAAAGGTCACTAATACGTCACCCAAGATTATAATACCTTGATAACACCTTCAGAGTGCTCTCAAACTTAATAATAAAGAAATATATCAGTGAGGAAGTTCCTGAAAGGGTTTTGTGTTTTCTTTTTTCCAGGAACAAGCAAATAAGTGCTGATTAACAATGAGAGAATGTTGTAATTTCGGTTCCCTTAGGTCGTCAATCTGTTAGGTCAGTCATTCCTACGGGTAATGGATTTTATTTCTTCATTTGGAAACTACCAGTAACACCTTTCATTCTCCTGATTTAATGAGTATTTGGACTACACATTCTTCTGAGTATTCTTCAAAAGGTGATGCTCACAGAACACAGAGTTTATTGGAAGAAGAAAAAGAAGAAGAACAATAACAACAACAAGATATGAATATACATAGAAAACTGAAAGCTTAACTCCCTTGTAATAAACTGTAGGTTTTGTGTTACATGGAAGATAGAATCTGTCACCTCTAAACTTTTGCTGATCATTTTGGTTTGCAGTGATTGAGTAAAATGAAATATTTTTCTTTTCAGATTTTCTGGGATTTTTTTCTAATATTCCATGTCCTAGACAAACATACAGAATAAATAAAGAGGACAAACACCTTTGAAACGAAATTTCTCTGGTAGAAAGCAGTACTGTCACAAACATCTCAATACAAGATGAATTCAAAAGACCTGGAGTTAATGCTGCTTGTGAGGTCTTCTATGAAGCAAAGGTGTCAACTGTGATGGAGACAAGAGTATATAGAGGTACCTCTGATGAAGGATCACTGCAAGTTCTACTTCCAGAGGAACAAGTTAGCTGTGGACTAAAGATTGTGACAGAGATTCTGACTGTTATCTTCTTTTCAAACTGAGCCAGGAGTTCTTAGTTGTCAGAGCAGTTTGCAGGAGGAAAGGGAAACAGTGTGTCTCAAGTTGATGCAGAATTTAGGATTGTTTAGTATTTTAGGTCACCTGGCTTTGCTTAAAAATTACAAAAGCCAAATCTGTCTTAGAGCAAAGAGGTAACACATTCCTTTCATGGCACTGACCTCTGCTTGAAAATTGTGAGCGTACTGCTGGAAGGGTGCTGTTTGAAATAATAAGTGTGGATGGTTTTCTAGTAGGAACCTCTAAATTTGGTGCTTCAAGTGGTTTCGTAATATTGCTTAATGGAGGTATTAAATGTAGTTATAAAACTATCCCAGAGTTACAGAGAGGTTAGGAGCCTTTTTTGAAAGACTGAAGCACTAAAGTGAACACAGCTATGCTGTGTTAGCCACAGATACTGTACCACAGTTACAGAAAAATGAACAATAAAAAACAGACTACAGGAGCATTGCTAAGACTACTACTGACTATGGAAAGACAGGAAGCCTCTGAAAAAAGGTATATAGTCATTACTTGCTTTGAATCAACAGTGTTTAGAATCAAGTCCATCCAAACAGGTTGATTCTGAAAATTTGTTGATTTTGCATGTGGGAGAGGAGTGCAAGCACTTGAAAAACGGGAGAATGTTATCAAGAAAAGAAAAAAAAAATGCCCTGTTCATTGTTAATTTAAAAATATGTGTTCTGTAAAGCACAGCTTGACCTCTCCTCTTCTCGTCATTAAGTGGATTGATGCCCTGGCTGGTCTACATTTCTTTCTGGAAAGTGCAACAATCATTAGATGAACGATAAAGAAATGTGATGGGTCAAGGGACAGAAACTGTGGAAGATGGGTTGAAAATCAGTGTGAAGTGTGACAAACTGAAAACTGGATCCTTTGGTTGGTGACCAAAGGCTCCTTTGAAGTTCTGTTTGAAGATTTAACACAGTTGTGAGTTATTTTCTACTTATCTACTGCACTTGGTATTCTATGAAATCTGTAATTTCTTTCACTTTAGCTTGCAATGGAGATTCACAAATGAAAGTAATTGGTTTCCTCTTTAGAGAAACCAAGAAAGATAGCCACATGGTTTTAGTCGAAATCTCCCTAGTTCCTATGCCTCTGCTTACAGTGATTTTTTGTAATTTACTGTAAACATAATGTCAGTTATGCTAATGTTAGTTAGTGTGCTGAGACTCCAAGTGGTGACCTCTGATCTTACAGACTTTATTAAGTGATGAATATACTTTATATAGCTTGATATAACAATGCTGGATTTATAGGAGTGTGGCAAAACATAGCAATGCATTATGGTATTCCTTTTTTCACCCTTTTATTTCCTTCACAAGAATACTTACTCATCATTCTGAATGCCAGAGTTAGTTGAATGTACCTCTACCAGTGAAAAGAAACAGCTGTTAGGCTTCCCTATGCTTCTGCTTTTCCTTTGTGTCTCAACCCTTAACTGCAAGTAAAAGCATGGTTCAGATTCCCATTTCGTTTGTTCCTTATTACAATAATATTTGCAAGCATAACGTATTTTGCAATTTGAGAATGCTCACTGTGGGAACAAACCTGACCAAGACATTCAATTTGGCTACTGAATAGCTAGTTTGTAATTACAGCATTTTGGCTGTAGACTAGCAATTATTGATGTCATCAGGTAAACATCAAATTGCCAGACATTGTAACTGCCCTGATCTGAAAATTAATTGATAAAATAAAATCAACTACTTCAATTTTTTCCACAGTTACAAACCAATAGATTTAAGAAAAAAAAATAATCCATGGCCAGACATGTACATTGTGGTTTTGGTGGCTGTATTGTTACATTTCAAATACATTTGGGTTTTAAATTAAATGCTTGTGATTGCCTAGAGCAGCGATTATTTCCTAGTATGCCAATTGCTTCTTGAGTCCAACATGCTACTGGACAGTGCCTTAAACATTATACCTGACATTTATGTTTCAACAAATCATCATAGTCACTGTAATAAGATTACAACAGCTATAGAAATTCATGGTTTGACTATAAAATCTTTTCTTTTTTTTTTCTTTTTTTTGTTTTGGATTAAAAAATTCAGCTTCCAAGTGTATAATTTTCCTTATCCTAAATTGACCTGCCAGTAAGTAGCTTGGCAATTCACAGAGGCCAAAAAATCCGCATGCATCTTGATAGTTTATGAGTCTTGTACCAGTGATAACAGTTCTTCCTCTGACCAGCAAATGCTAACAGCTGACACTGAAATAGGTGTCACATCCAGTATGTTTCCATGCTGGATTTTTAATGATTATTTTTTTCTTTTCTGGTAGTCATATTGTTTGTTAATTTTATAATTACTCTTTTAAGAAACTTCAGTTTGAGAAGGACTTTTCAGGCTTGACAGAGTCAATCTGATCTTATTTTGACAAAGATTGGAACATGTTGCTAAAGTCTAGAAGCTATTATTTACTCTGTGGATTTCTAGGCAGGCACGATGAGGTGAAATAAGTGGATTGATTTATTTAATTGCAGAAGAGTTATTTTGTTGGCTAAACAGCCACCACTAGGCTGAACAGTCAATATTCAGAGCGTCAACATTCACCATCAAGATTTTATGAAGACACCTGGCTACTGATCAGCAATGTGGGGTTTGACCACTACAGGGCTATGCTATGGGGTCTTTTTACGCTGAACAGATGGCATTTATAAAACACCTTTCATTTCCTTTTTTTATTGGGTGAAATTATCCACCTTTTTCTCTCCCATCCTCCTTCCTTTTAATACTATTTTGATGGGATTGTGAATAAAAAGACACACAGATGATACTACTTCAGGTAGGTGAATATTAAATCATATAGGAATTGTACAAGTGTCGTGTTTACATTTAGATAGACACTCACTCAAGGTAAGGGATATGAGAACAGATTAGTGTATTACAGAGACTGTAATTAGGGAGCCAGCATTTAGGAGTATAACCTACAACAATAAGTAATGTGTAGCTACAACAGCATGTAAATACTGTTCCAAAGAAACCAAATTTCTTCTAAAAGACTTTAGCAATTTTATACCCTTATTTGAGCAAGATCTTGTAAACAATGTTATGAAGTCTCAAGCTTAGTATTTTTAAGAATTAATAGTCTAATAACCTTTTGATTTGATCACTGGTGCATTCATTTGGAGTCTTAACTGGAACTGAGTTAATAAATCAACAACGCTTTGAATAAAACTACCTTAATTTGCTAAATAAGCTGATATGTTCTTAAGGTATCAGGAAAAAAAGTGGGTTTATTTCCATATTTACGGTAGGTTACAACCTTGAAAGGAAATTACTTGGCACTATCCCTAAATTTCAGTCCCCTTCAACAATTAACTTCATAGGGAACTGGAGGATTTGCTTTCAGGCATAGATATGTATATACAAACATGCATATTTCCATGTATGTAATTACTAGACTATGTTGTGGTCATAAGACCATTTCTTTGACCTCCGTGATAAATGAGAGTTTTACGTAATAATCCACAAATATCGAAAAACTTTCTGCTGAAAGCTGAAATCCGAAGCAGTGCAGCCCCAGGAGAATGCTGTGCATTTTTGTGGAAACAGGCTAGCTTATACAAGATGGGAGTTACTAGAGTTTTTCTTTCTTTCTGTCTTCTTTTTTATTTTAAGTTTTGGTAAAACCAGTAGTTAAAAAAAGATTCTGAAATACTTTTAGCTGCAGAAAACATCAAAAAGGGTTGTATCTACTGCTGGAATTAATTTACTGAATTCTTGCAATACACTCAGAATTCATGGTTAATAAGTACCCTGAATTTACCGGTGACACTATTCCTTTCTGATGTCTCTTCTTTCTCCCTACATTCTTATTCTCTTTTCATTGATTTCCTTGATTTCATTCATAGATTGCTTTGTCCCTACTGCCTACCCGAGCGTTTTATTCAGTATTCCTCAGTACAAGTTCTTACTGTGTAAAGCATTGATAGAAATAAGCTGAAAGGCCATCCAGTTTCTACCCTATGACCTCATGTCAGCTCAGGTATTTTATCCTTAAATTCCTTCTTCTCTCCATCCCTTCGCTACCCCTGCATTGCTCCCCTGAGCAGAATCATATGCTTTTCTGTGCAGTCTGGAAGCAGTGAATTTTCTAGATGACTCTTATGTCAGATAAGTTATATTCTTTGCTTTTATCCTCATTTGTGACAGTCCTTCAAAAGACAGAGCAATTTAGAAAGAGAGAGCTATCATGCAATGCTCACCTCAGTACCTGGGATTAGTTCAGTGGTTGATCCCTGTTTTAATGTTTTTGATAGTCTAGTGTTCTGTATCTTTGTTTAATGAGCTATATGCTAACATCTTCCATGCTTATCAAAATGTGTCATGTTAAGCTTCTGCTCCTTTCCCTATCACCAGACTGCTTTCTGCCATAATACATTCTGTGATGTGGTTGTCAGAAGCCAGCTTGAGCTCAGTGATCATGAAATGATAGAGTTCTTGATTCTTGATGAAGTAAGGAGTGGAGGGCAGCAAAAACACAGCCATGGACCTCCAGGGGAAAGATTTTGGATTCTTCAGGACACTGATTGATAGAGTTTCTTTAGGAGACAGTCCTGAAGGGCAAATGGGATCCAGGAAGGCTGGACATTCTTAAAGAAGGAAGTCTTAGAGGTGCAGAAGTAGGCTTCCCCCATGTGCTGTAGGATGAACTGGTGGGGAAGATGACTGGCCTGGCTGAGGAGGGAGATCTTGCTGGGACACAGCAGAAAAAGGAGTGTTTACTGCTTTTGGAAGAAGGGGCAAGCAACTTAAGAGGACTACAGGAATCACGTTAGGTCATGCAGAGAGAGAATTAGAAAGGCAAAAGCCTGGTTAGAACTCAATCTGACCAGTCTTGTAGGACATAATAAAAAATTTTTTTATAAATATATTAACAACAAAAAGAGCTCCAAGGACAATCACCATCCTTTATTAGATGCAGCAGGTTGGGGGAGTGGGAACATTGCTGCTAAAGATGAGGAAAAGTCTGAGCTGGAAGAAAGGGATGCAGAGCAGAGTAAAGCACTCGTAATCCAGGAGGAAGCAGTTAACAACCTACTATGCCACTGAGACACTCGCAAGTCTATGGAGCCTAATGGGATACACCTGAGAGTACTGAAGGAGCTGGCAGAGGAGTTTGTCAAGACACTCTCCATCTTTTATCAGCAGTCTTGATTAACATGGGAGGTCCCAGATAACTAGAGGCTTATCTATGTGACATCCACCTACAAGGAGGTCTGGAAGTAGGATCTGGGCAACTACAGGTCTGTCAGTCTGATCTCAGTGCTGGGAAAGGTCATGGAGCAGATTATCTTCAGTGCAATCACGTGGCATGTATAGGACTACCAGGGGATCAAGGCCAGTAAGCACAGGTTTAGGAAAGGCACTGCTTGACTAACATGATCTCCTTCTCTCCTGCTTGGTGGATGAGAAAATGCCTGTGGAAATTATCTACCTAGACTTGACACTGTCTCCTACAGCATTCTTCTGGAGAAATTGGTTGCTTGTGGCTTGGATGAGCATTCCCTTCACAGCATAAAAAATTGGCTGGATTGTGAGGCTGAAGAGTTGTGGTGAATGGAGTTAAATCTAGCTGGTGGCCAGTCAAAAACTGTTGTTCCCCAGGGCTCAGTGTTGCGTATGGTTCTGTTTGATATCTTTATCAATGATCTGGATGAGCAGATTGAGATGATACAAAATTGAGTGGTAGTGTCAATCTGCTCAAGGACACGGAGGCTCTACACAGGGCTCTGGAGAGAGTGGATTGATGGGCCAAGGCCAGTTATATAAGATTCAACAAGGCTAAATGTCAGGTCCTGCACTTGGGTCACAACAACAGACCTGGGAGTGCTGGTTGACAGCCAGCTGAACATAAACCAGCAGTGTGCCCAAGTGGACAAGAAGGCTGACAGTATCCTGGTTTGTATCAGAAGCAGTGTGGCCAGCAGGATTAGGGAAGTGATCAGGGTCCTGTTCTCAGCTCTGCTGAGACTACATCTCAAATATTGTGTTCACTTTGGGGCCCCTCACTAGAAGGATGTTGAGTTGCTGGAGCACATGCAGAGAAAGACAACAAAGCTGGTGAAGGGGCTGGAGAACAAGTCTTACGAGGAGCAGCTGAGGGAACTGGGGTTGTTTAGTCTGGAGAAGAGAAGGCTGAGGGGAGAGTACAACTCTCTGAAAGGAAGTTGTAGTGAGGCACATGTTGAAACTGTGTCTATTTTGTATTAAACTTTTAGCATATCAGTCATGATTTCTTGGTGTTCAAGCAAGAATCTTCTTTCCACGTGTAAATTAAGAAATTTCTCTGTTAATCCTGTTAAACTGATGGCAGGTGGCATTCCTGATCCACTGAGTGCTGAATTTATCAAAATAGAGCTTCCTCCTGTTAAAGCCATGGAAAATATCTCAAGAAAGATCAGTAACACATAAATAAGATCTGCTTAGCAGTGAGATGATTGGACACCTTCTTTTTTCCCACTCAGCTCTGAAAAACATAGAAGTGGAGATTACAGTCAGTAAGAAAAAGCAGAAAGAGTACTGCCTAATGCCCACTGAAAAAAAAAATATTAACTTGTTCCCCTTTGCAAGATGAATGGTTTAAAGTTCATGCGAGGCTACATACTAAATCATATTCTTGTTCTCTCTCTTTGATGTCCCTTAGAGAACAGCTGACCTTGAATTTCCTGCTAGTACTTTAGAAAAGTGGATAAAAAAATATATAAGAGGAAGGGTAGGAGGACTTTCCCACTAATTTATCAGATGGGGTTCTCCTCTGCTCCAGGGACACTGCTGTTTGTCTTTCTCATCTCATTCCTTGATTACAGTCCTGTCAATCTTGCTTCTTACTTCTTTTTCTCACTGAGTCTCTGATGTTAATATTTCAGGCAAAATTTAAGTTCCCAGACATGAAGAATGCCAAGATTATAGGTGCTTGTGCTATTATTAGAAGATGCAATCTTATAGTAAGCAATAGGAGAGAGTGCAAACAGGGTCAACTTTAGAAGACGTTCAATTCAGTCTAATAGAAGGTTTTAGATCTCCTATACATTATCCCTAGCTCAGTATATTTTTTTTTTCATATGGTCAATTCAACTCAGTCTTTTACATACTCCTGTCTTCCTTAGTTTACAACAATGGCAGGTCTTCTAAAAGCCCATCAAATCCCACCCTGACTCAGAGACCATCGGAGATCTAGCAACTAGGTATCCCGTAGATACAGAGCTTAACAATCCTGACCTAATAGTAAAGCCACAAGGCCATCAGCAATTGATTCTAACATTAAGCAAAGGTCCTGTTCCTTGAAAACTCACTCCAGTATCATCAGACCTAGCTATGGACACTCATGGCACAACTACCTTCCAAAAACACCCTGGTGAAATTGGAGGTCCTATTCTTTGACAGTTTTTCTGGCTGGATATATGAGTTCCTGCCACGTTCATAGGCACAACAATCTTAACTTTAATCACAGCTACTTATTAAATGTCTATCTTTCCCTTCTTCAGTGATCAGTATAGATGAACAAAGCATATCTACTCAGAAGAAAAAGCAAGTTAAAATGCCTGTGCTTCACCCATTGATAATAGGCGAGACAGCATGCCAAATCATTTTATGTAGCTTGGTACTGACCAATTTAAAGTGCTGGCTACATCATTACAGACCCAGTCTACTTTGCAGCGCCCACAATGCTTGGAAAATCTACAGTAGCCACTTTTGGACAAGGTTAATACATCATTACCATGAGGGCAAAATAAGATATGATATCTCCCTTTCCCTATGGTGTTCAAAAAGTTCAGAGACCTACTACTTAGCTTATGCTCCTTCCCTACCCAAAGCTAGTGCCTGCTTCATTGTCTCAACAAACAACTGGCTAATCATGGTGTTATCAGCATCCTGTACCCAGTTACACAAGCTTATGGTCTGTATAAGGCACTGGCATCTGGGACAACCATATTCATCCACTGGTCCTCTTAATGCCATTGCACCATCATCACTCTCTTCAAAGTGCAATGATACATGCACCAATGAGTTTATCTACTAACTTGTCAGTTGACCCAAGATGCTTTCAAAACAGGATACTTGAAATGCTACTTTAAAGAGAATTGCTGCATTTTTCCAGCCATGTGTTTTGAACAGAATATCTGGATAACTGAGTATTTTCTCAGTGGTTATTCATAATCCTTCCCTCACTCTTTCCAGAATCTAGCTCACCCAGTGCCTCTAGCTCAGCAGTAAAAGATTAAGCTCACTAGGTGCTCATAACAAGTTAATTTATTAAAGGAATATTTAAGCACCACATATTTGATGACAGGTCAAAAAATATTATAGATGATCTAGGCACTAGTCTGTGCTAACAAGCTTATCCCTATTAACTGTGGATGTCTGTAAGGTAGTTTCTTATAGTACTAAAGTGGTTTTTTTCTGTTTTCCCATGACTGTAGCAAACCACAGAGAGCAAATGCCATGTCATCCATGAGTCTGTAAACCTGAAACTTAAACAGAACATCAACAATTCTTATTTAAGATTAGAAGTATTCTGTACAGAAAATACTGTTAAATGGAAGGCAGACTAACATAACTATTCAATTTTTTTTTTCTTTTCACTGGCATCTTATTTAAGTCTTCCTTCATGATATGAAACAGAACTTTAAAAAAACTCTATGTAGTTACTACCTTCAATATGGGAACGAATATATGGTTCTGGAACCCCATATACGAAATCTGAGATATCATAAAGAGGTCCTTTGTTGCAAACTGTTGAAAACTTACTTTTCAAAAGAGAGACAGAGAAAAGGGAAGGGAAGGGAAGGGACGGGAAGGGACGGGAAGGGAAGGGAAGGGAAGGCAAGGCAAGGCAAGGCAAGGCAAGGCAAGGCAAGGCAAGGCAAGGCAAGGCAATCACTGTATAGGATGAATCTGTTCTGGGCTGAATCAATTCAACAGTGAATGACATTACAGTTCAAACAGCTTTTGCAGAAATTAAACTACAATGGATTTGAAGTGAAGACAAAACACTTAAGAGAATGAAAGAGAAGTCTACAGAGAAACAAGCTCTACTAAATGAGGCATCAGGTGACACAGAATGTGGGTCTGAGACTGGTCAGGCAAAAAGATTTTAGCAAGGGAAAAGTTGTATAAGTGACCTGGATTGCTTGAGGGTGTTGCAGTGGGGTTAAATTGTGGAAAATATCAGAATAACTTCAGACTCTTCTGAAACTGAACCTGAAACAGACCCCAAAATCCTAGTGTGTCATTTATTCTCTCATCAAACAAACATCAGCCCAGTGCTTCCTTGTAAGTGTTGATTACTCACAGACAAGTCAACTGTTGTGAAGTGAATAGATCTCTGAGGGAAAAGTGTCTGGGAAATTTTGGCTTCCAAACTTCAACAGCTATCTGCTGAGAATGTGTAAAATATGCTTGAGCAACTGTAAATAGATCAACAATGGTAGGATTTTCATAAGTAAATATAAAAACACATTCTCGACATGAGGGCCATCATTCTTCCAAATCTCAAATCACTCCTCCAGAGCAAATCATTCTAAAGCTTTTCTAAGCGAGGATGATCAAAGTAATTTTGAAAGCTGAAAGCTTTTTTCCTTAGCATAATTCTCGGAAATTGCTGGCCATTTTTGGCAGAAATTTTCCTAAAAACATTCCAACTGAAGCAGAAATCCAGCATGGAAAATTTCAGCCTGATGGTCAAACTTTGGCTAAGTCATTATGAAACAGCCTCCAGCTATTTATGAGAAAGTGTTAGACAACCCTAATAATAGGTATTGTTATCAACTGGGCTATAATAGACATAGTTGTGTGCACATATACTGCCCTAGCTAACTATTGAAGACATTTCTGTTTATAAAAGGATTTACCCTTCCCACATAGGTCTTAAGTAAATGTGTGATGGTGTACAGTGTTAGGAAAGTTTTTCTTGGCAAGTATGACTGTATTACCTACATGTGGCAAAGCCACGACTGATTTAAAAACACCATGCCAAGACACACTATAAGCCAGAAAATACCACTGTGTGTTTTGTCTCTATCACATACTTTAAAATGGTTTAGACAGTTCAATTTATTTTGGTTTTTTTATAGGTGCTGTATTTTGTGTCTTTCCTTCTTATAACTTTTTTTAAATGAAGGATAGGTAATTTTCAGTCTTATACGCATAAATATCAAGCAAAATCTATATTTTTATTTGAATCAAAATATGCCAATTTAAAAATCTAAATTCTGTGACTTTCTAGAGCCTCAAATAAACACTATGTATGAGCTCTTGAAGAGATACTGAAATCTCTAGCTGTGGTGATCCTTCAATCTCCTATCTATTTAAAAACAAAGACTCACTTCCGTATCAAGTGGAAGGAAGGGAATGTAAAAGGGTTTATGTTTGAAGCAAAATTATGTAACTGTGTATTATGTGACCATAATAGTAAAACATCCTTGATATTCTCATCTAGATAGTTGGAGGAAATAAATATTTATCAGTATGTTGGTGAGGGAGCTGTGCACAACACAGCAACAAGGTAATCCTACTGTTCTTTTATTAACTTTGAGAAGGTATGAGAAGTTGCAGTGCAATTAGGCCTATCACATCGAATTGTCAAGACATTTTAGACTTTTGACTAAAAGAAAAAAAATAATCTCTGAGCATGAAACTTCAAATCACATCTCATTCAAACTAGTAAAGCAATACTGTTTAAGTCCACACAGGTAATCATACAGTCACAGTGGTTTGTCACACAGGCAGATTAATGGAGCAGTCAGGAGCAGAGATCTTCTTGGTTTTAATGTATCCTTCTTAATTAACAAGAGTTTTTAAAAAAATGAGATAAACAAATTATTGTTCCAATGCTGTCAGATAGTTACAGTGAGATTTTTCCATTTTAGGTACTATATTTATATTTCAAATGCAATTAGCCTGCCATATGCTTATCTAAAGTTCTTAATTAGAGTGAAAACATTCAGATAATCAGAATGTCCTGTCCATGACTCTGAATGACTTTCCTTCTCCTCTTCTGCCATATTCTAATCTCCAAGTTACTTCACAATCCAATGTCTTTCTTGGCTTTTATATTTTTTCTCTACACATCCATTGCAGGCTTTTAAACACAGCTGTACACTAAAAAACTTGGTCTTCATTGTGTAGTCCAACTTAATTGAAGTTGTTCTTGGAAAAAATCATTTTCTTCCAAGATATTTTCTGTGTCCTATGATGCTTTAATTTATTTTTTATCTACTTTATTTATTATTGTGATTTGCTTTCTTGAGCATTGCCCTGAGCACCTCAGAGGGGTTGGAAGTTGGTGGCTATGTAAATAAACCTATTATTGTTCAAGATGTTTGTTTCATTTGAGGGCCAAATTCTGCTCACAGTTAGACTAGGGAAATCCTGCTGTCTTCAGTGTGATTGCACAGAATAAAGAAAGCAGGCATTGACCCTGAGTCTCTTTTTCAGTCATTTTTTGTTTATCTCACAGCTTTACGACTTGTTATGTGAGACAGTACTTTTATTTGTAGACAGTCTCCTAAATTTTCTTTTAGTGAAAGGAATTATCAATCCCTTCTCAAGATTCTGTTCTGCCTCTGCATAGGTGCTCTGTTAATCCTGCCCATTACAGACATTTTGCAATACTTGATTCCTGTATCAGGCACCCAAACTCTACACACTACACCAAAAGTGAGGAAAAAGGCTGGCCAAATCTAATGATCAGGTAGCAAAGATAGGAGAGGTGTTCCCCTTCTTCCAAAGGTCATAAACTCTCCCTTTTTAACTCAATTCCAGCCAAAGCTCTCTGTTCATCCAGGCTGGCTGCCCTCCCTTCTGGCTCATCTTCTGGCACATGGGGCTGGCCTGCTCTTGCAGCCTTAAGTCTTCCTCCCTGAAAAATGTCCAGCCTTCCTAGATTCCTTTGCCCTTCAAGACTGTCTCCCAAGGGACTCTCTCAACCAGCATCCTGAACAGGCCAAAGTCTGCCTTCTGGAAGTCCAAGGAAGTCCAAGTCTGGAAGTTCTGCTGAGCACCACACCCACACCCCCTACTTACTGCTCCAAGAATCAAGAATTCTATCAATTTGTGATCACTGTTCCCAAGAAAGCCTCCAACCATCACAACATCCTCAAGTCTCTGTCTGCCAACAATAGGCTCAGCGGGACATCTTCCTTTGTTGGATCGCTCACCAGCTGTGTCAGGAAGCTATCTTCTGCATAATCCAGGAACCTTCTAGACTGTTTCCTCTCTGCTGAATTGTGTTTCCAGAACAGATCATGTAAGTTGAAGTCTGCCATGAGAGTAAGGCCTAGCAACGTTGAGACTTCTCCCAGCTGCTGATAGAACTTTGGAGAACGTGTCTTATGAAGAGCCAGTGAAGGAACTGGGACTGTTTAGTGTGGAGAAGAGGAGGTTGAGGGGAGACATTATTGCTCTCTGCAATTACCTAAAAGGAGGTTGTAGAGAAGTGTGTGTTGGTCTCTTCTCCCAAATGATAGGTGATAGGACAAGAGGGAATGGCCTTAAACTACATCAGGGGGGTTTTAGATTGGACATTAGGAAAAATTTCTTCACAGAAAGAGTTATCAAGCACTGGAACAGGCTGCCCAGGAAGGTGGTTGAGTCATCATCCCTGGAGGAGTTTAAAAGGTGGATAGATGAGGTACCTGGGGATAAGATTTAGTAGTGGACAGGTATGGCTGGAGTTCATGATCTCAAAGGTCTTTTCCAACCTAATGATTCTATGATTCTATGCATACTTTACCTGCCTCTTCATCCTGGTTTGGTGCTCTGTAACAGACTGCCACCATGATATCTGTCTTGTTTATCTTCCACCTGAATCCTCAACCCTATTGGCACCATCATGAAGTTCTAGACAGCCCAAACACTCAATAACATACAGGGCTACTCCTGTATTTATATTATAGTTTATGAAAAGGTAGTTTGCTGCCATCAATTATTCTAGTACTAGCTTTAAAACAAGTTTATCAAACTATTTTAGTCCTTTTCAGGATTTTGCTATATATACAAATAGCTTTTGCTCTGTTTTAATCCAAGTGCTGTATTAAGTGGGAAAGGAACAGCCTACTCAACAGACTCTTGGTAAAACCAGACTTTGTGGATGCTGAATAATTTCCAGGGTACATAAAGTGATTATACACAATTATGAAGAAAATACCTACAACAATGGTTAAAAGCAGTGACTCCATATCTGTCTCAATCAGTTCCTATAATCAAGATTTTCAGAAGCTGGAGGAGTATACCAAGTGAGTATATTCTTATAGGTTGGTTTTATGGTCTTCCATCAGCAATCATTAAAAGTAAGGCATGGGGACAGGCAGAACTTTGGTTTGATTCAGTAGATCATTCTGACAAGCACTGCATCTAGAAAAAAAATTCCTATAAAAAATAGCTAAATGGAGTTTAAAAACCAAACTTGCAGTATGCAAAACTTTTAAATCAACTGCTTAACTGGAGCACTTTATGACCATTCCCATTTTACTCTTGTCCCAAGCCTTAACTTCACTTAGTTTATTAAACTCTTATTTTAATACGTGATACAAAAATTTTCTTACAAAGTGATGTGTCGTCTTTTGAATGACTGATGTGCTTTGCCTATTTAATTTCTAAACAAAACCTCTGAAGTATTTAAAATGAGTGTTTAAAACTCAGGCAGCTGTAGTTAAAATGACAACTAGAACTGTTAGGAAACCAGCAACAGCACACATTAACATGTCACTCAGTGAAACCTTCTGTAAAACTAAAATCCTAGGAACAAGCCGTCTAGTAGAAAGACTTGGCGCCTGAAGTAAATTGCTGCTTTGGAGTCACATATATAAAGAAGATTTGCAAAACGAAAGACTTGAACAAGACCAGAGACCTACTGATCCACTTGATATAGTTGAGGAGAGCAGGGACTGCTACAGACTTCGTGTGTGATTTAAACAACAGTGTATCTTCATCTGCATACTACTTATCAAAGATCAATGACAGTCCTGTAGGGCCTGAGCCACATATCAGTATTCAAAAATAAATTTTCAGGTACCATGAAGGTAGGGGCCAGGGACAAAAGCCACAGACTGAGCAGATTCAACAGAAAACAACCATAGGAAGTTGGCTCTTAGGTACATCTTCTTTACTGTGTCTCACACAGAAAACCTGTACTGCTTTTGAAGAGATAGGAAGGAGAATAAACAGCAGGTCATGCTTACAAAAATCTGATTTTCATAGCTACACCCACTAGAATTTCAATTTACTGTCCTCTTGATCAGAAAAATGAGACAAACAGCAGAGATATGGCAAAAGCAGGTTCGCAAAAGGAACATACAGGAGGAACCTATGGAAATAATATGTGATAATTTAGTATGTAACTTCAGGTAAATTTACTTATTATGACCTTTAAAAATATTTTCCAAGTAGCCAATAGAGGGAAAAATTTAAGCAGGCCTTAAAAAGAATCTTAGCAGCTGCAGGACAACCTACCTCTCACAAAGCTATTATCAGCCCATCATTCTTCAAAAGCTTACAGGAGGAAAGTGCAAGTTTCCAAATCGAGGTTAGTTACACAAAAGGAAAGCCTTTCCATGACCATTAAAAATAATGTTTTGTTTCCAATGGCTTTGTGTCCTATGGCTTGCTGAATG
>WAAB01013965.1:0-10546 GCA_013389865.1 Piaya cayana | reverse complement strand
CAAGCATACGGCTGAAAAAAAAAAAAATGAGACAATTCACAAGTGTTCCTTGAGTCAATTATCATAAGCATTCAGACAACCTTGGGATAGTTTCTAACAGTAAAGACAGGTCAATCCAGGTTTATTCTTTTCCTCTTTTTGATAGATATTTGGTTAAAAGTAAATCCCATACTTTCTACTTCTAAATATTGTAATACAGTTTCCCTAGTTTAATGCAGAAAATTCTGCTCTGATAAATTTGAAAATTGTTCAAGTCTGAAAGTCTTCCATGAATATAAATGTGATTTTTTTAAATCATATCTGTTTGTTTTTCCTCTGGAGTTTAAAGACCAACCTGTAGTAGTAATTTCTGAAGTTCAAATAAAGAGCAGATTTTTTTCCATTTATTCATTATAACTAAGGAGAAAATCTATATTATCAAATTGTCTGTAGTTCATACTGCAATTATATTAGTGTTACTGTATTTACCTCAGTTAAAACTCACACTNGTGTCGTCTTTTGAATGACTGATGTGCTTTGCCTATTTAATTTCTAAACAAAACCTCTGAAGTATTTAAAATGAGTGTTTAAAACTCAGGCAGCTGTAGTTAAAATGACAACTAGAACTGTTAGGAAACCAGCAACAGCACACATTAACATGTCACTCAGTGAAACCTTCTGTAAAACTAAAATCCTAGGAACAAGCCGTCTAGTAGAAAGACTTGGCGCCTGAAGTAAATTGCTGCTTTGGAGTCACATATATAAAGAAGATTTGCAAAACGAAAGACTTGAACAAGACCAGAGACCTACTGATCCACTTGATATAGTTGAGGAGAGCAGGGACTGCTACAGACATCGTGTGTGATTTAAACAACAGTGTATCTTCATCTGCATACTACTTATCAAAGATCAATGACAGTCCTGTAGGGCCTGAGCCACATATCAGTATTCAAAAATAAATTTTCAGGTACCATGAAGGTAGGGGCCAGGGACAAAAGCCACAGACTGAGCAGATTCAACAGAAAACAACCATAGGAAGTTGGCTCTTAGGTACATCTTCTTTACTGTGTCTCACACAGAAAACCTGTACTGCTTTTGAAGAGATAGGAAGGAGAATAAACAGCAGGTCATGCTTACAAAAATCTGATTTTCATAGCTACACCCACTAGAATTTCAATTTACTGTCCTCTTGATCAGAAAAATGAGACAAACAGCAGAGATATGGCAAAAGCAGGTTCGCAAAAGGAACATACAGGAGGAACCTATGGAAATAATATGTGATAATTTAGTATGTAACTTCAGGTAAATTTACTTATTATGACCTTTAAAAATATTTTCCAAGTAGCCAATAGAGGGAAAAATTTAAGCAGGCCTTAAAAAGAATCTTAGCAGCTGCAGGACAACCTACCTCTCACAAAGCTATTATCAGCCCATCATTCTTCAAAAGCTTACAGGAGGAAAGTGCAAGTTTCCAAATCGAGGTTAGTTACACAAAAGGAAAGCCTTTCCATGACCATTAAAAATAATGTTTTGTTTCCAATGGCTTTGTGTCCTATGGCTTGCTGAATGCTTTATTGGACTATAACAAGATTGTCTAGCAGAAAGAAATTTTAACTTACATTTTTGTTTATCTGGTGTCTGATAAAGTTCAAACTCCAGTTCACACTTCCCTCTCCTCATATCTTCCTGTCTCATCTTGTTACTAGTCTAAACTTAACTATTGCTATTAATTATTCTGGTTTTTTAATTCATCACATGTAAATGTCAGGATTACTAATAATTGCTAACTACCCCACACTAAAAATCTGGTGGTTGAGAGATGCATTCTTTTCAGGTCCAGCTATTTACTGAAAATTATTTTATCTACCTGACTCATTACAATGGAAAAGGCAACCACATTCAGGGCACCTGAAGTGTTGTGACTCGCAAACTTTGCAAATACTATAAGTCCTCTCATTTTTGTGCGTGTATTGTACATTACAGATAGAAAAGCAAAATGACACTAAATGACTTGGCATGGGAAAGAGACCTGGCATAACACCAGTTAGAAAAACTGCCAAATATTGCTTTGTTTAAATTGGCCCAATGCTTCTCAGACTCTGATATCTTTGACTGATGTCCCTGCCAAGAAGATTATGAAGTGGTGAGTTGTTTGAGAACACCATATCTCAATTTACTTTAGTAGGTTTACCTTTTGAAATGCAGTAAAGCTTTCTAGTATTAGAATANTTTTTTTTAAATCATATCTGTTTGTTTTTCCTCTGGAGTTTAAAGACCAACCTGTAGTAGTAATTTCTAAAGTTCAAATAAAGAGCAGATTTTTTTCCATTTATTCATTATAACTAAGGAGAAAATCTATATTATCAAATTGTCTGTAGTTCATACTGCAATTATATTAGTGTTACTGTATTTACCTCAGTTAAAACTCACACTTCACATGTGTTTGCCAAAACTAAAAATTCTATCCTATTTTTAAATGGAAAAATTAATTTTGGAAGTAAGTTACATGCATCAACTAGTTGAGGAGTAATACACTTACACATCTTGTGTAACTATTGAAAGAAAACAGTAATTTTTGGATTGAAGAACCATGTATAATCTGCTTCTAGTAATAAAGACTTACTTTACAAAGGGGTTTATCATAAAATGAGAACCACCACAGAGTGATTTTTTGTGTTTTCCCTGTTAAAATTAGGAAATATTTTTTTCTATGCTCAGTTACATGCAAAGGTTCAACTACATCAAATATATTTTTAGTGTGTCTAATATTTATTTTATTTATTCAGAAAGGAACTTTAAGGAATTTTTTGATAAGTCTAACAAAGACATGTTACCTTTTGCAATCACAAGTACTGCTATCATCTGTGACACATAATAGGTTTTGAAAAGCACCTCTATTGAAAAGTGAGATCTGGTTAGTCTGACAATAAAATGAAACTGCCAAACTTGTTCAAGTCTCTTCTGACAGTAAAAAGGATTAATGACTACTTCCATGAGGTCAATAATGAAATAGAAGTACTTGGAAATGACAAACGTCTGGTGATCCTAGCATCCACTGACAGGAATCCTGCAAACTGAATGAAAGTTAAATACAAGCAGCTGATTGATAATAGATTTTCTGGGATATACCTCCACACTGTAATTAAATATATTTGTCAACTATTTTGCAGTTAGTATAATCATTTTTGTTATATTTATGTATAATAATTATTTAAGATCATTTCAGATTTTAAAGTCCTCTTCCATGGACAAATATTTGAGTAATATGAAATGTCATTTACAAGATTTTACTGGTTAATATCGGGGGGGTTTAACAGTTTTACATAAATTTCTTAAGGATAATCTCTGATAAAGGGATGAAAAGACACTTGAATCCCAGGCTGAAAAAATGCATCTATTGTGTGCAGTGTTCAGTAAAACAGTTACAGTGGGGATGCCATTCAAAACAAGTAGTTGCAAAACAGTTAGTGCAAAACAGTACAGATAAGCCCAGTCTAGGCATTAGTATAGAACTGAGAACCATCAGAATCAGAGAAGCTACACTAGAAAAGAAAGCCTGTTATAAAACATAGCCAATGGATGGTAAAGCAAACTTTGTAGGCTAAAGCCGTCTGAGAAGGCAAGAAACAAAATAAGACCAAGTTTTGGAATGGTACACAGGAATAGATAGCCAAAATAAGTCAATAAAGGCTGCTGTGTAAGAAAGACCTCTTTTCATAGGAGAATAAAAGCAAGCTTTTCAAAGGAAAAGACCTCTTTTCACGGGAGATCAAAAGTAACCTTTTCAAAGCCATGCATTTCTCTAGTATGCACTGGTAATGAATAGGCTATGCCATTCAGCTTTTGAATGTCTTCTGAATTTTTGGAACTTAATTTAGCCAGATTTTTCTGAAGCCTTCCTGACTATATAATGAGAATTTTATAGTGATAGTGAGATATTTTTAAAAATTTGTCTCTTCCAAAATGTATGCCTCCAACAGTATGCTTGGCCCATAAGAAAGAAATAGGATATTCACAGGTAAACATGTATTTGTTTTATTTATTCTAACAATATACAGAGAAGCTGATATTTTCCAAGATGTCTTGCAAATTTGAGTTTTCACTACAATTACCACAAGGCCCTATCAAAGAATGGAAAGGAATCATTATTTTAGCTGGTATGGTTAAAATCTGGCTTAGATAGAAATTTGGGGTTTTTTCTTATTTCTGACATCAGAAGCCTCTAATTTAGCAAATTGTGTAAGCACATACTTTGAAGTATATCAGTAGTCCCACTACTCATAGGTTTAAAATTAAATACGTTTTTAAATTCTATTTTGGACAAGATCCTAAATTAAAGCTAGTAACAGTTAACTAGTTGAAGTTACACTGAGCTAATAAGAACAGAGACAGACTCTTGTTTAATCTTCCTGAGCCCTGTTGAGCTGAAACTCTGATGTATCTTGGTATTAGATTCAAAGCTGGCATAGAAAATCTAACTCAATTTTTCTCCTAACGTCTAGTTCAAAAGCATCATTCTTTTGTCTGTTTTTAATACTGAAAAAACCATGCAGATGTCTTTCAATCAAATTAAAATATGGCCATGTAAAAGGCACTTTCTGAGAATTACTCTTGTCATCAAACACTAACATTAAATTGCTAGCATTGCACTCAGTGTTATACAGAGAAATATGAGTCCTGAAGGGCCAAATACTTTTTGTAATCATATTTAACATGGGTCCTTTTTAAAAGGTGATATTCTGGGATCCCAGGAAACATATGGGTAACAGAATATTTAGGTTTTACTTTGTCACAGTTTGATGTCTTGCACAAATGGAAATTTGGTTCCTGCTGCTGAATTCAGAAAAATCCTGTTCAGGCTTTTCTAATATTGATATTCAAAAAGGAGCTTATAACTAAAGTTTTTCTCTAAAAAATATAATACAAAAAAACTATAATCATATTTAGACATTGATGCATGTGGATGGCTGTAGCAACCTAACTACATATCTACACAGACAAATCCCTAGTTGCAATGTGAATAAATACTAAACAGTACATGTAAATGGACGAAGTCCTGTGCAGAGACCACCCACCCAAATTTCTCAAAACATGGTCTTAGAAGACGAAAGAAAAGGCTTTCAGTTCACCATTCCCAAGTTAAGGGTTCTGTTTCCCCAGCTGGAGACATAGCAGCCAAAAAAAGCAAATAATTGTGTCTTGTTTTAGATGTTTGTCAGGGAATTCCGTGTTTGCCTTACAACAGTTGATAGTATTCATAATATTCAAGTATCCCATTTCAACTCTGAAAAAATGAAGTAATGAAAAATCACTTGGTCAGAAGGATTAATCCAAGTTGTTGACTGGTTTAAACAATATCTCAGGGGTCCTGCAAAACTCTGATGTTTCTCCTCAAGTATACATCTACTTAAGTCTACTCAACTCAAACCTTTTAATGATCAGAACTGAAATATTTTCATCTCAGACCAGGATCAAAAGTGAAATACCAAAATTCTATCAAGAAAAACTTTTCAAAAAGTTTGATTCAGAAATTTATTTATGGTTTCCTTGGTATTTGAATGATCTTACAGTTTAATGATTAAGAAGTGACCTGACACATTTAATCAGTTCAACACTGAAGAAATATCTGGTTTATGATAAACCTCATATAAAACAATCCAGGATCAAGACCCCACCAGGTTAAGTACTGAACCAATAAGTGAACATAAAACATGTTCCAAACAGGATTACAGTCAGTATTAAACATCTAAGTAAAATACACACATAAAAGAAAACTGGGGAGGGCGCTGAGAAATTTAGCAGATTTAAATAATAAAAAATTAACAGAAGTTAACAAATCATTACTTTAGAGCCATCTCTTACATTACAACCTTCACAGTGAAAATCTTGGAGTTAATGAACCTTCACTAGCAGAAAGTAATTTTTTTTAAAGCAAAAGCAAACATCAACAAAACCCCAATATTTCTACAATGCAGCATCAGCTTATTTTAAGGCACATCAGATGTCCTGGCTAGAAGGCCATAAAAAGCCTATGTTTTCCCTCTCAAACACAGTGCAGACTTCTCATAGACTTATTCTTTGAGAAAAAATCAATAGAAGTAACATTTCAAATAGCATACACATCATATTTATCTCAAGAATAGTGTAAGAACAACAACAGCAAAAGACACACACTATAAAATTGCCATGAAAGAAATGAACCAAAACATGTTCATTGATCTCTTTAGTCTGCCACTAATAGAGCTTTTCTCCCTTCCACATCTATCCCCACCTTTAAGTTGCTCATCTCATTCACACAAGTAACCATCTGGTCCATCAGCATGATTTAATATTTTCTGTTCCTCCATGCCTTTTTTCTGACTGTTGAAGGTACGACAGTATTGTTCCTTAAACACCAGCAGTGCAAGCTCTATGATCAGCTACAACCAATGTAGATGATATAGTAACAGATTTCTGATTTTTTGTAATGTATTTCTAGATAATATTTTCCTTTTAATAATATTAACACAGTGGAGTCCCAGTCTTAGTTATTCAGACTAGATGTAGTAAAACTATCCAAGACAAGAGGAAACTGGGATGCTGTACACAGCAGTCCCAATATGGCAGTTCAGCTTTTTTTTGTCTATAATGTGAGTTTTATGACAAAAGAAAAAGAGCACATACTACATCAATCTGACAGTATATCAGAATAATATAAAAAAACATGATTCTATAAAAAAAACATTCTGAATGACCTTTGACTGTTGCAGATAACAAAATCAAGGAATGGCAGTGGTAAAGTAAAAAAAAAAAGTGAAAAATTACAGTGAAAAAGATTTAAATGCTGCCATGGATTTGGAGACTTCTCTGATTAATGCCAAGAAGTCTGAATATGTTCCCATCCAGAATTTGCTCAGAGCTGCAAATCTTTCAAACACAACTCCCTAAAGAATAAGACTTGTAAGATAACTGCAGAATAACAGTGAGGAAAAGAACAATATATTCTGAAGTATTGGGAGTGGAACTGCCATTAACATTTGCCATCCTTTTTTAATGTCAAGTTTGTACTTTTTTCCCTAATCTCACTAAGTATTTTATAAACAGGCTTGAGACACAAGTGAAGAATGGTTTTATCTGGTCTGTTGACTGTTGTATAAGACTAAGATAAACAACATATTATTCAGTTTGTCCTGTTTCTCTCCTAAATTTTTCATGTCTGCCCTCTATGGTGCCTGTATACTTTGCTCTATAAAACTATAAATTCAAGAAAGGTAACAGCAAACAAACAAACAAACAACAGTTAATAGGGCTAAGTTTATGCTTGCTTCCAATAACAGAATTTCAATGTTACAGTGAAGCCTCAGGTTACCACAAGCTGAAAGACTCAAGACATGGAGGATATGTCTACAGCTGCTGTCAATGAAATGTGCTGTTCTGTATCATGAGATGTGAAGGACCTTGCTGTGAAATGCTCACCTCAGGATAGGCTGAAGGAGTTAATCTGATCACCTGAACTCCACCTCTGTCAGAAAACAAATGGTCCTGCTCTCAGCTTTCTGAGATTAGGAGGTGAAAATAAGGGCAAGAGGGAGGGTGCTTTCCTATATAATTCTTCCTTTCTTGCTCTTTTTCCTCTCCTTGTTTCATACACATTGAATCTGTTGTTACAGTGACGTAAAACTAACAAATGGTAGCTGAAAGTAAGTACCTCAATCAATGCTGTTATGACTCTTCCACATCTCTAGCTGGCTGATGAGAACATGTGCTATGCTTGAGGTCCTCCACTCCAGAATGTCCAAGTCAATACCCCAGGCACAAGTTGCATTTTCTGGCTTGTTTCTCTTTCCAGACCCCTTCTTTGAACAATTATTTTCCTTTGTTCTCCAGGAAACAGGATCAGAGTGAGTAGCAACAGAAGACTTCAGAACTCCAAAGCAGTTCAACTATCTCCTCTTTCTGTCCCAGAAGAACTATTATTGTTTTTAATATAATCTAAAATGCAGCCAAAGAAGGGAATTTCCCTATAAAAATTCCCTGCAGCTAAAAGGGAGACGGATAATGTTTATACTGCAAGATTTACTAAATATTTAAAGGAATTTAACCATTTTCCCTTTTTCTGCATCTGTAATCAAAGGATAGATTTGGAATGCCAGTTATTACAATGGGAGTTCACCGGCAATAACTTGAAATGAAACCCCAGACCACGCTTCACTGTTTATGTTGTACCTGTGAATAAGTTATATTAACATCATCTTTTGCTGAGCCTCAGACACCCTACCTTCAACACGACACCTAATACTGCTACGTAAAAGTAGAACTAGATTATGCTTTCTGTAGTTTAATATCACCATACAAGAAAGCATACACAAATACTGATAGCTTTTCTAAGTATTAACCATTTGCAGATTTGAAGAATTCTCAACTGTGCATACCTCAGAGACTCTTGCTGGGGAAATAGTTGGCTCCAGTCACCTCCAAGAACAAGATTTAGAAGAATTTTGATTAAAAAGATGTGAAATGAGGCAAGATGCAATAGCAAGTCTGACTGGGCAAGAGCCCACAGGGCACAGGTCCTGTGCAAAGAAGAGTAAGCAATTATACAATTTATAATGCATGCTCATAAGGAGACTGAATCAAGGTAGCACAGAGAACATGAAATTCTTGAACTTCATAATTTATAAATGCTTGGCTAACAGTGTTGATATTGTTATTTTAAAGCCATATTTTGGTATGTATTATTTTCTAAGACATTGCTGTTACAGAAAGAAACAAAATACTACTGTTCATTGTGAAAAGGAAACATTTAGGAGGTTGGGAATATTTATGTAGAATTCTTTTTTTTTTTCAAAAATGTTGTGACCCCATACTGGTTCACTGCATTGAGAATGCATGGCTAGTTAACAGATTACTTAAGAGTGTAGTAGTGCTTGCAAGCAATCACAGTNGCACTCAATGCCTTAATGCAGGTCATTGATGAAGACATTGAACAGGGATGGACCCAGCACTGAGCCCTGGGGAACACCACTTGTAACTTGTCTTCTTTATTTAAAGAAGATGAGGCTTTAGTTTTGCATGTCTAGCAAAATCTTGTGAAAATGATCTGTAAATTATGTTTTTACTTAAGTAAATTTCTGTTAGATCAAGGCAATTTGGCACGTTTTGCATTTATAAAATAGAACCTTGAAAACCTTCCTTTGTTTTTGTAATTACATGGTGAACTAAAAAGAGGATTTCTTTTTCCAGTGTTGCCTCTCTTATTTGTTTAATTATCTACTACACCATAGGAAAAAAAGAGCACAATATTTTTGTGTCTAAAACCAAATGAGAACTCAGTCCTCATGAGAATCTGAGCTTCTTCTATTTCCAGTCACAGCAGGGGTCTTAGCATCTCAAAAGAATCGAGCATAAGAAGAAGGACACTGGCAGGAAAAAAAAAAAAAGATAATGGTTTTATGCCCGATGTCCCCTTTGTGAACAGAGTGAATTGTTTGTTTCTGTACCAATATGCTCTATTATTAAACAAAGAGAGATGTAGGCTGTTGTCTAATAAAGAAAACCAAATCTCTGCAGAAATGGCATTCAAAATATAAATTGTCAGTATAAAGCAGTGGGAAAAAACTAAGACAGCATTTTATGACTTATCCATTTACTCATGTGTGTGATAATTTTTACAGGTATGAAGTTTAATTGAAAAATAATTTTCACTGAATGGATATGTTTAAAACTTTCACCCAGAGGAGTGCATTATAAAGTAACTATCAAACAGCAGAATAGCTTTTAACTATTAGGTTTTTGGCAAAAAGCAGAATTGAAAACAGGAGGTCCACCACTGACAAATGCCTCACTACTGTGACCAGTGAATGTTTACTGTAGCACATATTTTGACAGGGGTTGAAGAAAAATTACTTCATTTCTGTACATACAACACGAACTATTTATCTGAAAGAAATAATATTTGCGAAAAATAGAAGCCCTATGTATCCATGCTAAGTTTCTTTGTCTTTCAGGAAATAAATTGTTAAGAAGGTCTGATGCTGGCTATTTTACCCTTTTCCTTAACTTTGTGCATGTGTACTGTCAGAATGCAAAAGCCCCTGTCCTATTGACCAAACAGCAGCAGCAATTATTTCTTGAGATGTGCCTTGGTGAGGTAAACAGGAGCTTGATGTACCAGGCACATTACAGCACAGACCCTGTTTGTCTCAACTGTGTAAGTGTATTCCTCTTAGTACAGCGCTCTCTCGTTCTCCCTTGTCTCAGCTAGGATTGAAGAAATCAAAGACATGCACGCTTGCCAGTCATCGAAAAAATGAGTCCATCAAACAGGCTCTACCTCACAAGCCAAGAAAAAAAATTGTAAGAATCTCAGGAGAGCCAAGTTCAGGACCTTCTCCAGATTTTCCATGAAAACTATGAGTTAAAGCACTACTGACCAAATGAACATAGGGTGATGAAAGACCGGGGAGATAAATGCAACAAACAATGTACAAGTAACATAAGAAATTGTGAGATAATTAAAAAGAAAACCAGAAAGGATTAAGCTTCTGTAGTTTTAAGTGGTTATAGTTCAGATTGTTACATAGAGAAA
>WAAB01013964.1:22303-48270 GCA_013389865.1 Piaya cayana | reverse complement strand
TCCCACTGGATCAGGCTGCCCAGCCTGATATGATTTGCTTCATTATCATAAATGGTAGCACGCAACCTGATATTTTTTAGAAAGTCAGAAGAGACATTTGGTTAGCTCTGGGATGACAAAGGGCAAACACAAAAACTGTTTGTTCAGAATTGGAAAGGAAAGAATCACAAATATCGGAAATGAATAATTGTTCCAAGTAACCATTCTCCAAAAACTGAGGACAAAATGCTGTTCACAAGGCTGTATTACGCCATGACAAGTCTGCATGAGAGATGGCATTGGCTTCCAGTTCAGGTAGATGATATGATTGATTGTTATCATGGGAATGATTTTGGTACAAGGAGATTAGCGCACAGAAGTCTCTATTGGGAACAAAAAACACATGAAAGACCATTTATGACCTCTACCTTCATTATCTAGATAACTGCTGTCCAAATAGCTCAAGTCCTTCCATGTTCTGATTTCTCCATGCATCACTTTCACCTGAATCTCTCCATGCATCACTTTCACCTGAATCACTTGCTTTTTGTTTTTCCAGTGCTGCAATTTCACATTCCGACTCTACAGACAGGTCCTCTTCACTGCAGGTCTCAGAATAGAATCCAGCATTTTCTGTTATGACAGCAGGATCACAATCCTTGTAACAACAACTGCTGCCCTCGGTGCTTTGGCTGTGATAAAAGACCCTCTCTTCACTGATGCCAGTTACCTTATCCTTTTTCTGTATTAAATAATGACCTTCCTTTCCAATGGTATGATTAGATAGCAGGGTTTCGTTGCACAGATACTCCTCATTTTCCATGCCCTCCATTCTTTCTGCCAGTTCTTATGCAGAGGGCTTGCTTGGGCTGGAATAATCTGCAAGGATTATGTGCTTTTTGCCCTTGAAGCAATTGGAATTATCATAGTGAAGAGGCTTTTCAGCCTACCTTATTTATTCAAACCTGTATAATGAATTTAAACTTCCTGACAACAGTGTGCTTTCTCCTTTGGATTTTGTGGATGCCAAGGATCTGTGGACTGTATGCTAAAAGCAACTGTTTTATTGGTATAGCAGACGTTGATGCTGGGAGCATGGTGTAAATTATGTTAGTATAACTAGAGTTTTAAAGAGATGTGTGTTTCCCAGAAAATAATCTTTCTTTCACTTTATCTTCTTCGTTTACATCTGCCTGGATCTGCAGGATGAGAACTTGTTTTAATATTAAAGCAAGCAGCCACCATATAAGAAAAATGCACACAATGTGTCTGTTACTGGTGAGTTTACAAGTAAGCAATGCAATTATTAGATGTTTGCTGTCAACCTGCTGCATAACAATGCTTGTTTTCCCCATGTGCTGTTTCCCACTCTGTATGCTTGTCACCAGCCAGAGGACACTGCTGCAGAGACATGCCTAAAGCTTAGAAAAGAAACTGCAGAATCAAAACCATTCTGATACAGCTATCCTAAAATAAAGGAATAGCTCCTCCTGAAGGCAAAAATTGGGACCTGTGGCTCTTTAAGTTATTCAAACTTTTCATACATTTGTATCGTATATAAGAAGATAACACTTTTTTTATTACACTTTCACCATATTGAGCTCTAAGCTCAGCAAATAGAATATACAATCCAAGGAGTGCAGTAACTGAAAACCAAACAAAAGTGCAAACAAACTCAATTTAGAAATGTGGAGGAACTCCAGTGTGCAGGTAAGGCAGTAGGATGTGTGGGGGAATGGCAGTAGAGTTATTTCCTATCAGAGAATTGGCCTGGTGCTTGGCGTCTCTTAAAGGCAGTAAGGGATTATGGTATTCATTGATAGACAATGATGGTCACTGTTTATGTTGCTTTATATTGGTAAGAATGCAAATGATAACTACCATTTGTCTCTCTCCTAAACAGATTGATTCATATGGAGATTTCTTCATGAAGACCTTTGTACCCATTTATTTCTATTAAGGTCCTGTTGGTGCAACTGCAAGTTTCTTTCTAACTTCTGTTGTATCTCCATAATGTCATGCTTGTATGTCTCTACAGGAGTCCCAGTGTTTTGTTTACTTTCTTTGTGGGCTTATTTGGATCTCAAAAATTCAGCAGTGTTGGTATGAATACTTCAGAAAGCTGATTTAGAAGAGAGGCCAACCTTTGCTCTTCTATACATCCCATGAATCTTGTTCACACTGAAAGGGCTATCTGAAATGTCTCCAGTGAAGAAGTTGATCTTTTCCATTAAATGCACCATAAATTTCTGTAATGCCATTACTGCAACTAGACAAGGCATTTCAAAAAACCAAAATGTTGCTAATGGTTGCCCATGTTTTAAGGGATAATACTGAATAACTGACCCTGCACAAGAATCAGCAAATCACAGTTACCCTGAGAAACAAGGTCTATAAGAAACAAACCTCTAACAGTGAGTTACTATGAAATATGTATGAAAAAAGACAAATATTGGAGCTTTGTTAAACTTTTTAGTATCTTAAAAGTGCAAAATTATTCTTTTATGCTTGAAACAGTTTATTTTAAGCAAAAGAACTCCTTGTACTCAGTGATACGAAAATAAGGTCACCTAGTTTTAGATAAACCTGCAAGAATATGCTCTTACAAAGTAATTTTTAAAAAGAAACTCTTCGGTATTCTGAAGTAAATACTACTACCCCTTCCTGCTACCTCAGTGTTGTTTGCTGTGAGCTAAACCAAGTAATTCCAGGACTGGCTATTAGTAAGGACTGAATTTTTTGCCTCATTACTAACAAAAGTAGTCTGGAAAATGGTCAGAAAAGCCTGGGATGTAATTCTGTCCTGACAAGAGCAAAGAACTGTACTTAACCAGGAATGATCAGCAGAAAAACCAAACTTCAAACATGTAAAAAGCTGTGGGAGAACAGAAGGGAAGTACTTCTCCATATCTCTGATAGACAGAAGTAATTCAAACCACAGACAGGTTAGACATCAGAATACGTTCTGACTACAAGGCTAGTGAACCTTGGCACAGGCTTTTTGATCTTAGGAACTTGCAGTGACAAGAGACTTGCAGCTTTCTCTGTCAGGAACAATACAGGATTGGGTAATCTTCCACTTTGACAAGTGATTCACAACAGTAGTCACCAGCAGAGAGAAGGAATGGTCTCTGGGCCATTTCTAAGCTATCCTGAGAAGATCACTGCAAAAAATGAGCATACTGCCAGGTGTATTTTAGGTCTTTAGGAACCTGTGCCCCTCCTGAAAACTGGTGAAGCTCCAAAGCTGATAAAAATCATTTGACTAGACCAACCTTTCTGTACATGGGATACTCAGTCTATGTGATCTGATGTTGCATTCATTTGCTTTGAAATAAGCGGTTGGTATAAAACCACTGAAAAATGGATCATTTTCTAACTCTTCCCTGGGTTCTCTTGTCCTACATTTATAACACGTGAGGTTAGAAACAATACTATTATTAGAAAGTGCAAGCAAAAATCATTTCAATAGCACATTATTACACTAGGTTGTTGTGTGTCCTCAGAGTTAATCACAGTTTTATTATTCTTAGTTAGCTGGAAAAGGAAAGAATCCAACATATGAACACTAATTGCTAATGCAATGAGTTAGATCACGAACTTCTTACATGCTTATTTGTTATCTAAATAGTATTTGATTAATAGTCTTCTTTATAGTATTTTGGGGACCAGCACTGATCTTATACTTTCTACTGTTCTTGTTATCCCTTATAATGTCTGAAGTTACCTGTAACCATTAACAAATATCCAGGGTGAGCTAAGCATTTTTGTGAGGGTTTAAATATAGTTTTATCGGAATATTTAGTTTAAACAACACATATTCCAAGCTGCTTTTTCTTTCAAGGCCTAGCCTTATACTGCTTGCACTACTACTGTCCATTTACTTCAACTGAGGATTAGAAGATGAAGTGTCAATGTAATTTCCTGTGTACATACTCAATTTGAAATTGATACTGTGCCCTGTGGATAGATGGCTCTCCCTATGAGTCCTACAAAGATTTACTTTGGCTTTATGCTTACACCGTAGTTCCAAAAGAAATTTTAATATGTCTGCAAGATGCGTGCTGCTTTAATGCCAGCTTTCCAGTGCCACATATGCAGCTGGTAAAAACTTTGACAGAAAAGGTTTTCTTTTAGAATGGGTACAAAATTCAAATTAAAGCAGTTCTCTATATGGATCCAGAAAACTGAGGGAACAATCTGAAATCAGTCCCAGAGACAATCGGCTTCTATCTAGACTTCTGTAAAGCCTTTGACGTGGTCCCCCACAACATTCTTCTCTCTAAATTGGAGAGATATGGATTTGATGGGTGGACCACTTGGTGGGTAAGAAACTGGTTGGATAGTCATATTCAAAGAGTAGTGGTCAATGGCTTAATGTCCAGATGGAGATCCATGACAAGTGGTATTCCTCAGGAGTCCATACCAGGACTGGTGCTGTTTAATATCTTTATCAATGATAGTGTCAGTGAGATTGAGTGCACCCTCAGCAAGCCTGCAGATGACACCAAGCTCAGTGGTACAGTTGCTACACCAGAAGGACGAGATGTCATCCACAGGGACATGGACAGGCTGGAGAAGTGGGTCTGTGAGAACCTTGAGGTTCAACAAGGTCAAGTGCAAGGTCCTACACTGGGGTCAGGGCAATCCCTGTTTTCACTACATGATGGGGGATGATGTGACTGAGAGAGCCCTGCAGAGAAGGACTTGCAGGTGCTGGTCAATGAGAAGCATGACATGAGCCAGCAATGCCCGCTTACAGCCCAGAAGGCCAAGTATATCCTGGGCTCCATCAAAAGATGCATTGCAGCAGGTCGAGGGAGGTGATTCTGCCCATCTATTCCTCTCTTCTGAGACCCCCAGTGGAGTATTGTGAGCGGTTCTGAAATCCTCAACATAAGAAGGATATGGAACCTTTTGACTCGATGATCCGGTGGGTCTTTTCCAACCTAGTGATTCTGTGATTCTGTGAAAGGGTCCAGAGGAGGGCTACAAAGATGATCTGAGGGCTGGAGCACCTTTCATATGAGTATAGGCTGAGAGAGTTTGGCTCCTTCAGCCTGGAGAAGAGAAGGCTCTGAGGAGAACCTACAGCAACCTTCCAGTACCTAAAAGGGGCCTACAAGAAAGCTGGAGAGGGACTATTCATAGAGGCTTGCAGTGATAGGATGAGGGGGAATGGGCATAAACTGGAGAGGGGCAGATTTAGGCTTTATTTAAGGAAGAATTTCTTCACCATGAGGTTGGTGAGGCACTGGCACAGGTGGCCAAGGGAAGTTGTGACTGCCCCATCCGTGGAGGTGTTCAAGGACAGGTTGGATGGGGCCTTGAACAGCCTGATCTAGTGGGATGTGCCTGCCCATGGCAGGGTGGTTGGAATTAGATGATCTTTAAGGTTCCTTCCAACCCTAACTATTCTATGATGCTATGAAATGCAGGCAGAACTAATATCAACAAAGAAAATGTTATCTTCTATCAGGATCTCAAAAAGATTTTATTTTCATAATCTTTTTAGCAGAAGCAATTCTGCTGAATGCCATGAAATATTTGTTTTCTCCACTATTATGGAAGTTATTGGCTAGATCCAGGGGAAAAAAAAAAAGAGTTTGCTATTAAATAGGTTGTCCACAAAAGGCTAAAAAAAATTGCAGGACTGATGACAGCAGTAAAGTCCAAATATATTGCTCTAAGTTCACAGGATTTGCATGTAGACAGACTGAAACAGCCTCCAGGCCACCCCACATCCTTTTGTTTTCAGGGCATTAGTATCAAAAGAAAAATAACATATCCCCATTCTTGTTGCACATTTGATACCACTACATTCCAATTCAGTCTGATCAATAAATAATTTCTTATTAAATCTCAAATAAATATCATTCATTCCCCAATTTTCTAATACCATAACTTATATGATACATACTCTGAATAATTTTTTTTCTTATCAAATTTGTACTGAAAACAATGGTTTGTTTTACTAACCAATAGGTGCACAGTTTTTTCTAAGCAATTTAAACTATGTTGGCAATAGTCGTGTATGTTTGTGTTTTGTCATGTACAAGTGCACATGCATAAACAGGAACAAAAAAAGGGCATGCAGCTGTACAATTATGAAAAAAAAAAATCATACCATCATGCCATTGCAGTTTTCCAGGTGAAATCAGAACCATAAAACCATGTATCCAAAGCTTATTTCATAAGCTGGAACAAAGCACCTCCTTTTTCTTGCAGAGCAGAAAAGATCTAATGAAAACCTTTGATTGCTCCCCACCCACATACATCCAGATACTCCTGCAGCATAAACCTCCCCAGGTTTATCAGGCAGAGCACAGCACAGAAATCCAGGAGACACAATTAAGTTGCAGTTGATTTTACAAGCTATGATTTTAGTGACTCCCTCTAACAGAGCTGTAGGGCAAGGAAGGTGTTATTTACCATACACTTCCAGCTAAAGCAAACTTTTTGGTTATATTAACATTTCCTGTCCTATTTATCTGGTATTGCTTACAATTCAAAATTACTGTCAACACCATAAGTATTAGTATTCTGTAATGGGTTTGATTTTTAGACCCTCCTTAATAGCCAGGTTGTGGCTGAGAAAGAACTACATCTCCCAGTATTCCATGTGATTTTCTANGGGGGTCTCTGATTATGTGTATATGGTATTTTAGTTGCATATAAGTGTTAATACATGAGTATATAATCACAGTTTTGGTCAGCTTGTTTTCAGCATTTTCAGTCTTTCTTTCCTTCTACCTTTCCCATGGGCTCATACAGGGGGATGGGGGGAGGAGGAAAGACTGCACTCTGCTGTGAAGTTTTGAGTGCCCGGCAGGGGGGTTCCACTCAAACCATCACATATTCATAAAAATCACATTTTAATTTCACCCTTTTTTGTGTCTATGCTAGAAGAATTACTTTCACTGTTTAGTGAGGAAATACGACATCACACGACTGGCTCTCCAAGAAAAACAACAAGGAATGTTCAAAAACAAGATCTGAATACTTTTTTTCAAAGGAATGCAGAGTCCTGATAACTGACAATGGACAACAAAGGCAAAGCAGAAGCTAAATTCATATCCTTTTTCATTCCATTACTTCATGGAAACAAATACTTCTGTGTAAAATTGTACAGAATAAAGTCAGCATTTTAGGTTCTCTCTGAGTGTTGAACTAGGCTTTAAGACCAAACAATACAGCAGTTTTTTAAAGGAGTCTGAAAGCAGTTAACCTTTTTCTTAATATATCAGCTAGAAAGCACACAACAGTTCTTAACAGAGGATAGAATTGTTTACAATAGCAAAAAGTGAAATATTTCTCAGGGTGAACCTGGGAGTCCCAAATCAGGACAGAAAGCAGAAAACTACCGTCTTAAGATGCAGTTATGACAAGAATCCAGTCATCATCATACCAGCAAGTTTTTAATACTGATGTATGTCTTCTGTTTAGACATAAATTCATATTTAGGAAAAAAATACAGATTTGGTTGATTGCAAAAAAGCAGAGAAATTTAGTTTCAGAGCAGAAGCAGAGCACTCCTGCTAAAACAAATATCAGAGCCACAACATATAAGACTGATCATAATTATTTCCTGTTCTGAGAGGACTTCTTGGGAGACAGAAACTCCTATTTATTTATTAACATAGCACGTCAAATACAGTTCACATTAAAAAGATGAGGAAAATGAAATAATGTGTTATGATAACACACAGTAACACATACATCTTTAGCTAAGTCTGAATGTGTATAATAAAATTACACTGCAAATTACCTGAAAAATCCTGCTATAATAACTGCCCAAGTGTGAAAATCCACAGAGCTCATAAATAACCTTTTCCACAGTTTCAAAAGAAGATGGGGGATGATGTGATTGAGAGCGCCCTGGAGAGAAGAACTTGTGGGTGCTGGTCAATAAGAAGCTGGATATGAGCCAGCAATGCCTGCAGCCCAGAAGGCCAACTATATCCTGGACTACATCAAAAGATGCATTGCCAGCAAGTCGAGGGAGGTGATTCTGCCCCTCTATTGCTCTCTTCTGAGACCCCTGATGGAGTATTGTGAGCAGTTCTGGAATCCTCAGCATAAAAAGGATACGGAACTGTTGGAAAAGGACCAGGGGAGAGCTACAAAGATGATCTGAGGGCTGGAGCACCTCCCACATGAGGACAGGCTGAGAGAGTTTGGCTTCTTCAGCCTGGAGAAGAGAAGGCTCTGAGGAAACCCTACAGCAACCTTCCAGTACCTGAAATGGGTGCACAAGAAAGCTGGGGAGAGACATTTTACAAAGGCATGTAGTGATAGGACATGGGAAAATTGCTGTAAACTGGGGAAGATTTAGACTAGCCATTAGGAGGAAATTCTTCACAATGAGGTTGCTGAGACATTGACACAGGTCGCCCAGGAAAGCTGTGGCTGCCCCATCCCTGGAGGTGTTCAAGACCTGGTTGGAGGGGGCCTTGGGCAACCTGGTCAAGAGGGAGGTGTCCCTGCCCATGGCGGGGCGAGGGGGGGTTGGAATTAGATGATCTTTAAGGTCCCTTCCAGTTCAAACCATCCTATGATTTTATGTTGTGCTTTTATTTGGACCAGGAGAAATCATTGCAAAGCACAGAAGGAACTGTTGGTTTGGGGTTTTTTTTTGTTTAAACTTACAGAGGCTCAAATAAACTTATTTAGAGGCTTATATAGCTGCAACCAGTGCAAAATCACAACAGGATTTAGAGGTCATTTGCAGTGAAACACAAGTTTTCTCAGAGTCAGCCAAAATTCCAGAAGCTCTGGCACTGTGATTGAGATAAAAACAACCCTCCTGAGAGAGCTCATGCTTCTAACTAACTTGGTTCTCTACAAGTTCTAGTATTAATGTGGCATAAAGGTATGTGAAGGCTGTATAACTTCTATCCCCAAGATTTAGTCCAGATCTTATCTCAGAATTGTACAAGTAAGGAGGGGCAGGAAATCTATGACACATAAAGAATATTTCTCTGATTTCCTGACTGGAAATATATATAAATATATATACATGTATAAAAGCAGTTCACATTGAATATTTTGGGTTGGATTTGTTTTACCTTCAACCATGGAGATAGGCCCTGAGACTTTATGTTTTGGTAAGATCCATGTATCTATGTAAAGACTATGAAGAACACTAGATGTGTATCTAAATTTGAGCGAAAAGGGCAAGATGATTTGTTTTGGCCATACAAGAGAAAGGAGAATTTTAAGTGGCTGATACTATTTATCATCCCCTGATAATACTTCCAAATTTACATAAAATCTGTGATTCATCGTCTTACATTGACTTTCTTTCTCTATAATTAACTTTAAATTTATAGGCATTTCACTGGAAAATTAATTAACATGGCTGTAGTCAGGTTTTACAGTATGAGACTTAAGATATCTATGCTAGTTAATCTAAAAAAATTTTAAAAGTCAGGATATATTTGTCTGATTACTTCCAAAACCTAATGAAAGTATAGTGGCAGGGATGTGGGTCGTCACCTACAAATTGGGCTTACTTCTCTAAGTCAGGCAGAGATGGGAGTCACATTAGCCTGAAAAAAACCCAAACAAAACCTAAGACAGAAGAATTGCTGAAAGCATGCAGTCTGATGGATACAATGGATGGACAAAATAGGTCTTAGGTACAAGATCAAGTCACATAAAACCACAAAGTTCATCTCTGAAGGCAGAGAGAGGAACAAAGAGAACAAGGATCAGAGAAATGGCTAAAATTCAGACTACAGAAAGAGTCAAGCAGGGCTTTGACAGGAAACCTGTATTGTGTAGAAACAGGCTATGTACCCCCAGGGAACCTGTAAATCCAAGAGTTCCTGTTGCATATGTCAATCATGGCCAAATACTCATAATTCCCAAGCTATGGTACTCACACACAAGTTATCAGCTACTGGATCCAAGACAGTCATTAGAGGTAGGGACCTGCTGCTTTTTCCTTTTCTTGATTTGGTTTTGGAGGTTGCATTATCAAGGGTATTTTTGGCAACAGATTTTAATGACTGCTTGCAAACTGATCTTTAAGACAATTTTAAGATGTGTATCAGCAAAGATTCAGTTATACTTGACTGATAGGTTGCCCTGTCTTTAATCTCCATAGAAGGTATTATTCATGCTCTATGAAGTCACATTTTAACAAACACCATAGAACAACAAAAGAAAGAGGATCAGTAAACAAATCAAGAGCCCAGGCATGTGACCAAGTTCCTGTATATCAGCTGAGTCACAATAACTGACCTTGTCTGCTCTTGCTAGTGTAGAGGTTAGATGTAAGTGGCTTAGGCTAATCTTCGCTGCCTGAGAGCTGCAACAAGTCACACACCATGGCTCACTTCTACAGCTAAGCAAGCACAGAGTATACTAACTGAATCGTAACACAAAAAAGCATCAGTTGGAGCTGCCTAAGGTCTGCCTTTAAAACAAAGCTGAAGGCATGACTTATTGCACCTGCGTGTATGACTATGACAAAAAGAACTGTGTGATAGCAACAAAAACAGTCAAAGACAAGCAATCGAGAGCATTATCTGGGAAAAAAGACAGACAGAGACCCTTGTCTGCTGGCTCAAAATTTGCAGGTAAGATTAACTTGGAATTCTTCTGCTGTAACAGTCTCTGTGTTTGAAGGTACAGGATTTTGAGTGTATTTTTTTCTTAACAATACATCTTACTTGAATCTAACTTAAATGCTGGCTAGAAATTCTCATCAAAAAATATTAGAACAATAGATATCTTATGAGTCAAGAAATAACTTGATAATGGTTTATGTAATTCATAATACTTTCTAGCATGTATGTTTTCTATCATTTTTTAATGCAACAAATTTAGACAAAAGCCAAATCTCCAGATGTTGACAGTAGTCAAACTGAAACAAGTCCCATGACTCAAAATTGCTTCACTAAAGGAGATGGAATAGCAGCTTATATGGTAGTGTACTCTCTATATAGAGGCATGCAGTAACTTACAGTCAAGACTGTTTTCTAAGCTACAGTAAGGTCTTTGCCTGCTGGTTATAGCAAACACAGATGCAGATGTTTTGAACAGCTGTGTTTGCCTGAAAAAAACTTGCACCTACCCTCCGTTAAATTTTAAGTTACTATTACAAGCTTTCCAACCTAAAAATTTATGAAATGCCTCAACATATGGAGAAAGTATTTACCTGGGAGACAAGAACGTTCATTGCAAAAACTCTTGAGACCACTCCTGCCTGATTTAAAAGTTGAACACTAGATGGAGGTATGTCCTTGCAACACAACTAGCTAAATTTACAGCATTACAGCTGTCTCGGGTGTAATTCCAACTAATTACATGCAAGCAGTCAGATCAATGGTTTGTTTAAATGTCTTTATAAATGCTGAACAAAATTAACAGTATGTTCCTGAAAGCCTTTTTTAGCCACTGCATGTGTCCATAAAAATTTCTGGCATTTAAACAGAAGGCTGTAAAAAAACCCAGTTCAATAACAGTCTCTTAAGAAAACTATCCATATATTAAGAGATTTTTTTAAGTGTATTTCATCCATCTGAGTAAGAGATATCTGAAAAGATGACTTTTATATCACACATACTGCTACAGAACAGTTACACTCTAAACTGTGTGACAGAAAATAATAAGTCCTGGCTTAGTACCAAGTAGCTGTGGCTGTCCTGCAAGAGTCCAAGAAAATTTCAAGTGCAATTTTATGGAGAGAGACAAAGTATCTTTATTTAAACTCTCATCTTTAATATTTCACATTAACTTCACCAAATAATGACCTGGGAAAAAACACACAACTATATCTTACCCTTTGAAAAAGAGCATACCTCATATGTTAGAAAAAAGGTTTCAAAGGATAAGAGAAAGTTGTCCATCTTACCAGAGGAAATCAGTAACATGACTGGCCATAAATCTCTGTTAAAGATAAGGCAGACTGCAATTTCTAATGAGACCAAATGGATTAGCTGTAAGGAGTCACTGGGAAAGGATTCTCGAATCCATTATTTCCTGCCTACAGCTGATCTAACCAAATTTTCATGAGAGTTAGTATTTAAATAGATCATTTTTCCACAAAGAGGAGATGACAAAGTTCTTACAGCTTTCATAGTCCTGCATCACAATGCTTATTTATTATTTCAACACTGGTGTCTATAGTCTGTACAGTCTATGACTAAGAGCACCGTGATTCGGGGAAAACAGTAAAATCGCACTGTTACTAACCTTTTCAGTAGTCTTCTTGGAGTAAAGCTTTTGATAAAGAAGGATGTGAAGTTTTGATATTTCTTGTGAGAATTCTTGAGTAAATTGATAATTAAAAAAATCAGAAGGTTTGAATCTGAATTTAGACTACATTAGTTGCAGCTAATTTACTCTCCTATATAAACAGTAAAATTAAAGCTTTATAAAATCTTTTTAAAAATTAAACCAGCTATTTGCAGCATAATGCAAGCTGATGTATCAAAACATGAATGGTTTTTCCTAACTTTTAGCCACGAGCTTCCATCAGGGGAGCATAGACCTGTCAAGCCTTCATCTAAGCGACTCTTTGGGTCCTCACTCTTCAGTAACAGTGAACTATTTTGCCACTTTTCTGTACAATCCAGCAACAGACGAAGCAGTGCACTAAGGCATAAGCCTAAGCACCATTCAAGCATGCTTGCAGGATCAGCAACAGGGGCTGAACTCAAATACAGGGCCTCTCAACACTGTCAGCTTAACCCGTAATGTGACTGTGACACTGAGGAAGAGAAACTCTGCCAGTTCCGCTCAATAATTTTTAACAATATAAAAATATACCCTGGTCACTACATCTGGTTAAGATAAACTGTTACAGAGCAACATCTGGAATCTCACAGACAACTTTCTGCTGAATTTTGAGATAGGAGAAATGAAGATGGTCAGTAAACAATATCCAGCAGTGTTCTCTTTTGAGGTTCCTAACTTATTTTTTCATGGGTCTTTTCTGAGAAGGATGGTTCTGCTCTCCTGAATAAGCTTCATTGTTACATAAGAGAGGCAAAGATTTAACACAATGCCATCTTTGTGACAGTAAGTCTCTGCTCTACTGCATTAAAGAAACAAACCACTCTTACTGAAGGGAGGACTTCTGGAATGGTAATTAGCCAAGAAGCCAGGACAGCTGAAGGAGCGCTTCTGAAACCCACTACACTGCAAAACAGATGCAGAATTAATCCACTTCAATTAAAATTATATTTAAAAGGACAGACAGGATCAATAAGCTAAAAGTAGTGCCCCTTATTAGGATTCTCCCTGCTTTCCTGTGGTGCAATATTATTATAGTAGTATCAGCAGTCCATATATCTAACACAGAAACAGAACACACTAAAATGATTATGCATGAACACTGCAGCAGCAGCAGGACAGTGGTTTGTATTCTATGCTCATTCTGTGCTGCTTAACCTCCCTCTGTTTCTGCCTTTTCTTCCCAAGGGAGTGGCATTAATTGCACGGCCTCTCTGTTCCAGATCCTTTCCCTTCACAGCACTAGGACATGGCTATGCTCGCCTTCCCATCCACTGGAAGATACTACTTCTCCCAACAAAACATTGAAGTGCATCATGTACCAGTGGGGTCTTGAGTACTCTAGGCCAGGAATAAACAATAAAGAAGTGACAACCCTATATGGACCTAAGGGAGTTAATGAGGTCCCAGATGCTGCTTCCGTCATGTGGAAAGTCACCCTGACACCTGGTCTAGACCATGGTGAGGCTAGCTGGGGCAAAGGAGGGGAAACCAGACTCCCAGCTTTGCCCCAGACTGTTCTAAATTCCACTGACCCTTTCTGAAAAGGCTTAACAATACTGCAGCAAACAGTGCTATGGTCATACTCTTTGGTATCAGTACTACAAAAGATATAAATGTTATAAACCATTACAGTTTTGACCACTCCTCTGAGGGGCCTATTTAAGACAATTCCCTCAAAGCTGAGAGGAAAAACAAGAAAAATTCAAAAGCAAGTCAAATTAATACACAGCATGTGGATTCTTGCCAGTTTTAATTACTCTTCGACATGTTCAGAGATGTTTCAAAGCTGTTCTACTTCACTTCCCATTTTCTCCCTTTCCCACCTTGGGCACATTTGCTCTGTGAGTGACGTCCAATTCCTTAACTGGAATATCTAGTATGTGATTCATGGTCAGTCTCTTGCATAATCTTAAAAGAAAACTGAAATTTTACATCAAAGTGAGAGAGTGGATCTGTTGGTAACAGGGAAAAAAACGTTTCAACTATCCAAATACAGTACTAAACAAAAGGAAAAAATAAAACTGAGGACAACTGTTGTAAGTAATAGAATTACATAAAAACATCGTATGTATTAAATGTGCTTAGACTATTTATATGGAAGTCAACATCATCCCAGAGGGAAAACAACAAACAGTGGTGGTTGAAATACAACAACTCCACAAACAGTGAAAAGTGTGTGTTAATTACATCCTCAATGTTACAAGTACCCGAAACTCTTTATCTCACTTTCTGCTAACGATTGCTGTTGTTTAGTGATTCCCTAGGAAACTGAGATCATCAGAAGGACACATGCCGTGAAAGAGCTGTGTCAGTATGTATTAGATGACCTGTTTGGGTGAAAACAAGGCAATAGAAACCCTTACCAGATTTTGAATCAGCAAAGTACAGAGAGACTAGAAACTCCCAATGACCGAAACTTGCAGTACTTTTCATGTTTCTAGAAGTAATGCTGGAATCTCTACAGAAAGAAGGAAAAACTACACTTTCTGAGTGCGAGTCTTTGTTTTATGTGTTTGCTTGTTTAGAGTGTTCTTGTATTCAAGTTTTTTAAATCATAAACATAGCATTAGAGAAGGTTTTCAAAACAGCAGTTGACAAAAATATGACATAAACCACTCCAATATAAATGGCCTATGTTATTCTTGTACTGATTAAATTAAAATAGATAAGAAGTGCTTTGGTATAAAAGTTATTTATTTTTAAATCTTTGGAGAAAGAGGGGATCACTTTTCTCAGTTAATAACAAAGTTTTTGTTAACCTAGAAAATACCTGGTATGTAGGAATATACACCACAAGTACATCTGGTAGCACTATTTAAAACAACATCATTTTAATTAATCCTTCTGCTTCCAGTAACGATGATACAAAGAATAAAATTCAGAAATTTGGGGGCAGAGGAAATTGTTCAAACCCTTCCCACTGCAATTTGCTGAAGAGCTGATAGCACCCAGTTTCCAACTCTGCACTGAGGTGATTGGAAAGGTTTAGATGGTGGCAACTTGGTTCCTGCAGCAAATATCGTGGCTGCAGAAACTGAGGCACCAACCAGGAGCCACCAGAATCTGAAGGACAAGCTACATTTTGGTGCCAGGTTGGGTTCAAGCGGGTGTTGGGCATTTTGCTGCTGCTGCAGGTTGCATTTGAGCATGTTGCGGGCACATTGATGCCAAGTTGGGTTTGAGCAGGTGGTGGTCACTTTGATGCCAATTTGGTTTTGGGCAGTGGGCACATTGATACCAATTTGAGTTTGAGCGGGCGACTACACTTTGCTGCAGGTTGTGTTCAAGTGGGCAGCAGGTGCTTCACTGCACGTTCGGTTCAAGCAGGTGGCGGGTACGTTGATGCCAGTCTGGGTTCTAGTGGGTGGTGGGCACTTTGATGCCAATTTGGGTTTGAACAGGTAGTGGGCACATTGATACCAATTTGAGTTGGAGCGGATGGCCACGCTTTGCTGTAGGTTGGGTTCCAATGGTTGGTGGGCACTTTGGTGCCAATTTGGGTTTGCACAGGTGGCAAGGCTTTGATACCAAGTTGGGTTCAAGCAGGTGGCAGGTGCTTTGCTGTGCTGCAGGTTAGGTTTAAGCAGGTGGTGGGTACATTGATGCCAATTTGGGTTTGATTGGGTGGTGGGTGCTTTGCTGCCAATTTGATTTTGAGGAGGCGATGGGCACTTTGATACCAGTTTGAGTTCAAGCAGGTGACTACGCTTTGCTGCGGGTGGGGTTTGAGTGGGCAGTGGGCACTTTGCTGCCAATTTGGGTTCGAGTGGGAGGCAGGCACTTTGCTGTGCTGCAGGTTAGGTGTGAGCAGGTGGTGGGTGCATTGATGCCAATTTGGGTTCGAGCAGGTGGTGGACGCTTTGCTGCTACTGCAGGTTGGTTTTGAGCAAGTGGTGGGCACATTGATGCCAATTTGAGTTGGAGTGGGTGGTGGGCGGTTTGCTGCAGGTTGGGTTGAGTGGGTGACAGGTGCTTCGCTGCACGTACAGGTTGGGTTTGAGCAGGCGGCCAGTGTGTTATGGCAATTTGGGTTCTAGCAGGTGGTGGGCCCTTTGATGCCAATTTGGTTTTGAGCAGGTGGCTAGGCTTTGATGCCAATTTGGTTTTGGGCAGTGGGCACATTGATGCCGATTTCTGTTGGAGCGGGTGGCTACGGTTTGCTGCAGGTTGGGTTCCAATGGGTGGTGGGCACGTTGATGCCAATTTGGGTTCGAGCAGGTGGCTACGGTTTGCTGCAGGTTGGTTGCTGGGGGTGTTTAAGGCACGAGTAGACGAGGTCCTGAGGGACATGGTTTAGTGTTTGATGGGAATGGTTGGACTCGATGATCCGATGGGTCTCTTCCAACCCGGTGATTCTGTGGTTTCGAGCGGGCAGCAGGCACTTTGCTGCCAATTTGTGTTGGAGCGGCCGGCAGGTGCTTCGCTGCACCTGCAGGTTGGGTTCGAGCAGGTGGCGGGTGCGTTGCTGCCAATTTGGGTTGGAGCAGGTGGCGCAGGTCGGTGCCGGCGGGGCGGGGTTAGCCGGTGCTCCCGGGCGGAGTTTACCGGAGTCCCGGGCGGGGTTTGCCGGTGCTCCCGGAGCGGAGGCGGCGCCGGGGGCTCGGGGCAGCCCGACCTCGCTCCGAAAGAGGCTGCGGATGCGGCTGTTGCTTCTCCTCGCTGAGCAGTTGGCGGGGGGAGTTCAGGGCTCCGAGCCGTGGAGGAGGCTTTGAAACGCACGCGGCTGCTGTAAGTTAAATATTTATTCTCGCATCGAGCGAAAGCTTTGAAACTTGAGTTCGGTAAATAAACCGTGTTGCCGAAGTAGAACAGTCGATCCGGACGCTGCTGTCGGGAATGACCTCCAGCTACGGCCGGCTGAGGAGCTTTCCCACCCCCACTTCGTAATTGGAGATTAATTAAGAAGAAAGATATGAGGGAAATAAGCTAGTTAAAAGGATCTTCAGAAAACAACAGCTGGAGGATGAAACTGGCTGTTATGGGCTGTTTTACCGGTTCAGAGATAAGGAAGGCGTGAGTATGAGATGTCAAGTGATCTCCAGTTTCATCATTTAGAATTCGTGTTATCACGCTACACTGATAGAAACGCCTCCCTCTTAGCATTTACGAGAAGAGAAGGAGATCACACGCCTTTGGGTACAGTCGCTTGTTCAGTTTTGCATGGAGCGAAGTAAGATGCTAAGTACTAATTTGGTAGTTGACTGCCAGTCTGGCTGTATATAGGTGAAGTGCACCATGTGCTTTTGAAGATTTGCATGTCCAACAAGTTGTATTTCCACAGTCATAAAAGTCTTCTGCAATTCCAGATATTTAATTGCAGGCTTTGGCGGGAGAGGGAAGGGTGAGGGGCTCTTTTCTGTGTTCTTTTGGGTCATTTTGTTTGTTTTAAAAACAGAAATATGTTAACAACTGCATGAAGGGCTTCATCCTGGAAGTTTTATGGAAATGTGGAAAGAGTAGGTGGGAGAGCAAAGAAGGCTGATTTTCAGCTTTCCAGGCTTATTGATTTACTTTGCTTGTGTCCCTGACTTTTATCTCTTGTATGAACTTTGCTAAAACCAATAAATCTTTACACTGCCTTGTGTCTTCCAAATAGAGAAATGCTTGGAGTAGAACACAGCATACCTGGAGAGTGAAAGGGAAAATTGAGACAAACCTAAGCAATTATGAGTTGTTCTTAAACGATATGGATTTACCCTTCAGTTGCTGAAAGTTCTAGTTGGAAGCAATTGTCACGGCCTCTTGAACTTAAAGGAAACCCAGTGTCAGTTAGAGGAGAGGGGAAACTCAAACCTTGGGTTTGTCTTCAGGACAACTAGAGTCTTGTACCAGAATATAAGGGGAAAATATGTAAAAGGATAATTTGTAATATAATTTGTAATATATAAAATAATTTCAAGTCCTCAGTAATGAGACTTGAGCAGAATGACAGCTCAAGACTAATCTTGCCACTGACTGCTGATGTTTGTGTCTGTTGTAGACACGTGTGCATGCCTGTAACTCATTTGAACCAATGTTAGCGTCACTTTTGAAAACTTAAATGCTTTGTTTACCTGAGCCAGGAAATAATCAAGTGTCTTGGCAACACTTCTAGAAGTTTATCTGTTGTACATCTGGGACTCTGCCCAATGGAAAGTGCCAAATTGGAGGGAGGGGGCAGAAACTGATTAATCTGTGTAGCTGAAGCATGGTAGGAATGGGGCTGGGAGCACTCTTCCCTGGTTTGATGTTCCCTTGCTGCTTTCATCTCCTACCTCAGGAAGCTGAGGGATTAGAGGGATGGTGGCAGAGAGCCTGGCTGATACTGTCTGTATTTAACTCCAGCAACCCCATCCATTTTAGGACTATGGGAGAAGAAGGGAGGACAGGAAGGAAGGAAGAAGTAGAGACAGGATAATAAACACTATTCTCCCCTCACTCCTACTGTATCTGATCTCACTTCAGCTTTGTTAACATGGTACCAGCAGTGTGGGAAAGTGATCAGGGAATATGTGTGTGTGTGTGTGAACAGAGGTAGAATATGTCAGCGTAGATGCAGGCTAGACAAGTGTTTTGTATGTTCCTGCATTAATTTTCCCCGTTTCCTCTGTTGTGCTTCTGTTACACTGAGTCCTGTGGACTGTCAGTGCAGGTTGTAAGGCAGCAAAATGTGACTTAATGTGGTAGAGTGTATTTGAATGGAGGATGATGGGAAAAGAACAGATGGAAAAGAACAAGCAAAGACCTTATGTATCACCTTCCCTGAACACTCTGATAGGGTCATCAAACAAGGGGGAAAGGCAGAGAGAGAATGTGCTATGAGTGCAAATCATGTGAAAATGTAAGAGAACAATCAGTAGTGACCCACCAGGTTTTTTTTCCATGTGTAGCTCTACTTCTAACCCTGATTTACCTAGCCTGTTTATCTCTTTTTGGTCTCAGAAAAAGTCCCACAAAAACTTATAAAGCACCTGTCCTTAGACACTCCTATCTGTCACTTCTAGTAGACTACTCAGAGAATGTCCAGAAACTTCATTCCCTTTCTTCACAGCTAGGGGTTTGTTTGAGCCTTTCAGCTTGAAAAAATGAGGCTCTTGATATGGTAAGATTAGCAAAGGACTGTGTTAATATAGAGCCTCAGTGGGGCTATGATAGCTAGCAAAAAATCCACTTTTCACCTTTTTGCTTGCTCCCTGCACCCCAGAAATTATATTCACAGGAAAAGGATGAAACAGGGGTTTGTTTTTCTTTTTTTTTTTCCCCTTTTTTTTCTTTAGATGCCTACAGTATGATTCAGAGGACATATTGTTTATCAAAGCAGAGAGATGTGCTTTGTGATAATGATGACTCAGTATAGATGCAAACATGTTACCATTTAACATACTGTACCAAGCAGGGCTTTTCTGCATTCTCCAGAAATACCTAATAGCATAGAAATAGTAATGCAACAGAAGATACATTGTTGAGGGCTATGGGTGACAGTCTTCAGAGGTCACTTTTTTTGCTAGTGAAGTTGCATCATTCAAATCTCTGGCGATGTTTAACATCTCACTTTGCCATTTCATCCTCAGTGTTCAGTGAATTCAACTGAATGTATAATCTTGAAATTCGGCTAAGCTGATGAATAAAGTTTAGCCAGCAATGGCTGTCCATGGAGGTACACTTGATTAGTTACAAGAATTCAGTAAATGTGTGTGAAATCATTTAGCTTCAGTAATTTGGTCTCTCAGAAATTGGAAAGTTTAAGCCATAAACTATTTTAAATTCTCTATATTTTCCCTGGTTTTGTCTTGTCTTTTCTGTGCTATCAACTCACCCCTTATACTGAATTGCTGAAGAAACTGACTCCCACCTTTGGACAATCTATTCTTTAACTTTGTCTAATCTGCGAGGTGGTAAGATGCTTTCGATAAACTGTGACAGCTTGGATTTCTTCCCATTGCCCCTTTACACTCTTTTATAGTTCTCCATTTAAGTAGATGTTTATTAAGCAGGAAAAGAAAGGTACTTGGTTTTAGTTTGGGGGTTTTTTGTTTGGGTTTTTTTTGGTGGCTTTTTTTTGTTGCTAGATGCCTCCCCTTGTGTATTTTAGCACAATGTTTTTACTTTAATGCTCTTGTTACTACTTTTGTTGCCCTGCATCCTCATGTGTTTATTTGCTGTAAAACCATTTCCCAATAGCACTTTGCTCTTATTTGGCAATTCATTGATGTGGAGAACAAAGAAGTTAAATTAGAAAGACAAATCCTTTTATAAAGAAACATAAAAAGTAAGTCCTAATGGCACTGTTGCCAGTCTAGGTCAATTTGTGGATTTTATGTTCATACTGTGCATCTGCCAAGTTACAATGTAGTGATTTAAAGGGCTGTAAGCATGACCTCAGTTTTAAACTAATTTGATAACCTGTGAAGTAAGATTGTTATAAATATTGTGTAGCTTACTAATATTTCTGAAGACTTGTAACCCAAAACTGCTGAGTAGAAAGACCTGTATATTTTCATACTGATTAAAGAGGAAAATTGGGTATCTTCACAAGAATAAAACAGTAGTATCATGCACTTCCCCTATTCTGCTTCCTGAATTCATCAGAGAAATAATAGAATCTCGGTAACCTAGGATGCATCTTTCAGCATACTCTTGGAGAAGATGTTCTTATCTATGGAGAAGAGTCAATTTCCAATGTCTTAGTACTCTCCCAATCTGATTTTTTTCTTTAGCTTTCTTGATGGGAGTGTGAGTCAGTTTGATTGTTTACTAAACAGGTCCCTAAATGCACTGAACCTAGATCAGTTTCCTGCGGTAACAGTTGTGAAGTAGTAGAGTATTCTCAATGAAATTCACAGGGAAGTCAGGTAGCACAATTCACGGTGTTTACTCCTCAGAGCCCATCAGCAATGGACTGGCCACTGCAGATAGTGCCCACTACAGCACGGGGACCTGAGGAGGTCCAGGAACATGTACAGAAACTCAGCTTTTCTGTAGGAACTGGGATTCACGTGTGAACCTCATGTTTGTTATGATGGGTCGTCTCCTGCTCAGCAGAGGGTGATGGTCTGGTCCTGGCTCCTGAAATCCCCCCAGGAGGTGGGCAATGCCTCTGTTGCCATAAACCAGGGTGTTGTGGGGAGATGCAACCCACACCTGGTCCAGGGTGGGCAGGGAGAGAGTGAGATTGTGTTTGAACTCCTCCCTGCTCTGCTGTCAAGACCACAGGGTGGTTGGGAAGCAATTCTCAGAAACCAGTGGGCTAGAGGGCTTCAAAGAGGGCAGCGTGCTCTCAGCAAGTGGGAACCTATGGTTGTTTGGCAGAGATGGAGATCACACTTCACGCAATGTTTTTAGTAGATCAGTGCATTAAATGGCAAAATATCTATGCTTTTTTTTCACTTTAATTAAATCCTACTTATCCTACTATGGTTGGACTTGATGATCCGGTGGGTCTCTTCCAGCCTGGTTATTGTATGATTCTATGATTTATAGAAGGAATCATAACTATGATCCAATAGTAACAGATAAAAACATTTTCCACAGTTTTGACATTCTAGGTTGGTTTTCTGTTGGGTTTATTCTGAATAAATTTCTTTTTTTTTTTTTTCTCTCCTTCCACCAATAAATTGAAGTCACTGTATCCTGTACTGTATGATTTCATATACACTTCTATATCTGTGCAGAAAAATGAAAGGAGCACAGGTGCTTGGTGCATATTTTCTTAAAGCTTTTAATTCTGATGTTTCAGACTAAACAAAGGATAATGAAGATGTTCTTGAAAATTATCGCCATGAATTTTGGCCAAGAAATAACCCCTCTAAATCAGAGCAGAGAGGAGAAAGTTATTGTTCTGATTGATGATCAGCAAACTTAATGGGGAGACATTAGTGTTTTTCTCAACTCTGTGTATGTGATATATAAAATATATTCTTATATTTATTTTATATCCACATAAATATGTTTTTTTCATCTGTTTAGTTGAATTATCCAGGTAAATCATCAATTAAATGAAGATAAAAGTTGAGAATTGAATACAGAGTGCTTTATGGTTTGGAGAAGAGAAAAGATATGCAACCTGATGGTGAACAGATAGTATGTGGCAGACAGCTTGTCTGGGATGATAAATGATGGATCTGACTTCCAAAAAGTTGCAGCGACACAGTTTGAACTGCTGATTGTATGAGAAGCGTTCTGCATATTACTGAAGGACATGGTGCTGAGTTCCTGAAGCAGGTGTGAATTTGGAGAAAACAGGTCAGCGGGCCTGATTCTCCTTCAGCAAAATCTTGAATTAGGCTGGAATAATAAAATAAGACTGAACGCTCAAAGTCAAGACATGCTAGATTGAAGAGAAAGACAGGTCCAAAGCCTGGCTTTGTTACATATCTTGCTTATCAAATGCTGACCGAGAGTCTTGTTTTAATTAGAGCACAATTAAGGTGTATGAATATTCACAGAGAATGATTCACTTGTTGGCTATGCCTTCATAGTCTTTATAGCCAAGTGATTGTATGACAGACTTACGTTTAGCGATTACTTTGAGATGCTGATTTCTAATCTGGATTCCAAACACTGACAGTATGGGAATTACTGTTTTTCCTTTTCTGCAAATGGGTCTGGTTGGTCAGACTTAGCTGGTGACTTAGCTGGGGGTGCCTTCTTGTTTCTGTCTGTACTGCTCAGACAAATAAGTAATTTTGTTTACAATTTGCACTATTTTCAGCCTCAAGTTTATTTCAGAAGTCTTGGTTTGACCAGTGAAAATATTTGCCAAGTGCTCCTTGAATACAGTGAATCATGTTTTTATTCCACCGCCATCTAGTGCAGATGGTAGCATCTGCTTTAATAACACATAATCAGAACATCCTAATGGCATTGCAGTAAGATTTATGAATGTGTTCCTGTGCTGATCATACATTAATGCATGTAATCCAGTCAGCTCCTAAATGAAAGTATTTTAATGTTTCACTCCAGCCAAAAAGAAATATGTAGCAAAGACCTTTGAGAAGTAAATCCAACATCTTAAATAGGTAGGAAACCAGCACAAAACATCCTGGCAAGCAAAGTTTTTGCATTTCACCTGAATGGTCTTTGCTGTGCACAATATTAGACAGGGGGTATATTAAGATCTTGTTGCAGAAGAATTCTCCATCTTTTACTTAAAATGTTGTATCATTCTGTAGTTCATAATGAAATCTGTCATTTTTGTCTTATACATTCAGTGCTTTGGTGACATTCCAGCCAATGTTAACCTATATACTAACAGAAACAAGCTCTTGAAAATTGAAGTAGGTGTTCTGAAGAGGTGCCTCCCAACCTCAACTATCCTGTGATTCAGTTAGGCTGTGATAACACTTGCATATGCTTCTTAAAACTGTTATTATTAAGTGCAGGTCTTCACAATGCAGTTAACACAAGGTCTTACCTGAAATTATTAAATCTATTCCTCTCTTTCATGCATAAAACCTTTTTTTCAAGTTTTTATGCCCAGCCTAAGGTATAAAGTTGTGCTTTGGTTTATTTATGATTGTAATTTCTTTATACTTTCTCTATACTCTTTGCAGTGGGGGTACAAGTGAAAAATCATGGAAGTATGGGTCTTCTTCCAGTGGCCTTATTATCACTCCCTCAACAGTTTCACTGGGAGATCTATGGTTGCCCAGCAGACCAGGACAAAAATGACAAAACGAGTCACTGATCTTGAGATGTGATCAGGACATGCATTAACAACTTCAGAAAGAGTGAGACTGTAGGAAATGTGGTAATAGCTTCAACTCAGGATACTCAGAAATGGACCCCAGTTACCCTTGTTAACTGTACATTAAACATACTTACTACCAAAACAAACAACAAAGAACCCCAAACTGAAACAATGAAACACCACAATCCCAAACAATCAATAAAAATTCCTCTAACTGAACTTAATATACTTTTCTGCAAATACTCAGTAAGGATGTATACACACACATATATAGTAAAGTGTTTGTTGTAAGCTCCTTTGTAATACATACTAGATGTTTCAAGAAGAGGAGAAGGACTGAACCTTAAAATTCAGAATTAATTGTATGGACCAGAAACACAGACTGGTTGTAAATTATCAATGAAAGCAGGAGATGAAATACTCTTAAATACCAAACTGCAAACTAGTGAGGTGAATAGTTTTCTTTTCTTGAAAGTAATCTTCTGTGATGTAAAGTACATATACAAAGTATTTTGGTGTTAATACATATTATATCAAATCTGAAAATTTCATTAATAAAATATTAGTTAAGTATTTATTGAATTTAAATATTCTTCAATATTGGAAGCTGAATATACCCAAAGTAGTTATTTTACCTGAAACTGAAAAGAGCAATCTGTGGTCTCATCTGGCAAACTTCCAATGTACTTAAAGAAAATCCTATTAGAACTATTTGTTACTAGAAGAAAGGAGAGTTGTATAACAAGATTTGTGCAAGAAAAAGATTTGTTCTGGCTTGCTTTGCAGAACTTACTGTATTGTGAAAAATACTTAATAGTCCGTAATAGTTACTCACCCATACTTAGCCCAGTGTAAGCTACATTTCGTAATAGTTGCATGTTAGGCTGGGGAGTAGAAAGCTGTTGCAAGAATTGTGGTCCAAATCTGTTTTGCTTTAATTGTATTCCCATTTTAATTAGGAAATTTGGTAGCATCTTCAGTTCTGCTTGTAGATTGTGAAGCCCAGCTGGTTCTCATTGCACATAAAGTACTTGCAAAAGGACGGGCTGTAGAAGCCGGCATCTTTATAACATGGGGAGAGGAGTTTGTGCTCAGAGTAAACAATTAAGTGCAATGGGAAGTCCTGCTCTAGAATGAATTTAGCTTGGATTCAATGGACAGTTGCAGGTTTTATTTAATCAAAGCTTCTGATTATGCAGGGATTAATTGAGAAGAATGGGACCATGCAGCTGTTCACTTCCTTTGGAAACTCTGGTTACCTAGCAGAGGATCCAAATCAGTTGAGACTGATAAAACTGCCAGAGTAGCTGTCCTAGTTTGCTAGGCAGTATGCCTATAAATATCATTTTATAATGAATATATTTTATTTGCTTTTCTTAACTAACAAAGTAAACGGTACTGTTTCTGTCATGGAGCAAAACTGTCCATTATCAATAAGGCCTAACAGAAGAAAGAATTTCCTCATGATAGAGCAGTATTTCAGTGTTTCTTAAAATGACGATATTTTCCTCTTCAAGTAGGAAAAGACTGTATTTTTTTTTAATTAATAAAACTGTTTTGGAAATTTCCATTTAGAGTTTTTGAAGACCACTGAAATACAGGGGACTAAATCTCTCAAATATAATTGCAAATTGAATTTTACTTATAAATTTAGTAAGAAAGTATAAAGTTGCTATGGTCACTGGTACAGGAGCAGACTTTGATCCATTTTCTGGAAAATTAAATAAACTGAAGAAAGTGACAGTAAACTGATTTCCTTCCATCTCCTTAAACAGAACAAAAATCAAAGTAATTTCATAGAATAACCAGGTTGGAAGAGACCCACCAGATACATTGAGTCCAACCATTCCTATCTAACACTAAACCATGCCCTCCTATCTAACACTAAACCATGCCCCTTAGCGCCTCGTCCACCCATGCCTTAAACACCTCCAGGGAAGGTGCCTCAACCACCTCCCTGGGTAGTCTCTGCCAGTGCCCAATGACCCTTTCTGTGAAAAATTTATTCCTAATATCCAGCCTAAACCTCCCCTGGTGGAGCTTGAGGCCATTTCCTCCTGTCCTGTCCCCT
>WAAB01013964.1:0-21922 GCA_013389865.1 Piaya cayana | reverse complement strand
CTTCAGCTGGATTTAACACCGTTTCCCACCACTCTTTGGGCCCGGCATCCAACCAGTTTTCCACCCAGGAGAGTGTGCGCCTGTCCAGGCCAGAGGCTGACAGTTTCTGTAGCAGAATGCTGTGAGAAACTGTGTCAGAGGCTTTGCTGAAGTCCAGGAAGACCACATCCACAGACTTTCCCTTGTCCAGCAGCCGAGTCACTTTGTCATAGAAGGCGATCAGGTTAATTTTGGCAGGACCTGCCTTTTGTAAACCCATGTTGGCTGGGCCTGATCACCTGGTTCTCTTGGGAATGGATGGTTATTTGAATAGTTTAGTCTTTTTTTTCAGCTTTTTTTTAATTGTTATTTTTATGCACTTGGCCCTAGATGTAAGAAACTTCTGAGGTGTTTTTCATAAAGACAAATCAGCTGGTAGCTGTTAGCGATTAAAGGACTTTGCAAGTTACTAGCTTGAAACAATTTCGTTTTGTGGTTGTTATAAACAGTTCTGGTAACGGCACTGTTATCAAATAGTAAAATACATTATTAAGTTACTATCATAGGTTTGTTCACAGTCGAACAATATATGAGTAGTACGCCTATCAAACAGTTCTAAAATGCGGCTCTGAGTCTTAAACTGAAGTGAGGAAGGATATGTAAAAGCCTGATGTTCAGTATCCCCTCAGGTGTCACTGCTGTTTGGGACTGACAGTGCACTTTAGGGCTTCTGGCTTTGCTATAATGACACTTGGGCCTTTTAAAGTAGCATAAGGATTCTGTTTCATTTGTCTTCTCTATCTGTACAAAGTTGTCTAATGCTTTTATTTCAGAGCCCATAAAATCCGACAACATTTGTAACAACGTATTGCTTTGTGTACTGTTGTACTCCAGCATTAGCTGTAACAACTGCAATTTTGCTATGTATTTCAATCGTATGAAGGAGTTTTTCTTTGGACTGGAAGTAACACGTAGTACAAATTTTAGGCCACAGTTGGGTGGAGGGGTTTTTTGGCAAATACTTTTGTGTCATTGTTCACATTCAAGTAGTTAGTTAAAATGCTTATCTGGACATTAATCTAGATAAACCCTATGTATGTTCATTATAATGGCTTAACTTCTGGGTTTTTTCATGCCCTAAAACTAATGGGAACTAGTGCGGAAACAGTAACAGCTCACATAGAAGGATAGCAAGTAGAAAAGCTGAGCGCTTGAGTGGGTTTTCAGTGTAGTGATTCTGCTATGATCCTTTGCTCGATGAACAGATGAACATGTTTTTGTGTGAGCAAGTATAGCTTCTCCATAGAATAAGTCATTCAGGAGACCTATATAGGCAGTCACATTCATTATGAGCTGCTTCGTGTTACTCTGAAGTCAGTTTCTGGTTTTGGTGTGTGCTTAATGTGTCTCTAGTCATTTTGGTATAAGTATTTTTTCTAGGATCCACTGGAAAAACAGGACGAAAGGATGTCACGTTTTTCTTGCCACCTGTAATAATGTTTCTTCAGCTGGGAGATACTAGAAATTTCTCATCCCCATGTGATTCTTAAACATATTGGATTTCAAGTTACTCTTTCCTCTGTCTTGCAACATTGCTGCTCTGTATAATACTTTTTCTCCTAATTAGAAAATTATGTTAATATATTAAGTATGGAAAGTAAACCTGATAGGAGAATATACATTCTCTGATTTAGAATTCAGCTGTGCCACAATGTTTAATACAGTAGCTTCCTTACTTGTTGACCAGTTCTGCAAGGAGTAAAATGTCCTATATTCTGAATAATGGAGGAGCAAAATCAACAAAATGTAGCAACTGAAATCTGGATTTAACTTGCTATGGAGATTTTTTTGCGTCCTGGTTACATTCTTATGTACAGAAAGAGAAAAACTTGGTGACAGATTTTTCCAAAGGTATTTTCATTTATCTTTAGGAAGCAATTAACATAACAATGTTTTGTGTATAAGCGTAAGCACTAAACTGACACAGCTGTTGAAATTTATATTTTCACTGAAGTGATGAGTAATGTGGGATCTGGTGCTTTTCATAGTGTCCCATTTGTTGTTCCTACTTTAATACTTTTAATCCAAGCAGATTCCCTTACATTTAATTTGCTGTTCCTAGCAGAAGTATATTTTTCTTTTTTTTTGTTTCCCACAAATGCTTTCCTCAAAATAGCTACTGAAGCTTAAATTTATACAGAAGTACTTGATACAGTCATTTCTTGTTAGTGTGAATTCAGCATGTTTGTGTTCGCAGATGCAGGGTGGGTCATATCAAACCAGCCTAGTGACGTTTCTAGTTATTTATGGTTTGCCTTACAAAATGTTGCAAAGAGGGAGGAATACTAATATGAAATTAAATTTTGCAAATTCAAGCAAGCTACCATTTTAGATTTTGGTTTTAAGCATTGTATCTAAAGCTGAGTTTAGACTTCACAAAAATCTTCATCTCATATTAATAAAGTTGAGGCAAATTCAGGATGGAGCTTGCTAACCTGAGAAACCCAAGTGTAAATCAATTTGTAATTAGAGAGGTATTTCTTCTGATTATTCCTTAGTTGCGTCTAGGTTGGACTGTTTCTGTGTAGTCTAATGCAGATCTTAGCATTTTTACCTTAGAAATCTTGTGCATGAAAGTTGTCTCTTTTGACTGTAGGAAATCATTTTTCTAGCTTGTTAACCCTCCTCTTTGTTCTGAAACTCTGCTCCATAAGGGACTGCTCTGATCCCAGTAGGTTGTCATGGCCAGGCTGAGAAGCCTTTGCTTGAGTGAGGTTTGAAAAAAGCCTGAGAACTATTCATTAAACCATAAAAAATTTTATTCCTAACTCTGAAGTTCTACTGAATATATTTTTCCAGCAGAATAGTTTGCCTACATTTTTAGGATTTTTATAAAGGATAACTTTGTATGCTTTTTTAATGGCCCTAATCTCTCAGTTTCTTTCAAGGTCTTGCCCTCTGTTTTACTTTAGGGCAAGAAGCTCGTTCATGCATGCATGAGTTGTGTGTTTACTTTATTACCATTTCTCACCTTTCAATTAACTAGAGCATGAACTTAACGGAATTATTCATTATATCATTTCTCAGTTTAAGTTTTCCAAATCTTGTATAGTTTTACTGGAGGGTTTTTGGTTTTTTGGGGGTTTGGGTCGTTGAGGTGTTTTGGGGGTTTTTTGGGGAGGAGAGGTGTGGCGAGATGCAGTTTCCCAGCCACTGTGTCTGAAGTTGAGTAACTTAGAATACCTAGTTGAAATGCAGACCTTCATGAAGAAAATCTGAAGCTGTGACCTTGAGGCCAGTGAACACTTGAGGTCAGAAGGGTTAGGAAAAAAACAGTTTATTTTCAATGCTGGAATTTTGGAGATCTAACTCTTTTAAATTGTAGTATTTCTATAACTAAATGTGAACTGCAGTACCAAATCTGACTTTGTATGCTATTCATCTTTGCCTTTATTTTAAGACCTGAAACGTTTGTGTTTTGATTCTGAAACTTTCCTCTCATTTATTTTACCAGGTAGTGCCTAATCCAGTTGAAGTTTAAATGCAAAGTATTTATTCATGGTGGGATTTTGAAATTTTAACTAGCTAGAAATTGGAACTAGTTAAATGACAGGTGAACTAAAATATTCAGAGGAGGGTCACTTAATATAATAATAAATAATTAATGTAATTGGGTTTGGTTTTAAGATTTTGCAAAGTGGGAACCTCCAATGTTTCATTTTATACTATCTATAGCAGAGAGAAAACTTAAAGTATCTGATAATTTAAAATTTAATTGTGAAGTGGTTTTTTTCAGCTTTATGAACAATGTTTAAAACAACACTGAAGGATTTAAGGGCTTTCTACAGTTCCTAGAGCTGCTGTAGAGAGTAGCTGAAAAAACCTCACTTCGCACATGCCATTCTGTCAGTGTCAGCTTTTATATGTAAGGATGAGACTTTGTACAAACATGAGTCAGGAAATTCAGTTATGGTACCAACAACAACTGTAACTTAATATCCATGAGTCCTGTGCAGGAGTTACTCTGAAGTGATGCATGTTCTTAAACTATCATGCAGTACCAGCCAGATCATTTAGCGTATTTATGAGGATGCTTTCTTTTTTCCAGTCCCCTCCTCCTGCTTCCCCAAAGTTGAAATTCAGACTTGTATTAGAAAACTTAATGGGTTTATTTTTGAAAACAGATGTTTGGCTTTGACTTTGCTACTTCATAATGCAGCAAATGTAACTACATTTGGTTCCCTTCATGTTTTAAATGAAATTATTTAGTACAAAATGTTTAAAAGGAAAATAGTTCTTGCTGCCTGTCACTATGATTTTTATCAGCAGCGCACAAACATAGTGATTTTATAGTGCCAGGTTACTACTGAGCCACCTGCTTAAGTTAGTTTAGCTTATTTAGTTAATGAGCTTAGTTATCTCACTTTCATCATGGAGATACTGGATTAGTACTCTGCTTTACTTAAGGATGTTCCTTCATATAAGGACTCCAAGTAATATGTTGACTAGAGGCTTTACCAGTTCTTCTACCATCTACCTGAAATAGTTCAGTATTGAGTCTTTTTTGAACTTTGGCTAATCTATATTTCTCTCTAGAACTCCCCCTTCCTTCAAATGAACCCTTTATACTTTCTAGTTGAAGATATATTTTTTTTAATTCCCATCCTACTTATTCTTTAGAGAAACTATAGTTTTGGTTTTATTTATTACATAAAGGTTAATAAATGAAGGAATTGTTCTATTTACCCTCCCACCTATTCCAGTGAAGCATATGAAAGGGAAATAGAACAGGAAGTGTCTGTATTAACAAATACATTACATTTAGGCTCTAAGCAAAGGAATAAGATTTCTGACTGGATAGTCCTGGGGGTTGCTTTACAAGTAGCGTTCCTTAGGCAGTCATTCTAGTGATTATCGGAATTTTTCCATTCCCAGCAGCTGTGGATGGTTATTTAGGACTAAGGATTAACTTAATTAGAGAGGAATGCCAGATCCTAAAAGGCCAGCATCCAAATAATATTTTTAACTTTTCTATCTGATGGTGTCATGAGAACTCCTGAGACAAGTTGGAGAGATGAACAGACATCTGTGTTCCTCTGGAGTGACTGGATACAATAGAACATGTGGCTGGGGAAGAAGCAAGGTGGGAAATGGTGGGGGTAGAAATTGTGCACATTTCTTCCTTCCAACCCAGGAGTCATCTCATAGCTGAAAAAAGCTTCTGAGGCTTATATAATAAGCCACTTGATATTTCGTTATACCATTAAGTACAAAGCAACGTGATGCTTGAATTTGAATCTTTAAATAGTTTACAAACATGTATTTATTCATGCCAGAGAAAAAAAAGGTTGGTGGTAGTTAATTATTAGCAATGTCCTCCAAATCTAAGAGTAATTTGTAGGCCACCCATAGCATTGACATCAAGGCAAGATCAGGATTTCAAGAGCTTTTATCAGAAAACACACCCCTCTGCATTACTGATAAAGTTAGCAACTTCGTTCTCAACAGCAGTGTTGGAAAAACATCTGACTTATGAGTTGCCTAAATGTGCACATTCTTATCTCTGAACAGCTGCTGGTTCCAGGCAGCCATGAAAGATTCAAATTTAATTAAGGCTTTTCATAATTCTGAAGAACATCTTGCTCATAGTGAATAATATGTCTGTTAAATATTATGTTCTTTCTGGGCATAGTAAGCTATGGTTTTACATACATAAAGTAGTTTAAGAAATTTGCAAGAGAGATTGACTCTAAGCGTGATAGTTCTACCAGAGATTTTTCATTTTCTTTGAAATGCAAGTCTCAGATTGGGATTTATAGGATAAAGCTAGCTAGGCAAAATAAATCTAGGGTGTTCAGACCAGTTTGCTCTGTCTGCACTTCCTGGAAGATCTTATTACTTAGATAATTATAACAAACAGGGTTGCAATATCTTTATCTGTGGGCTGGGCCCTACATTCATTTGAGCGTGTGGCTTAGAAGAGATGAAAATAATTTAGACCTATGTCTGCTTAACAGTAAAACTTTGGCTATTAATAGTGGGCATTTTTTACTGATCAGGCAAAATAAAAATTCATTTCTTCTTAGGGACCTGGAAAGGTGAGTAGATTTGTTCTTGTATTTCACAATTATATGCTAATCTAAAAAACCCTAAAGGTTAGAAGTTGCCAGTATTAAAGCTTGTACTTTAAATGTTAAAGTCATTTTTGTTCAGACCTTCCCAAAGCTGAAAAATCTTATTTTGCAAAATATATGTATGTTTTTATATAGGTAGATAAGTCATCATGTTCTGCATTTGTAGATATCATTCTGGAATAACTGTGAAAAGAATTGCAATTAAAATGCCAGCAAATAGATGGGTCATGTTTGAGGCACTCTGCATGCCTTGGGATTGATACTGGTATCTTGTTATTTAATAATAAGAAAAGGATCCACGGTTGCAGATATTTTTATAAAAGTAGATGAGAAATGGTAGCTGAAAGGATATGAGATTTAACAAGCTATTTCCATAATATTGCATAAACCAGTCAAACTGTAAGAAGGGAGTGTCTGGGAAAGTAAGACTTGCCTGAAGCATGAGCAACAGGTCTGTCTAGAAAAAGATGTCAAGCAAGTAATGTTACACAATCACCCTGGAGCAAAGAACACTGCTTTTATTAATAAATCATTGTCTGATCAGCAGGTTTTACTCTAGCTTAATGCAGGTAAGCAGCAAATACACTGTGGATGCAGGTGAGAAAACAGGCGGAGTGCGGAGGTTGGGATGAGATGGAAGACTTCATTCTGGTAGCATTTTTCAGCAAACCTTTCTGGTTTGTACCAAGATCTGAGGCTTTTTCTATGAGAGAAAAAAGTTTGTAATGTAATGAATCAACAATTCCTGTACATTCTTCACTACAGAGGGTCAAATACTTAATTTGATGTTTATAAGAAATATAGTCCTGCTTTTCTTGTTAACTGTATTGCTCTAGCTGGTTTAAGCACAGGGATCAGTATCTTACAGCACAAATAAGAGCATGCAGTGCAATCTAGCAAGAGAAACTCTATGCTGGTTTTAGTATTTTTCACTCTCTCCCTTCTGATTTTGAGCCAGTCTACTGTCCTGATTTGTCAGCACAGCTGGTGGCCATAGGTTTCTGTGGGAGTGGCCGGTGGCCACATCCACCAAAGGAGCACAGTAGCCCATGTGCCTCTTTGGCAGCTGTTCATACAGTTGGGTTTCCTTTCCATGAGATGATTATTACCAGTGTTATTGTTGCTTTGAAATATAGCAGAAAATATTGTGAATAGGGAGGTTCATTGCAGTTAAGAATCTGGTATCTCTAAAGCATTTAATGAATCTGCCAAGCGACTACAGAAGGGATGGTTGTCTACCAGCATCAACAAACAGAAGCAACAGAATCTGAGAGATTGTCTGTAAAGTTCACATATGTGAGCATTCTGAAATCTTATGTTTATGACAGCTAATTTAATGATTTGTTAGATTATTCTGAGCATAATTTGTGTTATTTCCAATCCCATGCAATAAAGTGTTTGGATCGGATGCGTTTTGGTAAATTCAGTTACATTTAGCATTGTTCATACTTAAATTGTTATTTTTACAAAGACTAAAGGCTTTTCTGCCATGTTTCCAATAAGGTGCTCTTGTATCACTCTTCAGATCAATTTGATCTGAAGTTAAATAACACCTTACCCCTTATAACAAGCTAGAAATGACAGAGTTTATATTAGAACTTAGTAGTTTCAGACTCTTTATTCCTGCATCTGTTCCTCTAAACAGCAGTGTTGTATACATTGACTAGGATGGACATAGGACACGCGCCTTACTGATAACAGAGAGGTTATTAAGAATTTAGCTATGTTCACGTGTATTTCACCAGTACCATGAGGAAAAGCCTGTTTCTCAGAATTTATAGTGTGTAAGAGAAGCAAATAATCTTGATTTGTCACTAAAAATTTTTCAGTTGCACTGGGCTTATTACTGAGGTTGTGCATTGCATATGATGTAGTAATTTGGGCTCAGCCTTACATGTACTTTTAGGGATTTTTTCTTTCTCATGGTCCATCTAAAGCAAAACAACAGATAGGCTTTTATTTTAAAACCAGGTTTATCCTCTGGCTACTGATTCTACATTCTAGTGTTTAGGCAGGGCCTAACTGAGAGAGTAAATGTGAGTGGTTTGGGAACTAGTCATGTTATTGGTCATGGTGGCCAGTGTCTGAACTGTCACTGAATGAACACGGTACAAAAATATTTTCACCTATTTGAATTGCCATTAGAGATTATTGTAGTATTTATTTAAATACAAAATAATTGAATTCCTAGCACAGGTCATCACACGGTAAGTTTGGGTTAGTGTCTTTTCAGTGGCATTGGAATAATAGGCCTCACAAACATAGAATCATAGAATAGTTTGGGTTGGAAGGGTCTCTAAAGATCATCTAGTTCCAACTCCCCTGCTGTGGGCAGGGATATCCCACTATATCAGGCTGCACAAAGCTCTGTCCAACCTGACTTTGAACACCTCCAGGGATGGGCAACCTGTTTCAGTGTCTCACCACTCTCATGGTGAAGAAATTCTTCCTTATGTCTAGCCTAAAAAGTATTATCTCCTTGGAGCCCTCTCTTCTCAACATGAGAATTGTTTTTATGCTTACCCACAAACTGCATCTTTTGAAGGACGTCTCTAGCTGTTGTGAGACAGGTGTCTTTTGTAGTGCTTAAGAAGCTGTCAGAATTGAACAGTTTTGAATCACAGATTTTAAAACTTGCTGTATCAGAATACTGAATGTCAAAAAACTGAATTGCAGCCTTCATGGAAAAGAAATCAAATTTTTATGACCCTTTAAAGGCTTTGCCAGTATTTTGAGCTGTGTGTTAGAGCATTGCAAAAATTATGCACAAATACAATCCCTGCTCATTGCTGTGTAGGCATTGGTTTCATACTTCAGCGATGAAGTGATGTGTAAAAGGGCCTTATTTCAGATGGAATTTTCTCACTAGCATGAAATGGACAGCGTAAATTCTTTTTCCTTTTGAAATGCCATCTGCTTACAACAGTGATTGCCACTTCTCTGAGTCCAGCAATACCAACTCACAAGTAGAGAATAATTTTGGAACATTTTGTTTGTTATCCTTAATGTCAGATGGTAACATGAATGTCTTTAATCCTGTTTTAAAGAGGCAGCAGAAACTTTAGAAACTTCACACTTGTGGCATTTGCATTATTGGAACAGCAAGAGCTGTATTTTCAGTTTCATGAAAGAAGTGGTAGAAAGAGTGAATGAGCGTATAGAAAGGAAGAGTAAAAATTATTTCAGAATTTTCTTTATAAGGCAACAATCAAAAAGCAGAGCTCCTACAGAGTTCTGCTTACAGGTCAAGCATGTTTTTCACCATGTATTCATTTCTTCACTGAAACCTAGTCAATCCTCTCTTTCTTCAGGGTGGATAAGCTTGAAATGCATTGAATTTTGAATCTAGGAAACCGTTGTTAAGGGTAAAGGGTAGGGGGACCTCAAATTTCCAGTATTTATAATTGTTTGGTTGCGTTTCCATCTGCACTTCCTTGTCTTAGTAAAATCTCTTCAAAAACCCCATGAATCAATGATGATTGAAAACCTCTGCAATTCCAAGTCTTCTATCAAGATTTTATTAGTTTTCAAATTATTGGGCTGTATTTTTGCTAGTGTGTACTTTTGCTTGTGTGGCTTAATTTATAACGTAACAGTAACATAGATATTTCTGTCAGGTCTGGTTAGGTGTAATACATGTGGTTTCCTCTGTCTTTTCAGTAGAAATAGTAAAAGTCTGAAGAAATCGCAGATGATGGCTTCTGATGCTAGTCATATGCTGGAAGCAGCTTTGGAGCAGATGGATGATATCATTGCAGGTAAAATTATGCTTTATTTTACACCAAATTATTTTGAGAAAGACTCTTTGCCTTTTTCCCTCCTGCAATATTCCTGTTTGGTTTTTTTACTTTTTGATTGTTGTTCTTGATTTGTCAAGTTCTCTGTGATATGCAGATTTCTTTGGTTCCACAGTTACGTGAAGAAAATGTAGAGTAAAGTAGAAGGAGAAATCCCACAATTCCATCTCAGACATGTCAATATTGAAGTAAGAGATTTGCTTTCCACTCATGCTACGTGGTAACTTAAAAGTATCCTAATTCATGTGCTAACATTCCATATAGTACATGTTTGGGGTTTTTTTATTCCAATGTGTCTTTGAAAAAGGTTTTCAACAAGGCTTCCAAATAGCTGGATAGTATACATCTGTATTTTACCTCTGCAACATATAGTTGTATGTAAATATTTGTCTACATATAAATACACATGATTTTCTCTATTCATGATGTATATATTTTAAAAAGCATAGCTATTAATTGCCTTCACTGTCTAATGAGTTAATGCCTATCTTTTTGTTGACATTTATACCCAGGAGTAAAGCTGTGAATTTCTTTTTACACTAGAAAGGAATATGATGCAAGACAAAGTTTGCTGGTTTTCAGTGTTCTCATGGTAATGCAATTAAGAAAATTCTCTCAACATTACAGCATCCAAGAAGAGAAGTTGATTTCTGTGGTTAGGATTCAGTAGCCTTAGGGTTTGTGCTCACAGAACATTCAGTATGAGCTCCTAAAATTAATATCTGGGTAGGGCAATGATCTCACTTGTTCACAATGGGAAAGCATTCACTAAAGCTTTGTAAACTTAAATAGCGATACCCATGCTGTGTCTTAATATTTTTTTTTCTGTAATGATGAAGAGAATTACATCAGCCTCTTGTTGCTGCAGTTGTGCTTCTGCCTGCTATTCTAGTAAAGAATTCTATCAGGAAACTAACATAGAGCTTCAGGTATTACTGTGATTATAAAGTAAGTCATTATCCAGGATTTTTAGTTTAAAGAATATCTGGATTTTTTTTCTCTTATCCATGTATGAGTCTTCACTTTATCCCAAATGTGCGAGCTTTAACCGACTGCTAAGATATACAGAAGTGTAAATGTGAATATGGATAGATATAAGTCTACAAATAACTTTTCACACCAATGGAACAAGTTCCAGGCAAATAGGAAGAACTAAATATGTATTTCCATCTCTCTTCTTTTTCTAAATTCAAAAACTTGTTCAAACAAAATTCTAACCAACAGAATTTTCTTTTTGACCTCTTACAAAACATGTGTAGACAGACAGTCAAGGAAGCATTGGACTTTTCTCAGATATGTCAGAGAGTAAAAGAAAAGTAAGTCCCAAACTATAAGCCATAAATTAGGGAACTGAAATAATTTCTTAGCCATTGCAAATCCTGGGTTAGCCAAAATAACATAGAATCTGATTTGCCTTTAATTATTCTATGGAACCTGTGATGATCAATCACATCTGCAAATTTTAACTCAGCGTCTCTCATCTGTGATGATTTATACATAGCCCAGCACACATTGGTGATGTCATGTTTGCACTGATGATTCCATTCTTCAGAAAAATAGACATATTCTGTTTACATTGATTTTTCAGCAGTCACATTTGTTTTGTAGTGGTTTTGATACCCAAGCTCTAAAACAAAAAGATTCAGGCATACTAGTGGTATGTAGAGTTCATTTCCACGGTGGATGGATAGGTCAAGAGTAAATTGACAACCTCGTCAAGAAAGTTAACTTTATGACTTCACATTGCTTATAGTTTTAGTCCAATATCCACTGATATTCAGTATCATTTGTAAAACAGGCTTATATAGAGATATCTTATGGGAAAAGAACCAAGATGTTTCACAGACTATGCATTTGTCAAGTCTCATCAATGTTAATTGAATACTTCCCATGTGATTTCAGAATTATATCTACTTCACAGAATCACAGAATCGTTTAGGTTAGAAAAGACCTTTAAGATCATCATGTCCAAGTTCACCACTAAACCATGTCCCTACGTGCCACATCTGCACTAACCTAGGCAGCCTGTTCCGATGCTTGACAACCTTTTTGGTGAAGTTGTATCTCCTAGTATCTAGTTTAAACCTTACCTGGCACAACCTGAGGCAATTTGCTCTCATCCTTTCACTTGCTGCTTGGGAGAAGAGATCAACACCTACCTCACTACAACCTCCTTTCAGGTAGTTGTAAAGATCAATGAGGTCTCAGCTTCCTTTTCTCCAAAATAAACAACCCCAGTTCTCTCAGCCACCTTTTGTAGGACTTGTGCTGCAGACCCTTCACCAGCTGTGTTGCCTTTCTTTGGACATGCTCCAGCAGCTCGATGTCTTTCTTGTAGTGAGCAGCCCAAAACAGAAAACAGTATTCAAGGTGTGGCGTTTACCAGTGCTGAGTACTGGGAGACAATCATTTCCCTAGACCTGCTGGCCACACTATTGCTGATACAAGCTGGGATGCTTTTGGCCTTATTGACCACCTGAGCACACTGCTGGTGACTGACCAACACACCTGGTCCTTTCCTGCCAGGCAGCTTCCTAGCCACTTTTCCTCAAGTCTGTAGCGATGCATTGGCTTCTATTACCTCAGTAGCCCCTGACACATCTCCATATGATTTCAGCTGTGCTTCGCTGTACCTAGCACATCTCAGAGACAAAGGCTAAGGACCCTGACCAGAATCCAGTTCCTCTAACCCCGTCATTTCATCTCTGAGCTTGTCTCAGGAAAGCCTGATATTATCCTACTCCTCCTTCTAGTCTCGCTTCCTTCAGGTCTAGTTTAAAGCTCTGTCAAACTTGTACCAATAAGAAATGAAACTGCTTTATTCCTTCTCTTACTTTTAGTTGCATGACTATTGCAATTTAGGTACTATCCACAATGTCTGCATCTTCCATAACTTGTTTTTGTTACTTTATTTATAATAGAAATAGATAAGACAGGTGGAGTTAAGTTTGTTCTGGTCATTCTCGTCTACCTAATATTCTGTGTGTTCCAGAACTGTTTCTTGAATATTCTGTTATGATTGAAGGACCAAATATATCTTCTGTAGCCTATACTTGGACACTGGTTTTATCCCAATTTGTCTCATATTGAGGAACATAATAACTACTCAAGTTTGATTCTCTCTAATTCAATTCAGTAAGCTTCTGCATGCAGTTGGGCAGGGACTGGAAAGCGGTAATGTTCTCTTGTCCTGTAGCACAAGAGAACAAATAAGGTAGGAAACTCCTTCAGGAGGAGTACTAGTGGACTGTCATTAAACAAACCAGGATTGAGAGTCTTCTAACTACAGATTTATATATACTGTACTATACAAATATTGGACAAATCATCTGTGCAAATGTGACTGCTCTTAGAATAGACTGGAAACAGCAAAAAAAATCAGCTGCACAGAGCTTGTGCTGTTTCAGTTCACTCTGTCCAGATTCTGTGGATGTCTTCATGCAGCATGGGATTCAAATACTGAGGTTGAACTTCATGACTGTTGGAAGTTCTGTGTAGCTGATGAAAATGATCTTTCCTTTGGAAGGAGGCTTGAGTGGGTACTAGGAGAGCCATGCTTTTCAATTAGCACAAAATGGTCACTAATCGCTATTTTAGAGAATTAAGAAGTCCAGAGTAATTTGCATTGGTTAGTTTTTGAGGCTTGAGTAGATGTGTGAATATACCTATGCAAAATCAGCATTTTCTCTCTTTTATGAGAAAACAGTACCAATGTCTTTTATTTCTGTAGATACTATTCAAATATTAGATTGTGATCTTATCCTTGAAGATAAGAACTGGGCATGCAAATACATATTACAGATATTTACACCTTTGCAGTCCTATTTCTAGACTTCTAATTTTCAGTTGCATCCCTTACTCCAAACATTAACACACATGATTCTGATTAATCCAAATAAAAAGTATCCCTATTGACTGTGCATCTCAGTGCAATACAAAGTGTACTCGTGTTTGGAGCGCATGAGGCTAGGATTGTGAAGCAAGATTAACAAATTGAATTTCATTGGACTTGATCAAATTTGACAGATAAGTCAGTGTTCCCAAGTCTTTTATGCTTCAGTACATCTGCACTGATAACCCACCCTCGTAGCTATATAAATTAGGCACGCTGTATGATTAGCCTTATTTGGCTAAAATAGCAAAAAAGGCTAATATGATTGTCAATGAACATGACTTATCCATTAGCTAGAATGACTTGCACTCCAAACAGAGGCATTCTCTAAAGAAAGCACCCATATGTCAGAACTGTCTACACAATCTTTATATGGGGTAAATTACTTTGGCATTGTTGATGTTTTACCAAGTCATTACCCTTTTATTCAGCGTGTACCCATTTATTAGAATGGGTTTCTATATAGGACTGCAGATTTTGATTATTTTGTCTTTACAATATATACTAATGAATAAAAAGAATTTTTATTTTACTTTTATTTTATATCAAATTGCTTCTCTTGGCCATCAATCTGGAAATCCATTGTTTCTTTTTGTGAAAAATGATCATAATTATACAATCTAAAAAATCCTGTTACAATAATATAGTCTTCTGCAGCTCCAGAATCTCTTCAAATTCACCAAGTAATCAGTGTAATTATTGAGCTCCTTTTTAACCACAGCTCCTGCAGTTATTTATTCCTGAAAAATGAGAAAGTTTAATGTGTTATCACTTTGGTGGGTACTGTATTTCAGTATTAGTACTGAAATATTTAAAAATATAGGTAACGGGAAATGTTTGTCAAGAAGTTGTCCAAGAAGCATGGTTTAGTGACTGATGGAAATGGTTGGGCTTGACGATCCAGTGGGTCCAACCTAGTGATTCTATGATTCTTTGTTTAAATTGCACTCTCTTGAAGTGGCAGAACATTTGTGTCCAGTTCATTGCTTTGGCTGTGTGCTACAATCCCAATCAATTGCCACTCCCTTGCTGAAAAAGGGGCCTTTAGAGGAAATTATGCCTGAGAGATTAACAAGATTTTAGTTCAAGTTTGATATATTTTCCTCATGGGATCTACTTGTCAGAATTTGAAGGAGGACCTGTTTGTGGGGAGTGTTGTGAGGTGTTTATTATATATTTTATTTTATTTAACTTCATTTTATTTTTCTGCTTTTTCATAATTTTAGTATGAAAACAATAAAGTTGCTTGCTACATTATGTTCCTGGATATGTTAGACTACTAAATCACCTCCTGTTAAGTGATTAGAACTTGGATTAAAAATACGGGCATGGACAAAAACTACTGACACTCTCATTTGAACCCCCTTGGATGGATTTCTGGTTTTGCAGAATAATGTTTTCACTGAGTTCTTACCTAAATCATAAGAAATCCAGATATTTCCTAGTGACCTCATCCTTTACCCATGAATACATGTCATCATAGGATTCATTCAGAATGTAAGGACTAGTCTTACAGCACTTTAGGTGAAGAAGACAGACAACTCAGTTCTGCCTTTTAAGGGCTGAAACTGTCCAGACCAGACAGAGAGCACTTAATTCTATTTTGTGGTGTGTGTTTAGGAGAGCTGGGTGGGTGGGTCATGTTTGAAATACACACTGGGTGACATGCAGCTGACGGGCAATCTGAGCCTCTTGTGCTTGTGTAGAATGACTACAGAATTGCTTCTCTTTTTTTTATTTTAAATTTTCAGTATAAAGTCAAATGGCTTTATATTTTTATAACTTATGTCCTATTAAAGGTTCACAGTATTTTAAAATCCAGAATTTAGTTTCTGTATTAAGGATGTATAACTTTTAATTATTTCAGTACAGAAATCTTTGTAGAATTTTATTTTACAGCACTTAATTGACAAACTGTAGTTGAAATCCTGATGAAAGAAACAGAAACACGTAAATAATGAGAAATTTCTTTTGTTACTGATCAGAGTAATTGAATAACAACAGCTGCAGTGATTTTATTGTATTTTATAAATAAATTGTAATTGTATTAATAGGCTGTATTTCAGTTATGATGCGTGTACTCCAGAACAAAGGAAATAATATGTCTATAAGACTTTTTGTTTATCTTGTTACTAGTATGCATTAACTCAGGTGAGCCTCTGTGAAGTTGTGCTATACAACATACTATAGCAGCTTTTTGAAACTATTATCTAGAGCATCTTTATGGATAGATCTACCAATAGAGATATGAAAAAGGAAATTAAATATTAAGTTACTTGAAATCAGGTCTTTTATAGAGAAATACACAGATTCCTCCCAAAACAATTATAGAAAATCATGTATCAAGAATAATGTGAGGGGGGAAAAAAGATAAAAATGGTGATCCTTAGCCATCTTGGAAATTTAAGTGGAAAACATAAAAACTTAACACTTCAGTATTTAGGGTTTCATTTGTAGTTCAACATATATCTCTGTTTTATAACACTTCTTATAGCTTGTCAAATACTGACATTTACCTTCAGATACTTGACTTCAGAAAATCTAATTAGTTAATTCCTCATATGTTGTCAATAATAATAGATGTCAAACAATTTAAAATGTTTTTTTTAAATCTTTAGAAATTTAGCAGTTCACTGTCTTCCTATTTATTTAAACCATTCTTTTTCATGTCGGCTATCTGTGGCCTTTCTTTTTAGGAAAACTGTTCAGGTGCAGTTTTGATCTGTGTTAAAGGCATGTGAAAATCATTGGAACTTGCATGTTAGTTGTGTATGTGCAGCATTGTCTACTCATTCCTTACTCAGGGTTACCTGAGCAACCTGAAGTTTGGAATTTCCTCAATTTTGAGTGCTTAACCTTGCAAGAGGTCATTACAGCTATTTGGGCTATGATCCCAAAACGTGCTTCCTGTACTCTCACTATCATAAGCATATTTTCTCATAGATAGTGGAAGACAGAGTGAAGATTCTCTGAATCCTATTTGGAGTAATGATAGAAACCCTCTGTAAACAGAGCAGTACTACAGAATTTTATGGAGCTGAAAGCATTGAGAGCTTGTTTCCTATAAATACTTGATCTTTTACCTTTTGTGGTTGGACTCTATAATCTTAAAGGTCTTTTTCAATCTAAAAAAACCCCTGTAATTATACAAAAATATATGTTTAAATTTGTTTTGTATAAGGCAAAATTGTTCTTTGAAGGTCCAAGTCAAACAGTGATTCGCTGAACTTAAAACTGGTCTTTGACTTCCTTTTTGTCTGTTCCTGCCTTTCCAGCAAAACAACAAAATTAGAAGTTTTCTTGAAAATAAGAGTTAAGACTAATTAAAAATGGAGAAATCTTTGCAACTGAAATATGCTACTTTAAATTCTTTCTCTCTGACTATAGATAAACAGTTCTNCAGATGTTGTCAATAATAAAAGATGTAAAACAATTTAAAATGTTTTTTAAAATCTTTAGAAATTTAGCAGTTCACTGTCTTCCTATTTATTTAAACCATTCTTTTTCATGTCGGCTATCTGTGGCCTTTCTTTTTAGGAAAACTGTTCAGGTGCAGTTTTGATCTGTGTGTTAAAGGCATGTGAAAATCATTGGAACTTGCATGTTAGTTGTGTATGTGCAGCATTGTCTACTCATTCCTTACTCAGAGTTACCTGAGCAACCTGAAGTTTGGAATTTCCTCAATTTTGAGTGCTTAACCTTGCAAGAGGTCATTACAGCTATTTGGGCTATGATCCCAAAACGTGCTTCCTGTACTCTCACTATCATAAGCATATTTTCTCATAGATAGTGGAAGACAGAGTGAAGATTCTCTGAATCCTATTTGGAGTAATGATAGAAACCCTCTGTAAACAGAGCAGTACTACAGAATTTTATGGAGCTGAAAGCATTGAGAGCTTGTTTCCTATAAATACTTGATCTTTTACCTTTTGTGGTTGGACTCTATAATCTTAAAGGTCTTTTTCAATCTAAAAAAACCCCTGTAATTATACAAAAATATATGTTTAAATTTGTTTTGTATAAGGCAAAATTGTTCTTTGAAGGTCCAAGTCAAACAGTGATTCGCTGAACTTAAAGCTGGTCTTTGACTTCCTTTTTGTCTGTTCCTGCCTTTCCAGCAAAACAACAAAATTAGAAGTTTTCTTGAAAATAAGAGTTAAGACTAATTAAAAATGGAGAATTCTTTGCAACTGAAATATACTACTTTAAATTCTTTCTCTCTGACTATAGATAAACAGTTCTGTCAGTATAAAACAACAAAAACACAGTCATGACCTAGATACTTACATCAGCTTACCAAAAATGCAGTACTGCTTTGTAAAACAAAATCCATACATCATAGGATTTGTATTAAGTTACAAAAAAGGATGGAAAAGATAGTGTATATAGCAAAGAAAGCCAGTTAAGCCACGGTGACCATAACCCCACTGGATTGACAATCAGAGACACAAAGGTTCTTCTGTGGTTTATAGGATGGAATCTGTTTTTCTGTTGATGAGTCACTCAGTTGTTGGACTAAACAGATTTTCAAGATTTAACTTTGAACAACTTCTATCAAACAGGGGATTCCTTTACATTCAAAATCATAGCTTCTCAACTTCCTACTTTAAGGCAATGAAATTCATTTGAGACTTCTAAAAACACCAGACTAGTGTAATTTTTATAAAAGAAGATGTCTTCATTCCCTCCCAAACTGAATGTTCTTATTTTCTATATGCTTTCAGATGTTTTTGGTTTTGCTTTTTGTATTTTTTTGTGAACTGGTATTCATGTTACCACTGGCTTACTACTGCTTTCTACAAGCAATTCTGGATTTTGTACTAAATAGATATCTTTTAGTCTCACAACACTGTTTTAATTCGACTACTGGTTTCACTGACCCTAAATACACTTTTTGAGTGTGTAAATGCAAACAAAAAGAGAGAAAATCACTGCAAGTACTTCTTCTTCTTGTCTTTAATAAAATGTGTTGATCCTGTTTTTCCTATGTGATGGAGACTTGACCTTGTATCTCCCTCATACCTGCATAATCCATCTTCCTTTTTTCACTAGCTGTAGGGCTGCCTCACTTGAGTTTCTGGATGAGAGAGATCTTTTTGTTGCAGTTGTGTATATAGTACCTGATGTGCTGCACATCACAGCTGAAGGTTCATAAGCATGCAAAAGGAAAAAAGGTTGAATAATTACAGATAATTTGAATAAGAAATTATAGACAGTTCTTAAATTGTTTTAAGGATTCCATGTGCGGTTTTAAATAAAGCTCAGTTTAAAATCTTCTGAGCTGCATGAAACTTGCATCGGAATGTGGTCAGTAGTGTTTCTAGGCTTGGAAATACCCTCCTAGGACTTCCTGCTAATCCAGCTCAACAGTTCCTGTTCCTGTATTAAAGACCTAAAAGCAGAGATTTGAGGAGAAGCTAATATGAACTATGATTCAGAATACACCAGTTATGATGTATTTTGCATTACAATACTAGAGGAAAGGATTGTGCGAGCTACCTCTTCACTCCCTTGAGAGAAGGCTTAGAAACAAGGAGGCTGAATTATGTCCCATCCAGACCTCACTATTAGTTTACATAAATTCAAGTTTTCAAGGCTATTTTAAGAGAATGAGAGAGCGCTGCTTCAAAGGAAATTACGTGTTGAAGCCTTGAAGGAGAAAGGAAGAACTTGGACAACCTATATGCTCGTTGAGTAAAAACTCAGGTAAAAAAAACCCCAAAAATTCTAGCAGTGTAATGATTGACTGAAAGACCAGAGAATATGTATGCTTAGAATTTTATTCTAACCACTGTTGATCAGATATCAAAACTATTACCCTTGAATATTTCAGCTTTATTGAAAGTCATCCTTACCTGAGTGTAGAAGTAGCTTTGGGGGTTTGTTGTGGGGCTGTTGTTGGGGTTTTTGCTGTTTTCTGGACTAAGGGAGTCAGCAGTTTTAGGAAAATCATTTTTTAGCAACTGATGCTTGACTTCTCTAGTAACAGGGTTATTTTTCTAAAACTCACCTAGTTTTAGAGCAAAAATACTGAGAAAATAAGGATCAATGCAGAGGATCAGAAGTTAACAGGCAAGGAATAGCAAGAGATCAGAAGCAGTAGCCACAGCTAAGAGCCATTGAAGTTGAGTGGCAGGTGAATGTATGCAATGTAAGTTGAGGAGAGTGGATCTTAAGACTTTCTGCTTCTTTCTTTACTTCTGCTTAGTAAGTTAATTTAGAAATCTACTGGTATTGCTGCTTTCTGAACAATTTCTGTGTGTCCAGAAGAAACGTTTCATTGAAGCCATTCAACTAACTGCAAGAAATTTTGAACTCAAAATGTGCTTGCATGGTCATAGTGCAGAAAATGTGTAACTTTTAAACAGTTGTTTTCCTTTTTTATTACTTTTCTTTTTTGTTCTACCATACAAATACTGTTCAGCAATGTTTAACCTCCTTTGTCCACTGTCTGTGTGTGGACACCATTGAGCTGCTTGGCCTGTCTAGTTCCAACACCTTTTTCTTTCTTTCTTTCTTTCTTGCTCCTCTAAGGTGGACATTAATGATGATTAATTGTGTTCCAATAGTACACTAGGAAACCATGGTGTTGAGCACTATATAAACATAATGACAAAAGATTCCCCTGTGTCCTCTTTATTCCTGGAAAAAAACAAGGCACGGGAAGACAGTGACTTTTTCAAGGCTATACAGTGAATCTTTTAGCAAGAGTTCAAAACCGCACTCATTTTTCCTGAGTATCAAAAAAATTCTAGTGTTTGAACCACGTTCTTCCCCACTTCAGCTCTCTATAAAAAGGCTATACACAATTGTCCTTAATGATAATTTCTGGTAACACATAGTGGTGTGCACATAGTGGTGTGTTTGCATTGTGGCATCTCTTTTTTCCTGCAAGGACATCCAAATTCTTACTGTCTGGTGCTAAAACTTGTATGTGTTTTGTGCCGTGATGATGTAAAGGTTTAAACTAATGCAAAGAAATGCAATTACTTACTCGTGTGCACTTTTACTTCTGTTTTTCAGGGTGTGTTCTTGTCCTTCTGGTGAGCAATATATTTCCCACTTAATATGAAACTATGTGGAAAGCAAATAAAAGAGGGAAGTTTCTGATTCATTTGAATTTAAACAGTAAAACAGGAAGATTTCTGTTTAAAATGCCAAGTTGAACTCTGCATTTCTGCATTTTTTTAGCGCATATGAAGTGCATTAGTAGTTGCATTCAGAGGAACTCTTCATTTTCCATTTCAGCCAGGACAATAAAAGGTACTGGAACAATGACCCCATAGCAAACAAGTTTAAAGATAATTTCACAAAGGAGGAGTGTATACGTGTATTTGATGAGGAGGTGTGAAGAGTAGTGTTCTTCTAGTGATGCATTGAGATCTGTGGGTAATTCCTGTTCCAGACAAGAGTTACATGTAGGAGAGGATTGTAAGTTCTTTTTTTAATACTCTGGCCCTAATCCAGCAAAGCAAACCATTTTGAAGCCCCTGCTTAATATTTGTGATCCCAGTGACTTGAATCTAGTCAATGCTCATTGATGAAAGCTAGAATCTTCAGCATATCTCAGAATTATATGCTGTATTCTCAACATCATAATGGATGGTACATATGTGGTTTGAGATTTTTTTTTGTCTTTCTGATGAGATCAGACATGGGTATATTATTCTCTCAGTAGTGCCTGCTTTTTGAAGTCTAAATAGAAATCTTGGATACTACTGATATATATGTATATAAAAATAATTTCTGCCTTGGGTAATAACCTTAGTTGAAAGATTTAAAATTATGAATTACACTGAAGCTTTCAATCTCTACTTCTTCATTTAGCTTCAGTTGGTATTCATCAGAGAGATGTTTTTCCTTTCAAGGTTTAATGGAGTCAGTGCAGACCGTTTACACCTTTATTCTTGTAAGCAAAAAATATACTGTGGTTTCTGTTTATTATTATTATTAGCTAAGAAAATTTTGAAAGTATCTTTATTGTCTTCTGCAGTTTAAAATCCTGTCGTTTTTATGCTTGAAATGACTTCCCAGACATAAGTATTGGGTAAGTCATAAGATATACCGGTTTTGTGTGTTGTTATGTAGTTCAAGGAACCCAGAACTAGAAGAGCAATATG
>WAAB01013963.1:117843-131456 GCA_013389865.1 Piaya cayana | reverse complement strand
CATGGTTTAGTGTTTGATAGGAATGGTTGGACTCGATGATCCGATGGGTCTCTTCCAGTTTGATGATTCTATGATTCTATGTCTTGTGACAGAGGTAGTGAGGCGAAGTGCTGGGGCAAAGAAGCAGCTGGCCCATGTATGAGCCAGGAGTGGGCAGAAGAAGAGGGCAGGAGGGACCCCAGCTCTCCTCCTCCTTGCTGAGGTGATGAGCTCTTAATTTATCTTACCAATTGTATGAAATGCAACAAAGAGTCTGAGGAAGGCTGTGGAGAGCAGGGGTGATAGGCGGAGAGAGACTCAATTGTGCAGGAGGAAACCTGCCTGAACAGCCGGTCTTCATGTGGAAGAAAAAGTCTTAAGATGGGAGTCAAAAGCTGTCCTGACACCATTCGAAAGGCTTGGTTTGTCCATACTCTAATTCTTTAAACCTGTGTTAGTGTCTACTCCTCATATCTTCAGGTAGCGCCTGTGATGTCAGTATATATTTATCTTTCTATTGATTTCGAATATGAATGGCTCAGAAAAACAAGGACATCACCTGAGGCTTAATGCTGACTTGGGAGGTTGTTGCTTATACATGAGATGTGCACACAGTATGTGGAACGGAGAAATTTATTCTGAGTTCTTGACTTAATGATGTGTGTATATAAACACTTCCTTAGTGAAAGAGAAACTCTATGAACATCACTGATATATTAGGAGAACTGGAAATTCCAGGGATTATATTGGTATCACAAAGATGTCTCTCAACAGAAGGAATTTAGGATTTCTTTTGTCTCTTTTTATAACTCTAAAGACTAAAGAAGGAATCAACAGAGAGAAAAAATTACATAAATTCACAATCCATGATATTAACTTCAAATTAGTCAGTAATATGTTTATATCTTTCATGGCCTGTAGATGTTGTCATAGTACTTCGGGGTAGGAGGAGAGATGTAAGTTCTGGGTGGTAGACCAATAAAAAAGTGTTTAAATTGATGATATTTGTGTAAAAATGCGTATGATTTTGGTTCTAGCTCTTAGAGTGTTGTGGAAATTCTGATGTATAATCAAATTTTCACAGTATACCTAGTTAATCTTGATGCTTTTTATACTCACTAGTCCTTTGAAATCCTGTGTAGGTTTGCTAACTGCATTCTCTCTTGTTTTCTTAGGCTGTTTCATTCTTATAGCAGCCTTCCAGTACTTGAAAGGAGCCTACAAGAAAGCTAGGGAGGGGCTCTTTATCAGGGAATGCAGGGATAGTCCAAGGGGGAACAATTTTAAGAATAAAGAGGGGATATTCAGGTTATGTATTATATGTATTAGGAAGGTTATTTTTTTTTCCTGTGCAGGTGATTGAGACACTGGCAGAGGTTGTCCGGAGAAGTAGTGGATGCCTCCGCCCTGGAGGTGTTCAAAGCCAAGTTGTGTGAGACTTTGATCAACCTGATTTAGCGGGAAGTGTCCCTGCCCACGGGAGGGGGTTTGAACTGGATGATCTTCAAGGTCCCTTCCATCTCCAACCACTCTGATTCTGTGATTCAATCTCATTCTTACTTGGGCTCAGACCAGCTGTAATTACTTTAATGGTGATGCCTTTGTTGCAATTTTGCAATCACTCTGCCACCTTTTATTTTTGTAGCTGCTTTTTTTCCACAGTTAGCTGTTCACATGCTACCTAATTTGCTTTGTTAGCCAAGTGTTCTTGGGGGAAGAAAAGGGGGTTTCCCTTTTTTTAACCATCAGTGGTTTTGGTTCATAAAAATGACCTCTCTTTTGGAGTTTGTTGGATTAATGCTCCTGCTTGTTTGTGCACTGGCATGAAGCTGAAGACTGGTACGTTTTGGTATCTATCGACATTCAGCATTGCTGTAAATTTGTAAAATTCAATGCAAGTCAGTTACAAAACCACTTTGCTTTCATTAAGTTCTCCCCTGGATCTCTTCCATGTACAGAGATAGGTTAAAAATAATTGCAAAGTAGACATGCCGGCCTGTATTTATATAGATTCAACAAACGTGCAGCGATTGACAGTTGCCTTTTACTGGTTTCACATTTTCGCTTTAAATACATAGTTTCCATGAGAGAGTGGAAATGTCAAAGCTGTATCTGTAGTGAAGACAGAAATACTTGCCTGTAATTACTGTTCTCTGCAAATGTTTTTTGTGTGAGAGGTTTTGTGTGTTCTCCTTTCTGCTGTGTCTGAGACTTGTATGTTCTTTTCTTGATTTGCTTGTTAACCCAGGGGAATTTTTATCTTCTTACTGTCACATTTTGAGATGTATTGTGTGATTGCCTCTAATTTGGCAAATTTTATGAAATATGGAAATATGACCTAGTTCTGACCTCATATACCTACACTGGATTTTGTAGCGATGCCTTTGGCACATTTGATGGCCCTGCAAGTCCTTCTATGTGCAGTCTGTCACTACAAAATGTATTTGGCTTCTGGTTACTGTATAAAAGGATTAATGATTCCTGACACAGCTGAAGTTTCGGATTAGGAATCTCAGTTCCAATCTCCTTGCAACAACTGAAATATCAAGAGTTGTTATTAGAGAAAGACTGAGTCACTTTGAGAGTTGTGTGGAGACCTCTGTAAGAGTGTCTGTACATCAGAGGATCTCATCATTTCAACTGCACTTTTCTGGCTGGTACAGAGCACTATCTGGAAAGTTCAGTTTATCTACTTGAGCTAATCCATGACTTCAGTTTATTGTATATACGGAGCCTATGGTGTAGATTCAGTTCAAATTTAAACAAAGCCCTAGGTGTCAGCGTTTCAGTCTGTCTGAGACAGGAGTCGTTTGATGGCAGTGATGTCAAGAACGCTTTTGCTACTAAAGCTGCAGCTGGTGGCTAACATTTTAATTGTCCTGTCCTTTAAATTTGCTCAGCTTGAGAGTCCTGTCGATGCTAATGCTGTATCTCTAATACAAAGTTAGAATGACTTGTGATTCCAAATCTGTTTAGGTGGATGTACTTTAATGGGTAACTAGTGACTTGCTGCTAGTGGATGGTAAGTGTAACTACTGACTTGTTTTATTGTCCATTTAAAGCTCTCATGAATCTCTGGAAGAGCTGAAAGTCATGTTTTTGCTGTGGTTTCCTGCTTGTGATTGGGTGCAACTCAGGATCTGTAAGGAATTGATACCTTGTCTGACTACATCCCTTTCTATACAGCATTTCAACATCTGGGATCTCGTGTGATTTATGGTAACAAAGTCCTAAACTGGAATACTTGAGGGTAAAGCATTCCAGGAAATGAACTTTCGTTGTTCTTGCTGTCAACCGAATTACTAGAACTCAGTGTAGAATCTTCCTCTTTGTTCAAGATTCCAACTTGTGTGCTGTTGACGTGCTGGAAATGTAGGTAAGACATGACAAAATCTACTGTTATTATTGCCTGTCCGCATTTATCATTCATTTGCTACATAAACACATAGAATCACAGAATGGTAGGTACTGGAAGGGATGTCTGGAGATCAACCTTTCCAACCCCCCTGCTAAAGCAAGGTCACCTACAGTAGGTTGCACAGGAACACGTCCAGCTGGGTTTTGAGTATCTCCAGTGAAGGAGACTCCGCAACCTCCCTGAGCAGCCCATTCCATTGCTCTGTCAGCTTCACAGGAAAGAAGCTTTTCCTCATGTTCAGGTGGAACTTAGTGTTCCAGTCTGTGCTCGTTACCCGTTGTCCTGTCACTGGGTACTGTGGAGAAGAATCTGACCCCATCTTCCTGACCCCTGTCCCTTAGATATTTATAAGCATTTATAAGAACCCCTCTCGGTCTTCTCTTCTCCAGGCTAAACAGATAGAACTCTTTCAGCCTCTCCTCATAAGAGAGATACTCTAGTTCCCTCATCATGTCCATGCCCTCTGCTGGACTCTTTCCAGTAATTCCTTGTCTTTCTTGAACTGGGGAGCCCAGAACAGGGCACATGACTCTAGGTGAGGCCTCACTAGGGCAGAGTAGAGGGAGAAGAGAACCTCACTTCACCTGCTGGCCACAATTTTCTTAGTACACCCCAGGATACCATTGGCCTTCTTGACCATGAAGGCACATTGCTGTCTCATGGTTAGCTTGTTGTCCACCTGGAATCCCAGGTCCTTCTCTGCTGCTTTCCAGTCAACATTTGCAGGCTTGTTCCATAGAGAAGTCTGAGTAAGTATGTAGAAACATATATTTGCTTTGCTAATTTACAGTTTTCTTTGATAAGTTCTCCATAAACATAGATAAATAAGCCAAAGTTTCATCAGAGAAAACCATGTTTCTGCCAAATTGCATTAGGGTACTCAAAAGATTTCTTTCAAAACATACCTTGACATTTCTGAAGGGAATAATAACTCAACTGGCACATGCAACTTATAAATAATCAATCTGTTCCTAGGGAGTAAAAATTGAAGAAAGAATACTTTTGCCTCTTCACCCGGTAGCATTGAGTCTAGGAACTGTAAAGTGAATAATCCAAACTGATTTTTTAAAACTTGGAAAGAGAATGTAGATATGTTATGGAGGAGTCAGGGCCTAGAAGATGTCTGATTTGAACCAAGAAACATGACGACATAAGGAGATGCCTCAAGTTTCTAACTATTTCCAGGAAGACAATGTTACAAAATTCTCCAGTGTTGCTGCTAGTGCTCCTCTTTCATACTGTGCATATCTGAAGAAACATATCTTTATCTATCTCCTCAACTGCATTGCTGACCAAGGCTCGGGTGGCATTTTGGTGAAATAGATGAGCAACTCTGTTTAAGTGCTAAAGCAAATCCAGTCTTCACTGTTTTATCCGGTTCCTCCCCTAAGCTCTGTCTCCCATGTCAGCTTTCCAACTCAGCTTGTGCTGCATTCCCTCCAGCATCTCCTTTATTTTTCTTGGCTTGTGTTGTCCTCCAGAACTGACAGATCTTGAGTCTCGCCATCCCCATTCTCTCTGAGGGCTTGTGTGATAAGATCTCATCCCTTCTGGCTCTGGATTAGAATTCCTGAAACAATCAATGAATATCCTTCTCTGAGGGCAAGATGAACTTCTGACATTTCTTTTCTGGCCAACGCTATGTTTATAAGACTTGAAGCTTACTAGGGAAGCTGATTGTTTTTTTAAATAAAAAAACCCACAAACCTTGGAGAGCTTCATAACACAGGGTGGTGTATCTCTAGGTAAACAGTTGTCCAGCTGCACTGGAAGGAGAAGAGAGTTGTTTTCACTCTGTTGCTTACCTCTTGTGAATTTATGATGCTATTTTTCTGAGAACACTGAAATTTTTCTTATCATCTGTGAGCGAATCACATTCCTGTGAGAAGCATAATGTGCATATTACATATAGACAGACTGAGAAAAGATCATTACTTTGCCTTAGGCTACAAAATAAGACAGTAATATAGTGGGAAGCTCAGTCTCGCAGTCTCCTGGTTTAACCAGTGAATGACTCATTTATGATGCTGGCTTAAAATGCACTAGGCATGAATGATGGTGAATAAAGCTTAGAAAATGATTGGTCAGAACAGCGTCTTCTATTCGGTGTTTAATAACCTGTGACTTTCATACCAGTTTTGAAATTAAACTAAAACTATGGGACTATATTTTGCTTCTGGCAATATCCCTTATTAATAAGCAAAGCAAATGTTTCTGTACACTGAATTACTTCCAGTGTCTTTACTTACACCTCAGCATGTCAGGGCAGTCCCTTCACTTGTAATCAGGCTCTTAAGCAAATCTCTTTTTGTTACTCCCTTTTGCTGTGACTGGCTTGGCAAGGAGGTGACATTATGCTTATGTCTTTCTGAATGTGAAGGCCTCCAAATATCCTCCTCAGCATCATAGCTATGTTTCTGTCCAAAGAGCTTACTCATCCTGGAATTGCAAGAAACCACTACCAGGAAGAGGTTTTATTTTCAATTGCTGGTGAAGCATCCACATATTTATGCTCAGAGTATTCCAAGATCACTTCAGCTTTAAGGGTCAGAGGAACTTAAGATGATATGTCAAATTCCTAGTGTCCTCCTGATCCTGCAACCCACTGTTTTTCCTTTGCCTTCCTCAGGTCTGAGGAGGACTTTTAATTGACCTGAGATGAGGGCTGCCATGAAGGGAGTATTCATGCATTCCTCTTTTCCCAGTTGTGTACTGGATTTTTGCTCTAGTGTTTGTATAGCTGCCAGCTAAGCCAAAGTAAGTTGATCTCTCTAAAAACAGTTTTCTCCTCTCACTGCCAAATCTTCCTCTAGATTATTTCCTCAATTACTTTGTGCACTTTTACTACCTAATTTTTTCTAGCTTTGCCTCTTACCAGGCTTCCCTGTACTGATATAACACACTAGTCCTACAGAAGACAAATCCAGTGAGAAATGCAGATAGTTTTCTCTAGCATGAATGATTTGAATGGCTGGTGAGAACATGGCATTGATTTCTTTGAGAATTTCAGTCTCAGATCCTCTGTTCTCCCAAAGAGAGAGAGGAAATAGTTTGCTGAGGAAGTGGAATCTCCTTCATCCCTTCCCAAACCTTCCTTATGTGATCCTCATTAAAAATTGCATCTTGTGACCAATGCCGTTCTCTTTGGGATTCAGCATAACAGCCTTAAAACCTTCCGCAGCTGGAGTACTTTATAATCCAAGGCTTTGTCTGTGCATATGCAAGCCCACTGCAGAATCTCCCTTGATCTGTACACCTGTTCATCTAGATATTTTACAATATGAAACTCTTAAGAACTGACTGTTCAATTCTGACCAGAATTTGCAGATTATCTGAAGAAGCTGCATTTTCCTCCAGAGTTGTGTGACTCAGTGCGAGAAGACAAAACAGAGCCATCATCAGTGAAAATAAACAAATAATGATTTAATAATCACAAATCTGAGAGGACAATATTCGTTACTCATAGATGGAGATTTATCTTAAAACTTAGTTTTAGAGATGTTTCTGCATTGATCCGGAGGCCTGTCACTACTGAATTGGAGTAAAATTTGACATCCACAGGATGATCTGGCACGGTGTGTAGGTCAGTATACCTGTTATTTAACTTTGTTTTCAGTGACAGATGGAAATAACTATTTCAGTACTTGCAGTGTTTCTAGTTTCTTTAACATGTTCTGTAGAGACTGCACTGAAACATCTTTCATTTACCAACATTGCTGCATGTTTTGGAACAACTATTTACAGGAGTAAAGACAAGTGTAAAATTCTGTGTGTTAAAATTTTAATAGACATTTATAAATTAAGAAATCTCTTCTAGTGTATTTTATTTTTTGATGTGCTTTGCAAATGTTCTTAAAATACCACAAACAGGAAACAAAATTAATATTAAAGATGGAGGCACTAAAGCAGAGTGAAGTGGGGTGGAAGAAATAAATTTATGACAAAAGGTTGAAGAACATCTGGTTTTGGCTTCCACCTTTACTATAAGTTCATTGTAATAATTTGGGTGAGGGGGTTTGGTTTCCTTTGGTTGAAAGGAGTATTGAGAGTGAACTATGACAGTTTTAAAGAAGTTGAAAAGCAGTGGGCAGTACAGTATGGAATCAATACTGGACTGGACCTGTGCCATCAACTGGACCAAACCCCACTCAGAGCAGTGCCAATCTTAATACTGAAATGAAATACTAAGTCAGGCCGGGTGTGAGGGGTCGTAATCATTGTTTTCATCTTCCCAAGGTCAGCCCATGAGTTAGTGGCAGAATCATAGAATCATAGAATCATAGAACCAGCCTGTTGGAAGAGACNTTGTAGAGAGCAATAAGGTCTCCTCTCAGCCTTCTCTTCTCCAGGATAAACAACCCCAGCTCTCTCAGCTGCTTCTCATAAGGCCTGTTCTCCAGTCCCTTCACCAGCCTTGTCGCTCTTCTCTGGACACTCTCCAGAGCCTCAACATCCTTCTTATGGTGAGGGGGCACAGATTTGACTCTGTGCTTCCACCCCATCTCTCTTCTGCTTAACATGCTTATAAATAGCTGCAATGGCCTCTTATGTGCACTGTATTTTTTCTCCAGTAATTACATTAATTATATTTAGAAGCATTGAGATGAAGGACATAGGGTTTTAATGAGGAATAGGAAATAAGTGAAAGTTAAATAGCTCTGCTGGAATGGGAGCCCTGAGTCTATTGCCTTAGTTAAGATGTTAACAAGGTGCAAGATTAACATGGAAAACCTTGTTGGTAGATAAGTGTTTCCCCTTCATATCATCTTTTCTTTTAAAGTATATGTATTTAAATTCTTAACTACTGTTTAATTTCTCAGCATTTCATTTCATCTAGTTAAAGTATATGGCATCATCTTTGTTTTAAGTGTGGTAACACGATCATTCTAAAACCCCAACCCAAACCTTTAAGCTGAAAGAAGGGAGATTTAGATTAGATGTTAGGAAGAAATTTTTTCCTTTGAGGGTGGTGAGGCACTGGCACAGGCTCCCCAGAGAAGTCATGAATGCCACATCCCTGGAGGGATCAAGGCCAGGTTGTATGGGACTATGAGCAACCTGATCTAGTGGATGGTGTCCCTGCCTGTGGAAGGTGTCCCTGCCTGTGGCAGGGGTTGGAACTGGGCGACCTTTAAAGTTTCTTCCAGCCCAGACCATTCCATGATTCTATGATTCAATATATATTTAAATTTTTCACTACTGGTCTAGCTTCTCAACTTTTCATTTCATGTGTTTAATGTATATGACATCTACTTTGTTTGAAATATGGTAACACAATCTATCTTTCTAAAAAAACCAAACTCAAATCCAAATCAGCTTTTATTTGTATTCAGTGCTCGTCCTACTGATCAGCAGTTTTATGTGAAAATAATCCAAATTTACTTGAGCACATTGGGAAAAGTTGTGGTATTTAGAGATATATGTTTGTATTTTTGTTCTAGTCCCTGAATTGTGGGTTATGTACTATAACAAACAGAATTTATTAATATTCATAAATAAATCATCCAGTGCAAGAGTAGGGAGCCAGCAGAGGCCTGCCTAGCTCTGCTCTCTCTCATCAGAAAGTTGTCTAGTCTTGGTGTACTGCTGGAGTTCAGAATTGCAGCAGGCACATAAGAATGTGCAGACAACTACAGCAAAGTGATTCTGTTTGCCTCCCTCCAGCACTGTGCATGGTGTTTGCAGATCCATGTTTGGAGTATGTTTTTTATTTATTTGAGGGAACTTGTGTTCGGCTTTATCAGGCACAGAGACCAACATGTCTTAGCTGGGCACCCTGAGAACGGTTCCTAACAGCATCTTCATCTTTAAAAGTTTAGTAATATTTATCTAGCAATATTTTTAGGAGTCAATTCTATTCTGTAAGCTTGTTGCTGAGCTAATTTCATTCCTTAGTGGTTTCTGTTTGCCACTAAAGAACAACATAACTTTGAAGAACTTAATTTTGTGTAAGTGATTGACCTTTCAGTGGTATTGAAAACTCTCACATTTTCTTTGGGAAGATGGTTATATTTTATCTGTAGGACATCAGTCTGGAAAGAGTGAGAGAACTGCTTGCAGCAAACTTCTTCAGATACTTTTTTGTACTGATGCCTAGAAAAAAAATTGGGAATAATTGCCAATGCCTCTTTGCATGGCTTAATAATAGAACCTGTGCTAGAACATCTGATCAGCTGAAGACTTCATGTATCATTTGAAGTGAGAAAATGCACATGGAATTTTAACAGCCCCAGGCCTTGTCAAAACAGACAATTTTAAAAATTTTAATTTTTGACTGAAGACTGCATTAGCAGAATTTGGATCACTGACTTAAACACACTGCTGACTGTTAGTCTGAACCGATGTACACTAAGCCTCTAAGCTCTTATCTAGACTCAAAGTGTAGGTAGAAGTGGATACTTTTGGCTTCCAAGTATATACCTTCTTTTATATTTTTCTGCAAAAATAATTTTGGAATTATTTATGCCCACCTTGTCCAGAAGCATTTTACTTTTGTGTATGTGAAGGAAAAACAAAGCATGCATGAGACTAATGGATATTTGTATTCTTTTGAAAAACAGGATTCTACCACATAATGAAATCTGAGTGAAAAATTATTGCTGCTATTACTATTACCCGTGGTTGTCATTTTGCAGCACAGATTTCTGTTTCTGCCAGATAAATTGAAGTGACCAAGGGACAGATAATTGAACTGAGTATTTGCAGGACTTAGTGGTCTTTCTTCCTTTACCCAAATCATAGAGTCACAGAATTATAAAATTGTTGGGTTGGAAGGAACTTTAAAGATAAGCCAGTTCTAACTGTCCCTGCCATGGGCAGGAATGCCTTCTACTTCATCAGGTTGCTCAAAGCCTCATCCAACCTGGCCCTGAAAACCTCCAGGGATGGGATATCCACAGCTTCTCTGGGCGACCTGTGCCAGTGTGTTACCACCCTTACGATAAAAAATTTCTTCCTATTATCTAATATCATCTTGGGATCCATTCGAGTCAGTTTATAATTTTTTGTCTCAGCTTTCCCATTTTTATGTATAACATGTTTGTTACTGTTCCTATTTCTAGACAATTTTATGTGTTTGTATTTATAACATTTCTATCACACCTGTGTTTATGCACCTGTACAAAAAATTTACTGGGGCTGTATGCGGGTCAGTTGAGTTTGCATGATTAATGTGTGATTCTACAAAAAATGTAAAATCTAAAGGAGAAAAAAAAAGCTTATGGGCAACATTATGGAATCCAGGATGTAGAAACTTGCTAATTTAGTTTTGAAGACACAAGTGGTATTTTCATTCTGCATCCACTTGCTGCATATTCCATAAATAGACTTTATTCATATTCCTCTAGGAGAAACGTGGCTGCAGTTTATGGAAACCTCATCATGCTTCATGAAAAAGCTGAATGCTGCAGCTTTAACTGAAGCGCGCTGGTTCATAAATGTTGCAATGCTATGAGCAGTTATAAGAGAATCCTTTTTTTTCCTTTTTTCCTTTCTGGTAGATGATGTGGTTTTATTTCTTGAAAATGATTCCTGCAGAGTTCAAAGAGCTAAAAAAAAAAAAGTCTCAATGAATTTTTGAAAGAATTTGATGCTGGCTAGTAAAAAGATTTTAAAAGTCATCTGACAGCCTGATTGACAAGGTGTGTTTTCTGTGGATCGTGTGCTTCTCTTGCTTCTCCTCTGATCTGTATACAGCATCACATTGCAATCAGGTCCTCCATTCTTGATTTGCCTGTCAGGATCTGACGTCCAGAGAGAAACTTAAGTTGAGGCCCAGCTCTGGATAGCTCCAAGCCCCAGAGCTTTCATACATTAATGATGGTGTAAAAATTGATCAACAGAAAAGAATGTTTCTGTGAAGTGATACTTTTTTTTTTTTTCTGAAGATGAAGGCTGTTAGTCACAACAAATGTTATTCTTTCCTTATACCAACAACTGCATAAACGCTGGCTAGAAATACTATGATGGTGAAACTTGTCCTTTTAATGTCCCTGCAGTGCTCTGAGCAAAGTACTTGATGGATTAGCAAGAGAGTGGTTCTATTACACAGATTAGGGGCAACTCATTCTTCATAATAACAGCTGGTTATGGTGCAGTTTTATTTACCATTCCTTGCATACAAAATTCAAGTTTTGATGTAGTTTTATTAAAGTAATATATTAAAAAAACCCCAAACACAAACCGAAAGAAAACCAGAAAAGAGGTTTTGCTGTAGTTTTAACTTGCTGATTTTGAGTTTGGAAAGCACTGCCAGCTCTCTGGTGGGGCCTAAAACCTCATGTTCTCAGTACCTTATGAGGCTTGGGTAGACATCAAGGATTCCGAGTTGTCTCTAAGAAGATATCAACTCTCTTAGCTTAGGTGTTGTGTGTGTAAGTGTAAATGCCCCTACATAGGTAGACAGGAGAGTAAAGATTTAGAAAGTATAGCCTAGTAATGGGATTTAGCCTACAGCTGTTTTTCCTAACTCCTGCAACTGGACCCCCACCTCTGTGCCTTCCAAAACTGAAAATAATATATAGACTTACTGCAAAGAAAGCATGTTGCTGTTGGATTTTGGCTTGTCACTAAATGCACTAAATGGATGAATCTGGAGTAGCAGAACATGTAAGAAAGCCGTAAAGAAATATTAAAATGAATGAAAATTTCAAAGGAAGAATCTTCCCCTCTTTTTTTTTTTTAGAAGTTAATTAAGAATCGTGAATATTTTGGTTACTCTGCAATAAGCAAATCCTTAAGGGATGAAAATACGCTCTAACTAGCTGCTTTGCAAATGTATAAAATTCATAATGTGTTTGATTAAAACTTCTGTATTGCTTACTTAAGCTTTGCACAGATTCTACAAACATTTCATCAAGAGTAGTTCATAAATCCTACAAGGTACACTCAGCATCTGTCAAAATCTGATGTATGTACCACTGAGAATTAAAAAAAAACTTGTTAACAACTCAATAGACAGAAATAGCACAAAGAAAGAAAAGGGGCCTTGTATTGCTGAGACCCTGGGACTTGGTATTTTTGCTTAGAATTGCTTTGCAGATGTGGTAGTGCAAATAAGCATTCTAGAGGTATGAGACAATGGATTAACGGGAAAGCAACACAGAAAATAGGGTAGAAATATGGAACTCGTGTTCTAAACTGGCAACAGATTTCTAATTGATTTATTTTCATATTTTACAATCAGAATAGTTAGGATAATTTTACTTTATTATCCTTAAAAACTTTAATTGGCTCACCATAAAATAAGGATTTTCTTCCCTTACTGAATGTTTGCGTGAACAAACAAATGTGCTCGTCTTACTAAAAGCACTTAGAAATAAAGTTAGTAAATTAGCTTATAAATTCTTCTGCTGAATGCATGAATTGTGTAATAAATAGCAGTTATAATCAAGTCTTAAATAAAATAAGTTTGTTTAAATATTACATTTGCTACAAATTCTGTTAATACTATAATAACCTTTCCTGAATAATTGTCTCTAGATCACCCGAAGTACCCTTCTTACCTCTTTGTTTGCTGAATTTTATTATATGCCCTAGTGATTTTCTGACTCAGAAAAGGGCCATAATGACATTATTGCTGTGGGTTTTGTTGCTGAAATTTTCTTGGAGCCCTTGAGCAAAGTGAAACTGAACCAAAATTGGTGGCATTCATCACCCATGGTGAACAAATGGGAACACTTCTCCCGTGTGAAAGAATTTTCACATTTCTTTACAAACCATAATTAACTCACTGTTCTTTCTTCATCTCCTTTTCCCAGTCTGTTTTCTTGGCCATTCACAGAACTGATATTTATACTGATAAGTGTTCCTTAAAATTATTTTGCAGGTCTTTAATTCCATTTTCTGGAATACTCTGAGATGAAAATTTTTTCTGTTCTCTTCAGTTAAGTGTGGTATAAGTGCAAAATGAGATTGGGATTCATAGAATCATAGAACAACCAGGTTGGAAGAGACCCATCGGATCATGAGTCCAACCATTCCTATCAAACACTAAACCATGCCCCTCAGCACCTTGTCCACCCATGCCTTAAACACCTCCAGGGAAGGTGAATCAACGACCTCCCTGGGAAGCCTGTTCCAGTGCCCAGTGACCCTTTCTGTGAAAAACTTCCTCTTAATGTCTAGCCTAAATCTCTCCTGGAGGAGCTTGAGGCCATTCCCTCTTGTCCTGTCCCTTGTCACTTGGGAGAAGAGGCCAGCTCCCTCCTCTCTACAA
>WAAB01013963.1:42228-109707 GCA_013389865.1 Piaya cayana | reverse complement strand
AAAAAAAAAAAATTCTACTTTCCCCCCACCTCTGCCATGTATTTTATTTGAGTGAAGTCATAGTAATATGACTTTCACTTTGGAATAGAAATTCCAAAAATAACCATAATGTTTGGGACCTCTGAGCAAAATTTTTTTCTGCAGAATTTTCTTATATGAAACATAAACTGAGTCTTCAGCACATCTCAATTCCGAGAAATCATCACTATTGTGGTAAATTTTAGTTTTCAGAGTCAGATGCTGTGGGAGGGTGGAGCCCCTCAGTGCAATTGGTAGACGCCCCTTTTGACGTCAAGGAAGACTTTTTCTGAACTAGCTGCACAGACAAGGACACTCTGTCCTTGGCAGGCTGGAGAGACCCCCAGCAGCGCCCGATGTAACAATTTTGCCGGCACCTGACTGAAATAGGTGGNTGGTAGCGAAGGGAACGGGCTGTTTTGAAGTTGAGCAATGTTGCCAGGGGCTCTGATATAAGTAGAGAGATCTGGAAACACAAAGCAGGTGGTTCTTGTATACATTAATTCGGCCTTTCCTAAGCTACTTGTCAGCTGCTTCAGTTCAGGACTTTGTGACTAGATAAGATGGAAGAAGGTGGCATGAGTGCCCACGGCATGATGTAAATGTCAAATACAAACATAATTGTAAAAATCATAATTGCAGAAAAAGAATCATACCTATCTATCAGTATGGGATGTTGAAGAGAGAGTAGTGAAGCTGAATATGCATTGGTAAGTTTTCAAAGCACCGAAAAAGGGATTATTGCAGAATACATGATGTTCTTTGCATTCTAAGTTGTCAGAAAGGGGAAAGATAAATCATATTTTCATTATATTTTCTTAACACTTCTAATAAACCCCAAATATCCAGTAAAGGCTCAGAAGAGTTTTACTGTAGTTCTCAAGCTGTGCAGACCTCTTGCAAATTGTGTCATTTCTGTGAACGGTGAGACTGCATCTGCTTTCTTATTTAAAAGTCAATTTCTGTAAGATCTGGAAGAAGAGAGTATAATTTAAACCCTTTTCCTTATGTATAGTTTTGTAACAATATTTTTAATTCTGATGAATTTGAAGTGCCAGTCTTTCACAATCCAGCAATGCTGGTGGATGCTTTCTCGGGTGGTACAATTTTTCTTGGAAAACACATATAGTTCTGCAAATTTTTCAGGTCATTTGGTAATCTCAGCTCCTGAAATAAGCATACACTTGTCTGCACTACGGGTTTGGAATTTTTTAGATATCCTTGGTCAACTGGCTTGTGCAGACAAAGCAAAGTTTTAAGCACAAAGAGGGAAGATTTAGATTAGATATTAGGAAGAAATTATTTACTCTGAGAGTGGAACACTGGAACAGGCTGTCCAGAGAGGTCGTGGATGCCCCATCCCTAGAGGTGTTCCAGGCCAAGCTGGATGAGGCTTTGAGTGACGTGATGCAGTGGAAAGTATCCCTGCCCATGACATGGTGTTTGGAACTGAATAAATGTCAAGGTCCCTTCCCAAACCGTTCTCTGAATCTGTAATGTTTTAATAAGCTGGTCTATCATGTGTGTTGTATGAAGTCTTATAATTTGTAACATACACACATAATCTCAGTTGGAATATTCCCTCAGGTATTTGCAGGATACTGAACCAGTGATTTGAAGCTGTCATTTATTGATAAGATGAAAGAACACTTAATCTGCGGGTTTTATTTTGCAAGTGCTCGTTAGCATAATGAATTCAGACTATGTCATAGGGTGGCAAAACCATTCTGAAGCTAGAAATGTGAAGAATAAGGGGATGCTATACATAGATTGCTTGTGTTTAGTACACCTGGAAATACTATTATTAACCTATTCTAGGCTGTTGAGGGAAGAGATCCCTAGTCTGAAAATGGTGTCTCATACATTGGCATAAAGGTGACCATTAATCACCACAGAAGGAAAATCATCAGTAGAAAGTTCTGCAAGGTTTCTTTCCCAGATCCAAGCAGAATATTGGCAAACATGACCTCACTCCAAAGCTCTGCTTTCAGAAAAATTTGCCTGCCCCTTGTAGGCTGTCATTGTAATGAGCTGTTGTAGCATTTTCTTTAAGTTCACTTAAAAAAATGTCCAAATTGCATTCATTTGGCAAAATAGCTTAGCTAAGTGATTTTATTTTGGACTGTTTATCATAGTTCCATAACATTATGGGTCTAATAAACTGGATTTTGTCATGGTGAAATGACAAATGAAATGCAAATTAAGTCTTTAAAAAAACTTAAAGCAAGAGAGAAATAATTGCAGTAAAATGTATTGGTAATAAATACTTTGGAAAGAAGCCCCAAATGAATACGCAATATGTTTCATTGATAACTAACATAAGGTATCTAGTTAGTGCTAATTTCAGCACAGGAGGAGACAACTGGTGGAGAGCCAGCAGAGAAAAAGTTTGAAGTCCCACATCTAGTCTCTGTTTTTTTCTGTTGGTTATAAAGTCAAACCTTCAGCATAGATTTCTCAAATAATTTTTATGGTGTTGATACACTGATTTTTTAAAATGACATAGGAAGGGGACTTTCCTTTCACGTTTTCAAAATATAGATTTCCTTTTCTCAGCTGAGCACTGAGTGAAAGAGTAAAATTGAATGTAAAAGCTACTGTGGACTTACAAACCTTGGTGTCTCCCACATTGGTTTCAGACACTTTTGGAAGGATGAGAGGACACTTTTTAGGATGAGAGGAAATGGCCTCAAGTTGCACCAGGGGAGGTTGAGATTAGACATCAGGAAAAGTTTCTTTACTGAAAGGGTTCTCAGGCACTGGAACAGGCTGCCTAGGGAAGTGGTTGAGTCACCATCTGTAGAGGTATTTAAAAGATGGCTAAATTAAATGCTCAGCGATGTGATTTAGCAGTGGACTGGTGCAGTTGGACTTAATGATCTCAAAGGTCTTTTCTAACCAAATGATCTTATGATACCGTGATTCTGTGAAAACAAATCCAGAAGCCTATAACACCTTTTATTTGCACTCATGTGGAATTTGCTTTATCTTGCACTTTGCCAGAGTGCTCTGTGGAAATGGTGCTGAACTGTATCCTTGCCCATGTAATAACATGTGAGAGCACTGTGGTGTGTGCATTTTGGGGAAGAAATGCAGATGCCTAATGAGGTGCAGCCGTAGCTGTAGTAAACCGTCTGGGCAGTAAGACTTCCAGGACTCTGAGGTTCTGTGAAGAGCAAACCTCCCTTACCTTTAGAAACAGCTATTGAAAGCCAAATTAAAAGTTGTATTAAAGTATGAAACTAGAAGTATTTTTTATTGAAATCCACTTAACAGACCAAAAATACAGTCTATTTTATTGAAATTCTGTAGACCCATGTGTAAGCCAACTTTGTCCAGTTTCCTTCTCTCAAGCTCATGCTGTTATGGGTTTAGGTAGACTATTCTGGTGTGGATCTAAGAGGTACTTCACTCTTCCTACGTGACTGGGCATGAAGGAGAGGGGAGAAGGATAGAGGAGACATGGGGTTGCATTTTTTCCCTTGCCTGTAGCCTCCTGCAACCTTGCTGAATCTCTCCCTGAATGTTGTCCCTCTCCTGTCTACTGCAGATTTTAATGTGACATTTTCATTTTGTAGATTTTTGTCCTTCATTCACAGTCACCGCAGCCTGACAAAAGGAAAAGGAAATGTGGTCTGTGACTTTGATGAGCTTTACTTTAAAAAGAGGAAAAGAAAGGGGAAAAAAAAGAAGGATTGAGCTGAGATATTTTAATCTTTTTATATTAATGTGGTTACCTTTTTTTTTGCAAATGTGTCAGCCAGATTTGACCATGGACTGGAGATGTCATATCAGAGATGCAGGGGGATTGATTTATTTTTTTTTTTCTTAGTAGACAGGGATGGGGGGAGGCAGTTGAAAACAAAAGCCAATCTTCTTCTTCCTAACAGTATAAGGACGGTTGGATTTAGCAGCTAGAATACAGCTGCTTTCTTCTTGCTTTTAGTTTAGTTTGAGAATTGGCAGAGTTCCACTGCTCTTTAACATTCATTTTTTTAGAAGCTGTTCAGAACATTATACCTCTAAGACCTCTGCTAAAGTTGTCAAATTTAGTTGAAATAATAAAAAGTATTTTTTTAAAAAAAAAAAGACTAGAAAGGGACAAGTTTATTTGAAGACTGTGACTGAATAAACCTTGCTTTATTATGAAATGTTGTACACACGAGCAAGTCTGAACCTCATGAATAGGAATTTTTGCCTTTTTCTGGTTGTCATCAAACTCAGACTTAGCACTAGTGTCTCCATATTTTCCCCCAGCCAATCAATTAGCAGAAACATTAATTTTTTATAAATGTCACACAGTTATAAAATTACTTCGTGTCAGTTTTTTCCCCCCTGGAACTAATTTTTATAGCACAGGGAGAAGAATTAAAGTGTATAAATTTGGATCGAAACAAGATTTGTTACAGCACAATATGTGCTTTTAAACAGATGGGATATCTTTTATTTTCTTTGGGCTTGTTTTCTTTCATCACAAAACATTTAATGAAAAATATGACTGTTTATCAGTAAAACTTTTTCTTCCCACCCATGTGTATGAGATATCATCGTCACTTATGACAATTAAATCACTATAAAGAGTCATCCTGACCAAATATTGAGTAATAAAATAGTTTCTATTTCTTGCTAATACAAGGAAGGATTGTTATAATGTTATAATGGTCTTGCAGTATGTTAAACTGTTGTTGCTTCTGTTATGCTGCAATTTTTGTGTTGTATATCTAATTGGGAATAGAAAGAAGGATGTCTAAAGTTGGGACATTATGGTTGAGCTCTGATTTTTTTTTATGAAAGCATCAAGTTTCCCTGATGTTTTAATCCCTGAAATTCCGGCTAATGTATTTGGCATTTCCTTATGACTGCAGTGAAAGGTGCTGATCTTCTTGGCATTTTACATCAATCTTTGTAAATTCTTACTGTCACAAGGTGAATGTGCTAAGGCTAATATTATGATCTTGAGCACTCTAGAGTAAGTATGGGAAAAACTCTACTGGGGATCTATTCTCACTACTTTTCATTGACTTCCTTTGCAGTGGGAAGCATGATGCTGAACATCGTTCCATGAAAAAATCTTACCTTGAAGACCTGTGCTTATCGTACTTGCAGGCGGAGAGAGTTGGGGTTGTTGAGCCTAGGGAAGAGAAAGCTCCAAAGACCCTATAGTGACGTTCCAGTACCCGAAAGGGGTCTACAAGAAAGCTGAGGAAGGACTGATTATAAAGGCATGTAGTGACAGTACTTGGGGCAATGGGTATAAACTGGAGAGGGGAAGATTTAGACTAGATCTGAGGAAGAGTTTCATCACTATTAGAGTGATGAGGCACTGGAACAAGTTGCCCAGTTAAGTTGTGATTGCCCCATCCCTGGAGGTGTTCAAGGCCAGATTGGATGGGGCCTTGGGCAGCCTGATCTAGGGGGGGGTGTCCCTGCCCATTGCAGGGGGGTTGCAACTGGATTATCTTTAAGGTTCCTTCCAACCCAAACTACTCTATGATTCTCTGATTCTAGGAATCTGTGATTCCATGTGAAATGAGAATTCCTTGTTGATGAGTTCTTAAAAACGTGACTAGTATTCTACAAAAACAACAAAATGTTTTTCTTTTTTTCTCACTTTCATGTGAATTTCTGTCTCAGGAGGGAGTTAACGTGTTTTAAAACTCTGCTCAGAGAGAGTTGTGTGTTCAGGCAGGAAGAACGAATTTCTTGAATAACTGCAATAACATTCCCAAGTTTTCCTTAATATTCTCATGCAAATTTTGCTCAGCACTAAATATAGCACTGCACTCCAATATTTCCTGTAATGATGCCTAGTGAATCCCAGTTTTTGAACTGGGATATGGCTACCTACTATTGCCATAGACTTGCGTCTCATTCTCTTTGACCTTCTGTTTCAAAATTACTGGCTGAAAGGTATTTTGTAGGTTTTACTCAGAATTTGGGTAAGATAATGTTATCAAAACCAAAATAGTATTTCCAGAATATTTAGCGGCTTTCAATGCATGTTGCTTTTAGCTAAGGTAGCTCTATTTTAGTATTGTTTGTTTAGAAAATAGAAATGTGTGTATTTTTATATAGTACTTTGTTCAGGTATTGTGTTCCTTCTTTCTGACAGCTGTATCAACTTGAGTTTTCATGAGGGTACCTAATTGGGAAAGTAGGCAATTAATTGTACATGCAGCAGGTTTTGATCTACAGTCATTGGCAGACAGGAAACACTGACTCTCAAAAATATCAGTGTTCCTACAAAAACATTTATTGTCATCTTTTTAAAAGAGTCTCATAGGGCAAAACTGTAATGGAATGTACAAACGGAGACATAAACCTGAAGTGCACCAAGAATGAGCACTACGCATACCTTAAATTGGTCCACAGCCTATTTCACGTGATAGGGTTGTAAAGAATATAATGTGTGGTCTCCTCTTTCAACCAGCTAAATTTTCAAGGTGGAAACGTTGTTTGGCACTTGTGGTGAATTTCCTACGCAAACTTCTCATAACGCCCATAATAATGGAGGTTCTGATGTAATGATATATCCTGTGCTTCATTGGAACTGTTATACAGAGTGAGTCCATTGTTGTCCTTTTGAATTAACAAAAAATAATCAAAAGCATTAATATCTTCAAACAAGGGAATAAAGATCAATAATCAGGAATCAGTCAAAAAAGAAATGTCTAATTTATCGGGAGGATGTGGCAAGCCTTATGGAGAAAGAAGCATCACTAAGTGATCCAGTGATTTAGTAAGGACATTGATTCTCATGACAGTAAGCTGAAGAAACATGGTTTAGATCACTGTGGTGTATGGCAAATGCAGAACTCATTGGAAAACCACCTACAGAAAACAGTTATGAGAGGCTCATTGTGAGACTGGAAAATACGTTGAATGGAGCTCAGCAAGGACTGTTTCTAATTACTATTTTCATTACCAGCCTAGGTGGTGGGCTAGAAGGTTTTATTATTGAATTTACAGATGCAAGGAAACTGGTAGAGGATGCAAGTGTGTCAGAATACAGAATTAAAATTTGAAATTCCAAATTACTTGAAGAACTAGACTGAAAATTGTAACAATTCTTACAAGAACAAGGACAAACTACTTAGTTGAGGTAGAAGTACATCGTTAATTCTCTAGTGTGGCTTTCCTGTAGGGTACAGACTAACAATAGAGAATTCAGAGTATAGTTGTGATTATGATTAGACAACTACACGGCATGACCTGAGGGAAGAATGAGAGAACCAGGGCTATTTAACTTGGCAGAAGACCAGGAGGTATGTAAGAGCCCTCTAATACACTACCTTTTGTACTGATTTTGGCTAAGGTAAGGTTAATTTTCTTCATGGTAGTTTGTATAGTGGGTATTTTGAATTTGTAATGAAAATGGTATTGATCACAGAATCACAGAATCACAGAATCACCGGGTTGGAAGAGACCCATCGGATCATTGAGTCCAACCATTCCCATCAAACACTAAACCATGTCCCTCAGGACCTCGTCTANCTCCAGAGCCTCAACATCCTTGTTATGGCGAGGGGCCCAGAACTGAACACAGGATTCAAGGAGCGGTCTCACCAGTGCCGAGTACAGAGGGAGAATAACCTCCCCGGACCCGCTGGTCACACCGTTTCTGACACAAGCCAAGATGCCTTCATGCCTGATGACACAGGGATGTTTTAATTATTGCTGTGCAGTGCTTACACAGTGTTAAGACCTTTTCTGCCCTTCACGCTACCTTGCTAGCGAGCAAACTGGTGGTGCACGAGGAGTTAGGAAGGGACCCAGCTGGAACAGCATACCCCAACTAACCAAAGGGATATTCCGTACCATATAGTGTTGTGCACAGCAATAAAAGTTGGGGGAAGAAGGAGGAAGAGGGGATACTGGGGGTTGTGGCATTTGTCTTCCCAAGTAACGGTTCCACGTGATGGAGCCCTGCTTCCCTGGGGATGGCCGAACACCTGCCTGACGATGGGAAGCTGTGATTGAATTCCTTGTTTTACTTTGCTTGCGTGCATGGCTTTTGCTTTCCCTGTTGAATCTGTCTAACGCAAACCATGAGTTTTCTCACTTTCACTCTTCCATTCTCTCCCACATCTCACTGGGCTAGTGAGTGAGTTGCTGTGCGGTGTTTAGCTACCTACTGAGTTTAACCTACAACACCTCTGCTATAAAACAGAAGTGAAGGAAAAAAAATAGCAGGTCATTTGTGTTTCTAGTTAAAGAAAATGTTGAAATATAGTTGCAGGAAAAGAGAGATATGCAGGATGTTGAGAAAAAATTGTAAATTATCTCAAAGTTATGGAAGAGATTGTCTTCAGAGGCCATGGTAGCTTAACCATGGAAGCCTCTCAGATCTGACTAAACAGAAATATCTCACAAATGATTAGGTGTAGCAGGATCCTCTTGTGGGAAGATTAGATGGAGGAGATGTCTTCAGGATCAAGATCTTCTAATTTTTGTGACAGTCTTGCAAGGTTGCCATACGTGGGACACCAGAAATTATGTGATCATCCATCCTCACCATTTTAATTGGTGGGTGTGTGTTCGGGCATATAAACTTGTCAAACTGTATCCTCCATCATTATGAGTGAATAAATTAGATCTTTTATTTTTGCATTTATGAGACTCCAAAGGTTTCCCTTGCCTATCAAAACTGAAACTTACACATTTACTAATCTGTTGTAGGAAGCAAATGAAGCTTGAATTCAGTCCTTTTCGTTTTGACAACTGTTATTGATATGAGGTGTAATGAAAACAGCCTGTCTGTTGTTAGGCTTTTAGTTATTTGGTTTGCTGTTTCCAGACATTAATTTACAAGGATGAAATAATTGACCTTGTATCCTTACGAGGCTGACTGGGAATTAGTGACTGCAGTTATATTTTATTTATCTGATATCATTGTGCCACTGAGAATAAATGAATGCGTGTCTTTAATAAATGTGGAGAATGGTCGGTCTGGTTAAATGTTCTCCTGGAGATTTTTGGTAGTCGATAACCTTTTGTTTCAACAAATATAGACTGAAAAAACATTGCAGATGATGAGCATGGTTAAATTCAAAGGAATTGAAGCAGAAAATGCATATTAATACCACTAGTGCTGGGTTTGGGTTCTCATGACAAATGCAGAATATTTTGTTCTACTGTCCTACAACTAAGCCTTGAGGTATTTGTGAAATACCTTGCTACTGGTATACTAGTTAGAATTATATTAGTGTAATTATTGTTTTCTTTGGTTGGATATGATTACCACAAAAGATAAAACAACTTAATTCTTGTTCTTTATATCATAGATGTAAGTATCTTTGAAGACAGTTTGAGGAAACATAAGTAAACCTTGCAGAGTTCCCAAGAACGTAGTCACAGCATCATAGCAAGTTACTGCTTAGGGTATTTTTGTTGCAATTAGGATAAGATTTCTGTCAATTTAAGAAAATTGAGTTGCTTGTCAGTTATCACAGCTAAATTTTGGTGAGAAGATTACATGAGCTCTGTGATTGATGTAGTGAAGGGTACGACCTGGAGAATTTGAGACCTCATTAAAACCACTTATTGCTGACAATAATTTGTCACTTCTCCCTCCTCCGTACACATTTTTGAGCTATGCCCCATCCTACTACTCTGAGACATGTATCTTGTTTGGAAATGTCTAATCAGAATTCATATGTAATTAATTTCAATTATTAATTTAGAGAGTTATTTAAAGAGTCAGTTTTCTGGTATAAGAGAAGTTATTGGCAGCTGTCAAAAAGAGTTTTCCTAAATTTGCTACCTAGAAAGCCTGGCATAGTCGCTTGGCAAGTAACGGTGTAAAATAAAAGCCTAAAGATTTTTACCTGGAGTACCAAATTGCCTTTTGCAATACCATTACACTAGCGTTATCATGCAGCTGTCTTGGTTTTGCTTATTATAAACTGTTCACATTGCTGACCAGCTGCTTAATGCCAGCCTTTCTCATTTGCTTTACGGCAACATCACTTACTCCAAGTGCCTTTCAATATATCATGTCTGGGGTTCATTTTTTTTCGGTCCCCTGCTTCTAACTATTCATCCAGCTTGCTGGTCTATATGTGTTTCCTTCTTTCTGTGCTTTTTTTTCTGCCATTCTTAAATGTTAAGATATTTTAACATGTAGATGTAAGAAATCGGTTCACCCCATACTATTGTAGGTGTTTTGCTGCAATATTTGAAGAATCACTCCTGTTGCCTCCCCTTCCTTCCTGGACAGTGACCTATGCCAGATTATTTTCCTTGGAGGAGTTTGCTTTCCTGTTTAAGTGTGCAAAGCCATGTTGACTAATGTTTTGATTGTTATTTACTGAAGCATCATTTCCCATTTTCTTGCCCTGCATCCATCCACTCTTCCTCTTGCTTAAAGTCTGCCTGTTCTCTTAAGTCCTTGCACAGTTTTACAAAGAAATTTATTGTTGAAAGTATGTTATTGGTATGGTGCCTAACACCGAGCTTCTGGGTGGCACCATAACATGAATAATGATAATTATAATGAGTTGAGTCAGCCATTAAATCACTTCACCTTCAAAATGTTGGCTACGTGTGGAGGCCTTTTTTATTTCTAGAGCTGACTTCTTCCAAATCTGAAATTCATTACTATGTGCATTTTTCATCTCCACAGACGTGCTGGCGGTCAGAGAAAACTGGGCCGCAAAAAGAAACTGAAAAAGCTTTAATTAAAAAGCAAATAGCATTTTTCAGCAGGGAAAAGAGGTGGTGAGATCTCCCCCAGGCTTTTCTGGCTATAAAAAGATCCTTCTATTTTTGTTTCAGTTGCGTTTTAAAATCCAGTACCTACCTTATTTATTCATGCCACTCGGAGGTTACTGATCCAGTTGTAAGAGAGGTGTTCAAAATTAGCAGCTGTGCTGTGGCAAGGGGTATATGACTTTTTCCTGTAAAACCAAAATTGCAGGCTCTGCACATTACTTGTACAGCTGCTGAGCCAGAGGGATGAAGCTCTCATAGTGTCAGTACCTTTTATTTTCAATATTTAATTGCCCAGTGTGTATAGACGTCACTTTTGGCAATAAGTAGTGCAGGTAATATGTGAGATTTCTTGATTTTTACAACAGACCAGGCTGATTGGAGAAGACAAAGTGAAATGTTGTGGTTATCATCTCGTTTCAATTTTCACAATTTCATCTATAGAATCATAGAATGACAGAATTATTTAGGTTAGAGAAGAAACTTAAGATTGAGTCCAACCAATAACCTAACACTGCCAACTCCACCACTAAACCATGTCTGAAGCATCACATGTACACATCTTAAATACCTCCAGGGACAATGACTCCACTATGTCCCTGAGCAGCCTGCTCCAGTGTTTGAAAACCCTTTTGGCTGAGACTTTTTTTCTAATATCTGACCTAAACCTCTTTTGTTGCACCATGAGGCCATTTTCTCTTGTCCTAGGATCGTGTGGGTTAGTGAGTCCCCTACTAATATTCTGGGCAGGATTAAAACATTTTGCATATGTATCTTTTAAAATATTATTAATTTCTTTGAAGTAATGTACTTACCGCTTTTCCAAACTTTGCAGAGTTGGCGAAGTTGTGGTAAAAACCCTCCAAAGGCTTTTGTGTGCATTTTACTCTTTTGTATTCAGACTCAAAGTGATGAAAGCCCTTTACAGTTTATTAGCTGTTTGATGACCAGTTTGAAATCAACTGTGATCTTTCTTTGTACCTCAGAAGAGCATATCTTGTTCTGTTATGTTTAGCTGTAATTGGCATCTTTATTGGAAGTCTTAAGAAAATGAAATGGTGAGGTGGGCCCTGGGAGACGATTAGACCCACTTAATTACTGAATGTTTGTAGTCCTGGGAGACACTCGTCTGTAGCTGTGGTAAAGGGGAACTTTACCCTGCTGCTCCTTTTTTTTAATTAGCTTTGCAACAATACAGCAAGTAATACTCTGCTGAGCTTTCAGTTCACTGTCCTTCCTATAAATGGAAAACTAAAATTATTTCCCTGAAACCATTTTAATTTCTTTCTGAATGTCAGGCAGTATTTCTAAGTGCTTATTCAGGTATTGAACGTTTCCGTGTACTGGAGCATGTCGTCCATCGCATGGTGTAGTTTGATCTTCTCAGAGATGAAATAGTGGTTTTATTTTAGTTAGGAAGTGTTTGATTTTTGGTTGAGTGACAACAAGGATTGACCTGTTATGCCACATATTAAGATGGCCCAGCCATCAGCTCATGCAGTAAATGATGTTTTCTAGATTTAAGGAATAAGATATCTTCAGTATTTTTTCTTAATTAAAATTTAAAATTATTAGTGTTGTACTGTTGAGAAGTGCTATGCAGCAAACGTGTAAAAAGTGCTTATTCTTTTAATGTTGGAGTTGCTCTGAACTATACTGACAATGTCGCATTTTTTTCTCTCAAATTGTGGCTTTCGAAGTTCAGAAGTGACATCAATATCAATTCTAAAGTGGCTACAAGCTATATCTTGATTGTTCTGAGAACTATAGTGCTTTCCAAATAATATTTGGTATTTTTAGCATTTCTTCATTAGTAGGCACAATTTGGTTGCTGTGGAAAGCTCTGCTGTCTGGGTGAATTTGTCTCTGCACAGTCTCTCTTGACCTATGATTTGACTTCTGAAATGTGCCTCTTCAGGGTTATTTTCAAATGGAGAATTTGCATTTTCCAACTGGTATGAACATTATTTATGAACATTTCTTTTTTGAATAGCACAAACTCCAATCAGTCGATCAATCAATCAATCAATCAATCTCTTCTTCTACATCAGGGCTTTTCTTCATCCTCCTAAGAATTGACTTGGTCCTAATGCTGACTCAGAATATGCAGTGTAATAAAATTGCAGCTGGAAGTGATTTGACAGGCTATATTCATAGCTGTGTATATATATTCATATATACACACATAATTACTTATGATACTCACTTATAAGAGGCCTTCTATTTTTCTGTTAGGACGTAGATGTTAGGTAATAATCCTTCAGATCAGTTGAGAGAGTGTAAAACCATGAGAACTTGCAAGTGCATTAACCTTCTGCCATCAAATGTATGTGTAAAACTTTAAGGCTTGTGATTTAAAATCTTTTAGTAATGTGAAAACTTTTGAAGTCATCACTTTTGTTATAGACTTCTAGGTGCCTTTTAAGTCTTTTGAGAGACATTACCTTCCTTTTGTCTGATGTATCAGAGTGCTTCTTCCTCTAGTCCTTTTATATGTAATTATTAGTAGTTGCCATGAAGTTTGCGTCATGATTGATGTTCTTTTATTGAAGGCTGCTGATAAAATGAGCTCCTAAATTGTATGATGAAGAGTGTCGAACCAAGTAGTTCTTCAAGTTGGAAACCATATACAGAATTGTTGTAGTAATGGGTAAGACAGACTTCAAAAAGGTCTTTTTCTTATCCATGCTGCAATTTGATTGCCCTTATTCTTACCATTTACATATACTGGTACTGAATGTGTTGAATGATAGTGTCAATTTTATGAATAGAAGTTTGCTGTGTTACTAGGTGGGAATATTTTGTGTTTCATTCTTTTAAACAATATTGGAATTCTTTCATAGTGAAATTGGAACTTCCAAAGATGATATCAGCTTGAATCATGAGATAAGATGCTTTAGGTCTGCCTCTGAGGTTCCTGTTTTTCATCTTACTGCCTCATAATTTTTATTTTCTTCACTTTAAAAAGTGTTTCTCCTTTTGAAGTTTGGAACAGACTATTCTGCATGTACTTTGTTTTTTTAAATAGGTGCTTTCTTTCTAGCTTTTTAGGTAGTGTCCATCACTTTTGTTATATCAAGCTGCTTGCCTTTCTTTCCTGCCTGGCAATTTACCCTTGTCTTTATTTTCTCTCCAGCCAGGCCAATGCCTGCTTTCCTCATGACATTCAGAGATTCTTGAAGGATGTATTCCCATTCCGATGCTGAGAAAACTGTTGGCAAATTATAATGGCACATTTTAAAGGCCATTGTTTATTTTAAAGGCATTTATTAAAAAGGGCAGCGTAACGACACCATGTATTTTATTTATTTGTGGTACCATTCTCTCTAATTCTCTTCTGATTTTCAATTCCCAACCTTGTGCATTGATTAATAAAAGAAACAGAGAGAAAGGGAATTTGAGCAATCTCCAAATGTCTTTTAATTGTTATCTTTCCAACGTAGTTACTTAAAAATGACCCAATTGTTTAAACATCTGAGGTCAACTTCAACAGCAGAAATAAACTCCAAAATCTTCTTTAGAGGATTGTTTGCACACTTATTAGGCATTAGCAGTAGTCTAAGATTTTGAAATCAAGGTTTTATCAAATTGATTTAATAAAATAACTAAATTTGATTTAAAATCAGCCTTGATAATTAAAATATTATTAAAGGATTAGAAGGGAAAAGATGAAGCATCAACAAAAGTTAACAATGTGTAAGGTATCACAGATTTAAAATTTTCTTGGAAACTGTCGCAGTAGAAGTACACGACATCAGAATTTTATATCAGTACTTAGAAAATATTTTTGACTTCTTGGAAACACTCATGGTCTCTCATAGGCTTCAGCTGTTAGACTTGGGGACTAATAAGAGCATTTATTCTGAGTGATGAATGACCACTTAGATTTTCCATTCAGTTAAAATTACTTTGGTATAAAATGCTTTAGATTTTAAATTGGGAGAAGTGACTATTTACCCAGCCCTTGCTATTTTTTATATTTCTCCTTTAATATTGCATGGAAAAATGACCCCCTTTACACAGAAACAGATTGTAAGCGTTAGACAATTTTGTATCATAAACTATATTTCTGCCTTTAAATATTCTGGTGGAAAGAAGAAGTGATTGTCTGAAGTTCTCCAGGAGCAGGGAGATATATCAGTGGTATCTGAAGTTCAGTAAATTGAACAGGAGTGTAAAAGGATTGCCCAGCACTTGAGTACTTAAACCAGGAGGAACTGTGCAGCAACTGCCTAGTAAATCAAAAGTCAGATTCTCCTTTGCAGACAAATGGAGGGAGGAGGAGGATGGGGGTTTGTGCGATGTGTGCTTTTAATATTCCAGTCAAACTGTGCTCCCTTTGGGACTCGTGTTCCCCTTTTGAGTGGTTGGGCACTTCACCAGGCATTTGTTTACCTGCCCAGATAACTGATGGGAGCAGTCATGCAGGCAGAGGACAGATTTATCTGCCCAAAGACTTGACTTCTAATGGACCCCAGCTGTCTTCTAATGCCATTTGATGGCTAGTGGCTCAGAAGAGAGTGTGAGGAGCAGGTACAATGCAAATCATCCTTCCCTTCCCATGCATACGTGTCCAGGATTTACATTCAAACCTCTGGGAACAAGCAGGTTCAGAACTTTCTCATATGCAGCTACGATGAATTTAATAGCTGTTAATGGTGTTGTGCTGCACAAATTAGGCTTATCTCTTCTTCAGGCTCTCTACTTTTGGCCACTGTAGCATCCTGTGATGGTGAAGTCCTACAGTTCAGTAACACTGTCTGGAGTGTATTTTCTTGGGTTTACTTTACCTTTGTCACTCGATAACTTCATTTGTGTCCCAGTTGTGCCATGCAGAACTGCAAATGAGTTGCTCCCTTGTCATCTTTATTTTATAATTTGTGATTTTATACATCTGTAGTGGATCTTATTTTACCAGCTGTAGAATCAAAATACTTTTTTTTTCTCATGTAAAAAGTGCCATGTTTTGGTTGTTAGTTGTTGTGTTGGTTGTTTTTTTTTTTTTTTGGTCAGCCTTTTTATTTTCTTGTTCTGCTCTCTTTGAGATTGCTTTGCCTGCAGTACCTGAGATAGGGCTGCACCGTGGATTTCTGTACAACAGAATGCTAGTGTCTTCTCTTCACATCCAATCCCATTCTTTATTAATGCCTTATGTGGTGTTCTCTTTTTGTATTGTCTTATAGTCCTCATAGAGCTGCCTACCACGTATCCAAGACTTTGATTTCCAGAGCGGTAATGACTAACAAGAACCTGTCAGTGCTTATATTATACTTCAGACCTATCTGCTTCCCTTTGCATATCAGCTCCCATTTCATTACTCCATCACTTAGATGGTTTATGCAATGCTACAGTTATTCATAGTAAACTTTTGATTTTGATTATTCTGAACAACTTCCTGTTGTCAGCAAGATTCAACCCTACATTAGACAAACTTTTTCCAAATCATGCATTTATCTTTTCAACTGCACAGGTCCCCTGTGTGTTTCCCTGCTGTGGAACCATGGTAAGTGAGTTATACTTTTAGAAAATGTATAAATTGTTTCCTGTAACATTCAAACATCTTTTAGAAGCATTTCAGTGATCTATAGGTAAATAATTCCTTCTGCACATTGCTATTAGTGAGTTGTTTTGCAACCAAGAAAGACCAAAGACTTGAGTAGATGTTGATAACCTCCTTTCACCTGCTCTGTGGTATGTGTTGGTTGGAAAAGAGGCTCGTTGCATCCAGAGGTTCTGAGAGGTTTGCGTGGCCGTGGCTTGTACAGCCCTTCTTTTGTGGATTAAATGACATTTTAAGAATGAATTGCCATCAGACTTGAGGTATTGATCATAAATGTAATGCCTTTTTTTTCAGGAAAGTTTTATGAAGCTATGCAATGTTTTTTTTTGCTGTAACCATTTCTGTGTTATGAATCTTTAGACAGAAAAATAGCAGGCAAATAACTATTGATAATCTGATATTCCCTATATTTAGTTGCATGTAAGTGCAATTTGCCTTTGTTGGTGTATTCTGTGGCGCTAGTCTGGCCATCAAAATGAAGTAATGTTGACATATTTCAGTTTTATAATCCTTTTTTTCAAGGCCAAAACTTTGTCTGATCAATGCTGCTATATTTAATACCCGTTGCTGTGTTTCCTTAAGTTGTATGATAGTGTCTGCTACTGCAGAAGAATAAAACTCTAGAAAACATAGTGTATCAAAAGTTTATGTTGAAATATTTTTTAGTAGTATTCAAGCAACGGATTTTAATGGCTGTCATGTGAACTGTTTACCAGATGTGTCAACATACTTAGATTGCTAAGAGAAAGCCAAACTCTGTCAATCAGAAGAAGGTCCCTCCAGAAACAGCGGCAGGGAGGATGCCCTCTGTTGAACACTGTGAGTTTGAGTGCTGTGTGATTCTAGTACTTAAGCTGCCCACATACATTTGAAAGGATGAGTGGTAATGGTTTTAAGCTGAAAGAGGGGGGATTTAGGTTTCATTTTAGGAAGAATTTTTTTCTGGTGATTGTGGTGAGGCACTGCAGCAGGTTGTCCAGAGAAGTTGTGGATGTCCCCTCCCTGGAGGTTGTCAAGGTGAGGCTGATTCAGTGGGAAGTGTCCTTGCCCATGGCAGGGGAGTTGGAACTCGATGATCTTTAAGGTCCCTTCCAACCCAAACCATTCTATGATTTTATGATTTCTATAAAAATTTTAAAAAGGCAGAGCTGACAACAGCTCTGTAGTTGACCACGCTGTTCAGGGCCAGAGGTATGTGTAGTACTGGAGTTTATTTGCATTTATTTCTATCAAGCTTTGATGAGTTTACTGGTTGGTAGGAATGGTTACACTCGATGGTCCTGGAGGTCTTTTCCAACCTAGTGATTCTGTGATTCTGTGGTTCTCTAACAACAACAGGGAACGAAGGTCCAGTTTCCTTACAGGCTGTCCCATGGATTTGCACTCAGATTTGCTACAGGGCTGGAATTGGAGACTTTGATGGTTCCGACTTTCCTGGTTCCATCCTCGCTGCTTCTCTCACCCTTCCTAGCTGCCGTAGTAATTCATTGAATGCAAGTAATTATGGTATTCCTGCAAGAAGATCATGTGCAGGATAGCAGTAGCTCAGTATGTTATTTGCAACCTAAGACATGGTATTGTATGCCAGTTACTTAAATGTACATAGTTAATTCAAGGAATTTCCCTGAATATGTGAAGTTCAGCTATATGCATTGGCTTTTCTTCCAATTGTCTACTTTTCATGCTAAGTAGATTTAAGTGGAACCCCTGGAGGCTTTCCTTATTGGTGTTTGGGGTTGAATTTATGTCTTCTTGGAAGTAGCCAAAGGAAAAGTAACAAAAACTGAATGCGTGAAGTACTCTTTATGCAGAAAAAAATTCTTTTGTATGGCTGTTCATTAGCGAAATGTCCACCCTGATTTTGAAGACTGATACATTTCTTAGAACTTTTGCACAGAGGAACTCAAGTGTGGAAACAGATATTTTGAAGTTTATTAAGTTAATCTAACGTCGTACCTAAAGCTAGAGAGCTTTTCTCTAATGTAAAATGGCATGGACTGAAGTTCTTTGGGAAGTCTGGTAGGAGTCACGTGTTGTTGCGACACGCTGCAAATCCCAACTGCTATTTCTGTTTGCACTGAGGATGTATTGCTGTTAACTTCTTCTGGATACGTGGTAAGTTCACAAACACTTAATTCTGGTTTGCTAATGTATTTGGCTACTCTTCCCAGTGCTGTAGGTTAGGATTTTAACAGATTGAAGAAGCTTGGCAGGGTTTCTGGACTGCTGAGCCACAAAGAAGATTTTGCAGAACAGTTTTGAATTAAGATGGGGTTCACTCCCTGGTTGTTTCTTCCTCTTGTACTAATGCTAATTCAGTGCTTTCTCTTTTGCAAGTTGTGATCTTTTAGCTTTGAGGAGCTTTTGAAAGAAGGGCCCATGCTGGATTTGAGGGGAAAAATCTTCAGTAGTACTTGTGAACCGCACTAAGGAAAATTTAAACATGTACACAAACTCCTTTGAAAGATTAAATCCTTTAGATCCACTTAAAGAGAGTGCAGACATGGTCAATTTTTTTTAGACATACACTAAAATCAAGATGTGTCTTACTATAGAATCATAGAATCATGGAATCACCAGGTTGGAAGAGACCCACCGGATCATCGAGTCCGTCCATTCCTATCATTCCTATCACCTATAGAGGTGCAGAGACAATTAGAAACCATACCTTTCTGGCACAGTAACTGTTTTCACTTTATACTGAATAATGGAAAGATGTATAGCTTTTAGAGCTATTCATTACTCTATAGACTAAAATTTGTGAATTACTAGTTATGCTGTAGGTCAGGCAAATGTGTTGTTGTGGATGTGGTTCCTGATACAGATGCAGTTGGCACTTTCCTTCCCAGTCCTTTTAGTAGTTAATTTCCAACTAAACTCTGGTTGGTTGGTAACAACTGAGTTGGCAGCTCTTGTTTCTCAGTACCCTGTGCAGTATTATGTGGCTGCAGAATTTATTCTAGAATGCCTTTTGAATTCATTCAAGTCCTTTTTTTTTTTTTTTTTTCACCAGTCTTGTCGCAGAGCTACCGTAAACAAATCCCATTGCAGGTGCACACTAGAAGTACAGCAGCAATGAGGGAACTGGGAATGGCTTCTACTGGACACACTATTAATTCCTTTCCAAAGTGAAAGACAGCTTGGGGATATTTCCACACTTTAAGATGACCTTACCCATTTCTAGGTACGGAGACATCATTCCTGCACAGAACAGTATTGCCAGATAGCGTACACTTTTCTAGACTGTAGCTTCCATCCTTGCGCCAGTATAAGTTAGAGGCTGGCTGACTGAAAACCAGCTCTGCAGAGAAGGACCTCAGAGTTCTGGTGGACAGCAAGCTTACAATGAGCCGGCAATGTGCCCTCATGGCCAAAAAGGCCAGTGGTATCCTGGGGTGCGTTAAGAAGTGTGGCCAGCAGGTTGAGGGAGGTTCTCCTCCCCCTCTACTCTGCCCTAGTAAGGCCTCATCTGGAGTCGTATGTCCTGTTCTGGGCTCCCCAGTTCAAGAAAGACAAGGAATTACTGGAGAGAGTCTAGCAGAGGGGCTGGCAATGATGAGGGAATTGGATTATCTCCCTTATGAGAAGAGGCTGAATGAACTCTGTTTAGCCTGGGGAAGAGAAGATAGAGAGGGCATCTAATCAATGTTTATATTTACCTAAGAGGATGGGGCCAGATTCTTCTCCACGATGCCCAGTGACAGAACAAGGGGCAATGGGTACACAGGAAGTTCCACTTGAACATGAGGAAAAACTTATTTCCCGTGAGGCTGACAGAGCAATGGAACAGGCTGCCCAGGGAGGTTGTTGAGTATCTGGCTCTGGAGATATTAAGAACCTACCTGGACACGTTCCTGTGCAACCTGCTGCAGGTGACCCTGCTTTAGCAGAGGGGTTGGACTGGATGATGTCCAGAGATCCCTTCCGATCGCTACCATTCCTTGATTCCTAAACCCCATTTGTCTTGCTCCAGATTGCACACGGCATGAAAGAGGAGGAAGGAGGGCAAGAAAAAAGTTGAGCATATGCTACTGTAGTTTGTTTACCTTCCTTCAAATCACGAAACTGAATATTGAGTTGTGCAGTGCATAGTGCAAATATTTCCAATATAGTCTATGCGTGTGTTCACAATGCAAAATATTGGGTGCTTAGGGTAGGACATGCTGGCTAGTAAGATGTGAAGTAGTACAAGATTCTCTTCTCTGAAATCCTGCTAAAGACACCGCTGTCATGACATAGTGGGTTTTGCATTGCTTTAATCTACAGATAAGTGTTTAAAAAATAATTTAAAACAATTAAAGGCAGCATTTGGAAATCTATAGTTAGCTTGCTGCCTGCATAAACCAATATTTGATTACCTAAATAAATAAACAAACGATTTTCAATGAAGTGAAATCCCAGTGGCTTCCATCGAATCAGCGACGTTTGTAGCTAAATTCACTTGCACGCAGCATAACTCCATAACATTAGAGATGACTTGGACTCCTTAATTCATTTAATTCCAAACCTTAGAGAAGATTTGACACTTAATAATGTATTTGCAGGGCTGGATGGAAATTACTTTGTACTTGCATGTTATTTTTTTTCCTAATAAATTCAGAAATTAGTAACTGCAATGACCCTCAGGAAAAAGTATGCTGAGGGGTAGAACTTTATAGCGTGGGATGTGCTTATTTAATTTACTCCTTGGAAGATTCTGGTTGGGCATAACAGGAAAATTTTTCACAATGAGAACTATCAGCCAATGGAATAATCTCCCCAGGGAAGCGGAGGATTCCCCAGAACTGGACATGTCCAGGATTTGTCCAGACAGGGTGCTGGACCATCTTGTCTAGACCATGCTTTTGCCAAGAATGGTTGGACCAGATAAATTTTAAAGTCTCTTCCAACCTGTTTTTCTATTATTCTATGAATTTCTGTCTTATAGTACGTTCAGTAGTTGTTTTCTCAGAACTTTGTGGGTGTTCACAGCTAGACCTTAAGTAAGAGAAGAAGATAGATTTTTAAATAAGGAGAAGTCTGTAAAGAGTGGAAGGAAGCATTTATCATGAATTTTATGGGGATAAATATACATGTAGACATAAATATTGGAGCTGGTGCTTGCAGAAACCTGCTAAATTTGCCAAGAAGCATTACCAATTAATGTAGTTAATTAACGAGAAGCTATGTTAAAATTAGTTTGTAGTTGGAGAAGGGGAGAGAGTGGGTGAATTGTAATTAGAAAAAGAAATCACAGCTCCTATTTAGAGAACTAGTAGGGAAGTTAGCAGGTCTTGCTATTGGAAGAAGCGCTGCATTGCGGGTGTGCATTGTTCATTCATTCCATCCTCAGTTTTCTAGGAAAGAGCTACTTCAGTATTATGTATCATGATTTCCAAGCAATATTGATTATCTTAATCAAATTTAACTTTCTGCCAGCCAACATAATAATAATAATAAAGTCTATTTTTTCAGAACTTCTCAGAAAGGTGAGACTCTCAGTGTTTCTTGAGCATCTAATGTTCTAGAAATTATGCTGATTTTCTTCTGTTAAGGATTTGGATCCTGCTGAGTAGAATTTGCTCAAAGAAACATGCCGACTTTCCCAGCTTGTATTACCCTGCATGCTGTTACTAAGCAAAGAAGGAAAATCAAGGCATTTATCTTCGCAAATTGAAATGAGTTTTGCACTAGAAATACATCAAAGTTACCTATGAAGTAGTGAACGTCTCACACGTGTCGCTTTATTTTCCCAATGAAAAATAAACTACAATCTATTTAATAGATTCCTGAGTAGGCTTGATGTTAGCCCAGGGAATTTTCAGGTCTTTCTTGAATATATTTCTGTATTTCAGAAATAAAATTGGGCATACAGATTAGGATGTCTGAAGCAAACTTGAACTTCAATTCACCGTGGCACAATGAGGCATGTCTGCATTACAAAGGTTTTAATAGAATAGCTTCTCCCATGGTAGCATAGAGGAGGCAGAGTTTATCCTGTCAAAATTTGGCCTTTCTCGGCTAGTGTAATTAAATATTCCCCTAAAAGGTACCAAAGCTACATGGAAAAGCACCCTCTTACAAATGTATTCTGCACATAGGAAAAAGGATTTCCTGCTGTGCCCTACAGTCAGAGTTATAATACCATCCATTCAGGTTCACGAGAGGTCAAATTCCAACATTGTCGTTGAGGCACATGAGACCTGGACTGCCAATACTCCGGTTTCTCCAGCCAATGCTGCTTTGATCATCTTGAGGTGAGATGGTCTGTGTTGAGGTGGCCACAGCTTTTAGATTTCCTTTCTCACGTGTTGTTTATTATGGTTCCGGCAAATCCAAATCTTGTGCTCCTTTTGCGTTACATCATGGATGTATACTCTGATTCCCATTGGCCTCAGTGTACATATTTGGAGTTTGTTGAATATTTGAGTACAATGAATCAGTCATAAATCACAAAAAATCCACAACGTCCAGTTTTCAGTTCAGACAGGCCAAACCAACATCTTTACTATAATAATTCCCTGTATAATAGCTTTTCTGGAGGTCTTAGCATCAGCAATTCACCTGCTGAGGAGGGTGTTTTGTGCCACTAGAGACAAAGGGCTGAGTGTACACTGTGTTAGCCAATTGCTAATTGATATTTTTAAAAGATGTGCTAGCAAAAGTTTTGCAGTATATTTTAGGTCACACATTTTTTGCATTATTTAAAGGAATTCTGTTTGTGTCCAGTTTGTTTGTAACTAACATCAGTGAGGAAATCTATTGTAGACCTGCAGAGACAATACCTCTGAAGTGCTCTTGTAACTCTATTTATGTCCTAAGTGCATGGATGAGGCGATACCTAATAGCATTGTGGCTCTTGTGAAGTGCGTATGTAAGTAGTGAAACTAATTCAGCATTTTCTAAACACCTTAAATCATTACTTGTTGCTCTGATTGCAATTAGGAAGGGTTAGAAGAAGTAATATTTTTGCTATTTCTTTAAAATATTTGCTTTTCAGCTTAGCATAACATTTATTTGACTTTTTAATGCAATCGATATATCCTGTAAAGGTCTGTGTGTACAAACAGTTCTATTATTAGAATTGACATTAATAGCAAGTCTAGTCGCTTCTACTTCTCATTTTCCATTAGAAATGATGATCCTTTGTTTTTCCTGCCATAATTACCTCCATATGAGCTCATTCTAACATGGCAGAATTAGGAGTTCACATTATAAATGAGCAGCAGGAACAGATGGACTGAGAAAATAGTCAAGTAGCATTCAGATATCAATGAAGGTGATTATTAGAGGAGTAAAAGCATTTGGGTCCTGTATTCCTTCACATTAGTAAAGACTGTTTAACTGGGGTGGTTTTGAGGCCAGGTGGAGGTCCAGAGAGTTAGATGTTCAGCTTCTCTACTTTACAAAGTCAAATTTTGGTTTGTGAGAAGACGACACTTCCATGAGTAGTATCACACTGCCAGGCCCAATATTAAAATCCATCATTTTCACAAATTCGTTTAGCTTAAGGGCTGAAAGCATTACATTTCATCCAGTAAAACAGATCCTGAGCTGAGGAGCTTAAATTTGATTAAAACACTGCTGTGACTAGGTAAAATGGGATTACGGCACTTTTGCCTGGGTTTCAATTTTCTGTTTTATGAACCAGATTCACCTGCCTATGAGCCTTCCCACCGTGCTTCTCTCCTTACTCTTTCTGGAGGTATCAGTCTTCACTATTGCACCTCAATGTTTTTCTGTATCATATGCATCTATGCCCTTTGGAAGATCACTGATGTTTGTCCTGCATTTTCTCTCATTTCTGTAACTGCCAGAGACAGAGGAGAGCAGCAGAGCCTCTGGCAACACAGGAGATAGGAAGCAGCTGGAATATATATATCTCAGATGTATAATACTTGTCTACATATTCGTATCTATGATTTTTTGGAAAGAAACATCATTATGTAGCATTTGCTTGCTGACTCATACATGCTCTGAACTCATCAGGTTATCAACACACACATTTGGACGTTATTCATATGTGCTTGACAGGTGCTTTGGGGTTGCCCATGTAGTTGACGCACACACACAACGTGGGTTGAGTTTCTGGACAGCAAAATCAAGCCAGTAGCCCAGACTTGCCTCTCAACAATCTGGAAAAACACCAAAAATTCTCAGAATTTGTCTCTACAGAGTTTCCTAACAGATAAGTCTGGGGAAGCCTAGGCAGCCATTATCTACATCAGAGGGTTAAGGTCACCTCCCCCTTTTTCTCACATGTTCTGAGCTGCTAACAGTCACATCAATGTAGACTTGTACTTTATGTGAGGTATACTAAGTGTATGTGTTAAAAGCTATGTTTACTCTGGGAACAAGAATTATTTCTCAGTCAGATGAAACATACTGTATGGAAAGGCATCCAATGATTTTGTTCTTATTTCTTATTTACCAATGACTGAATACTTGGAAGAAGATAATTCTTCACTTAAGGTTCAGTTAGATTAATTCTTTCCATTGTAAGTATAGGAAATACTTATTGCTCCAGGTCCTAGGCAGAGTGAGGCAATACAGTAAGGTGTGATGGCTATTGGCTTTTCCACTGGAAGAAAGTCTCTCATGGTTGCACCTTACTCTTGTAGGTATTTCCACATCTTAATGTGGGGTGTTGTAATGAGTTCAGAGAGGCCTCTGAAAAATAATCCTGTACAGTATTTGCGTATAGTAGATCACAGAATCACAGAATGTTTTGGATTGGAAGGGACCTTGAAGATAATTCGGTTCCAACCCCCTACCATGGGCAGGGACACCTCCCACTTGGTCGGGTTGCTCAAAACTTCATCCAGTCTGGGCTTAAACACCTCCAGGGGCATCCGCAATTTCTCTGGGCATCCTGGACAACCTGTACCAGTGACTTGTTATAACAGATCTTGTTATCTTTGACTCACTCAAAATACTATACATTTAATTATTTTTCATTCTACTTAGTAACTTTATTCCTTCTCAGTATTAACAATGAAAGTAAAACCTTATCTGTAACCTTGGTTTCTCTAGTGTTACTGTAACCATTAAGTGGGCCAGAACCCATTCTAATTTTTTTGCAGTCTGCTCTGGGAGGACAGGAGAGTTTTCTCAGCTAGAACCAGAACTTCATGCATTTCACTTAGCTTACAATTGATTTTGTTGCTGCTCACTGTTGGTACTGTATTGAAGTTGTATTTTTATTATTGTAAGCTCCTCTGTGCTGTGGTGGTTGGCAATCAAAAAATGTGTTAAATAATATTGATTTCTTTTTCCCATTTGACAAGCACTTTATTTTACTCTAATACTATTTTAAGTATCATTTACTGGTTTTATTTTCTTTCTTATTTATGACTTTGCATCTCATAGAGCAAGGGACCCTCTGAGTGCCTGGAGGGAAATCCTGAGAGAGGATTCTCTCAAGAATATACTTTCTAATTCTGATGCTAACTACCTTTAGCTAATAACAGGATGAGTTTGCATATTACAATTTGTGACATCATTAAATAGTAAGTTTGAATATTTGTCTCAGAAAAATTGATTTTAATCTGAATTTTACTACAGTATACTTAACCTGTCATGTAATCACCTCACCTTAAATGGATGTTTTGACAATTCAGCTTCCATAAAACATCCTTCCTGGACCTTCAAGAGCCAACAAGATTTTTAATAGAGTTCATAGTAAATATACACAGTCAGGTGTTTTTCATTTCGTGGTAGAATGCGGGTCTATCTGTTAACAGTGACTTTTTCTGAATTGTCTTTATTTGGTTATGAAGATATTGGGGAAAGTTTTTTTGTGAAAAGCAGGCTGCCCTTAACTAATTGGGAATAAATACTTCCTTAGAAGTGCAGGTCCTACCTAGTGTTACAAAAGTTGTTACCACATCATAGACCTTTCCCCAACATTCTTGTGGTTTTAACCTGAGTTGGAAACCTGTGCTGAGCAGTAAGGCAACACCGAAGAGAATAAGGTACAGAAAATAGCTGGGTGATAAAACTGGTTTCCAACAGTGGTTTTTTCATTGCAGCTAGCAAGGAAGCACAGTGGCCTTTTTAGCTACGAGGACTTTCTGCTGAGATTTAAAAAAAAAATAATATTGGGAGTTTAGTTTTTAAGTCAGAAGAGATTGATATGGTGGTTTGTTGTCACTGTTTGTTGTCACTTCTGCTCTGCACAGATTCTCAAAGCTCTTCAGTTGTTTTGAACAATGAAACCATCCCAAGTCACGATCCTTGGAAGTATTTAAAATATGTGTAGGTGTAGTGCCTGGGGACATGGCTTAGTGGTGGAGTTGGAATTGCTATTTTAAGGGTTGGACTTGATGGTCTTAAAGGTCTTTTCCAGCCTATACAACTCTGATTCTGTAACAAAGTGTTTATTTATTACACAGTGCTTCTATCGCAAATTTTGCTCAACTGTTATTAATTTTTGTATTTCATAGAAGCTAAAATAAGGTTTCTTGGAGCCCAAGATGACTTGAGAATGAATTTTCTGGGCTGCAGCATTATGATGGACCTTGGTAGAACCTGAAGAGTGAAGAGTCTTTACGTTGCATATGGAAATTTGAACTGTCTCTGGAAAAGAGTTTCCCTGGGCTTTTTTGGCTAGGAATTAACATTGATGATTTTGGAAATTTATCAGTGGGAGCAGCAGTTCTCGCCTTTTTTTCGGTTTGCAGACCATTGTGAGATGCATTGCTGTGGGTGTTTGTACTCACTGCTTCCAGTCCTGTTTCTGTAACAAAGACCATGCAGAAAAATGAAGTTAGAAAGGACTTATGGTATTTCACCTCTGAATGGCACTGTCTGTTATTGACTTAGGTAGAGGCATCAGAGTCAGTTGTTTAGGGACTCAAACCCAAGGGGACTGAGAAACCCGACCTTGATTTTAATCCATCCTTTGCCAGGCCAAAGCAAAGGGAGAGCCCAGAGGATGTGGAGCCACAGCCATGCTGTGAATGCAGAGACCTGGGGGCTTCCCAAACCCAGCACTTGTATCACAGTCCTTCATCTGTCTTTTCTGTCCTGGAAGCAGATAAAACTTATCTTGCCATTGTTAGTGCGGCCATGCCCTGAGGCAAACGCTTTTGGGAAGCCTTCAACCAGTACTACCTGAATGTATTCACAACTTTAATCCATTTCAGCTACTGAGGTTGACATTAGGTTTTTCTTTTTTCTTTGAAGCACATACATTTTTCCTGCATTTCTATGCTTAGACACACTCTCAGATCTCCAGACTGCCTTTTGGATAGGAAAATGAAGGAAGCTTTTGTACTTCCCTTTGCTTGGATAGCCATTGGCACCATGAACATTAAATATAGATGGATTCCAGCAGATTTATAACTGCACCTACTGCATCGAGTCTTCAGAACCTTATCTTTTAAAGTCTAGGGATTGGAGGGGTTTTTTGCATAGGTTGGCATTAGTTGATACATTGTAAATTTATCTCAGTCATCTGAGTGATAAATCAGGCATTTCCTGTCAAACATCTCTTAATATCTTATTGAGCCCTAAAACCATCGCTGGCTGCCTACAAAGTCACCACATGGACAATTTTGTAGCATCGTGTCTGTGTAACTTAGCTTACATCATGCCATGATGTGCATCTCACTCACTTTTACTAATGTAAACGGAGCCTTTTTCTCAGATCTGTTACACAGCACATTTACAATTTTAATGAAGGCCTATCGTGGGAGTTAAACTTTGAAGATAATGTTCATGCAGAGTATTATTTATGTCTAATGTTGCAGTTGTATGCACGACAATTTGCAGATGAACGTTAAGATATGAATCCTAATTAATTTTTAATCTAAACGGAATACAATGCAGGGTGCAGCACTGGAGCAGTGAGCCAGGGCACACGGCAACATGGATGGTGAGGTTAGAGTAGCAAAATACTATGGTGAAGGTGTATTTTCACTGTTTGTTATGGTGTTTCCAAACCAGACCTGCCCCATGTGACTGTCAGTAACTCCCAGTATCTGGATGGGTCTTTGTTTTAGAATCTATTTGATAACCTAATTCTCCTTGCTCAATTGATTTCTGACCTGATTTTGATTCTTGACTCAAATGGCTTTCTTAATAGCTTAGCTAACTACAGTTTCAGTAATTGATGCTTATTATTATTTTTTTAACATATCTCAGCATTTTTTTGCCACCCATCTGCTTTTAAACTGCCCGTTTGTATGGCTTCTTTCCATAAATATTTTGTGGCTCATTTGATTCTTTGCATAATTAATTAATTGCTTCTCACTTAGTTTTCTGCATAACTAATTTACTGCCACATAATTAACAAACTATTTAATTCCTTATTAATTATTTACTGTTCTTTTAAATATATGAATTAATTGACTTAAAATTTGCTGCTGTGCTGATTTGACATCTGGTTAATTGTTTTGATTAATCAATTAATTAGCTGCTTAATGTCTGCTTAAAAGTATAACCCCATGACTGCCTTGCAGATGTTCTTGCCCTGTTGTCTTCTCATTCGATGTTTATCTGCTTCTGGATGCTCAACTTAGTGTCCAAGCACACATGGACCTTTTGGTTTTACATGTATCCCTCTGGTGAAGCAGGAGCAGTGATATCCCTTATGTCTCTGATTTTTTTCCAAAAATGCTTTTTTTTCCATGTGCAACACTACTCATACACTTGAACCAAGAGAGAGGTACAACTGTGCTTAGTTAGGCCGTATTGGAAAGGGGAGAATCAGGAAGAAAGGTATTAAAATACCTTTAAAATGAGAAATAAAAATCAATGAGGTAAAAATGATACAAGAACAGACCTGGAGAGTTATATATTTTTATGGCACACAGGGTGAGGGTATTTCAGATGCAATATAACGACTGAAGATATTTATGGTAAGTTGATGTACCTGATAAAGTTCCTGAAACTTTGTATTTATGTGTAGGTCTTCCGCTAGAACTGCTTGTTGAGGCTGTTTTTCTCTGGTTCTGCCGAAAAATTTTAGTAGAAGACAATCTTTTTCTTCACACTTCACTTTATTTATGTGCTAATCCTGGGCTTGAGATTTCACAACTGGCTGTTTTTGGAATTGCTGTTCTCTTTAGGGACAAAGTCATTGAAAGAGGCATTGCCTCAAAAAGTGCTTTAGTGTTATATATCATGAACAAGCCACAGAAAACACATCTAATATTACTAAAACTCCTTCAAAGTGGACTGTTTTTTGAAGTTTTCCATCAGGTGTCAGCTGCTCTTCAAAGGTATTAAATTGTGGCTTCGTAATGAAGTTGAAATGTGAGCATTGAAATGGCGTTATCAGGCACACAACATGAAAAACAAAGGGTACATTTATGTCTTTAAAGGAAAGTGCAAAATTGAATATTACAGTTAATAATAAGGGAATAACCAGAAGCCAAATAGTTTGGACTTGCTTGTATGTTCGATGGTTGCTGCTGTTACTGTCAGACGTTGATCAATCTACTGACTTAAAAGATGGATAGATGAGGTACTCAAGGACATGGTTGAGTGGCAGAGAGGGATTGTTGGACTTGATGATCTAAGAGGTCTTTTCCAACCTAGTGATTCTATGATTCCGTGACTTAATAGTGAGAGTGGACACTAGAAATATAACACTTCTGGAGTGTATGAAAATGTATAAAAGCTCTCTTATCAATGAGTATTTTCAAATATATAGTATGACAGGTTATATTGTTGAAATAGGTGTTTAAAAGGGTTATAGAATGCATGATATATATTTTATACTGTATCTTAAAAAGACTATTTAGCATGATCACGTGTCTGCTGAACCATATTAGGCACTAAAAAACTGGAGCTCATGGAGCAGATCCCAAGATTCTAAAGTGATCTGGTACCGGCTGCCTAGCTCCTCCCCAACTTGTGTACTATTGAATGTGGCAGCTTGATCTCTGTTCAGTAGTGCGGGACCATAAACACTGAATACATGTGGACATACTCACATGGCGATGACTAAATTTAGATGTCTTAATCTTGAGCTGAATCCCACCTGAAGGTGGTTTTGATTAAACAGTTTGATAAGAAGGCACCAGCCGGTCCATGAAGAGTCACTTTTAGCTGCGGTGTCCATGCTGAAATCTCACTCCTCTGGTTGGAAACATTGGGGAACATGCAGAAGTGGTTAGTAATTCAAGGGAGTGGATGCAAAAGTCTGTTAATCTTTTATATCTCCAGTTTCTGCAAAACTGATTATCATGAAAACGTGCCACAAAAAAAAAAAAATGCTAGGCAATAGGCACAACCTCCCAGCCTTTCTTTTTGCTCTAGAGCAGAGATGAAGAATTTTAAATACTTTACTTTTCTTTGTTTACCTTAGGCAAATTAACTAGAGGCTATTTCATGACTGTTTTACAATATGTTGAGTATAATTCATAAAGTGTCTGAAACAATCGGATTCCCTGAATATGTGGTGAATAATAATGAAAAAAACCCAAAACGATGAGATGGTTGTTATTCCTCTGATGCTACTTTAATTAGTCTATGATATAGCGAGTGTGCTGTGAAGTATGTATCATCTCTTAGTTCTGTATGTAACTCAGAAGAATGAAGCTTTATGCTTAATATTTCCAAGTGGTGCCTGATACAGAAGCTGTTAGTAACTATGATCAGCATTAAGCACAGAGGTATTACATTTCATGGAGCAACTTCATATGGTTAAAACTAAAACTAAGTATTAAAATTATCTAATTCAGTGAACCCAAACCCTAATGATATTCACATTGGGGATTTGCCATTACAAAAAAAAAATTTGAAAATAGGTACAATCTGAATGAAAAATGAGGTTTTTGGAAAATTAAAATAGTCTCAGGAAATGTGTCATAACATGATATAGGAGAAACATGTAAGGAATTCATATAGATTGGCAAAATTAATATTTTTATCTTCGGGAAACATATATATGTCAATAAACATGTCTATATTTTTTGTCGGTGTTTCTTAATAGCAAGAAAAAATATGTCGAGAACCCAGTGGTTTATAGGAATTATCAGAGAAAGTGAAATAGCTGAGCCTGCAGGAACATAGTTCCCATTCAGCTCTGTCTCATAGCATTTTTATGTCAGTGTACATCCACTGATTCAGTGAAATTCAGCCCACACCTTGATTTCTGTGCCTAACTAAAGCCGTGCAAGCAGGAGCCCATACATTTCAGAGTTCCTGCTTTTTACTGCTGATAGAGCATTATTCCAGTGTGGAACCGAGGATAACATTGTTATTGTGTGTAATATTTGATTTTCTCAAAACTAAGTCTTCTTCTCTGGCCTCTTTTATGTTTAGAAGCTCGACCTCAAATTTAACTTTCATAATAGGGTATTCAAATTAAATTTTAGTATTGCTTTTCTTTAGCTATCATTCTCAAATGCAGAATAATCACAACAAAAAATGTGATTACCCACTTGTTTAAAAATCTGTTGCAATCAGGACACATTGCTATTGGTTGCATCAGCACAGTTGTGAGACAACATTTCAGACAAAAGCACCTAAAACACTGACTTCGTATCACACAGCTGTGTTGAATATTGAATTATCTCTTCTTCTTTCCAGGTGTTTATCTTTCTATCTTTCTGCTAGAAGCAAAAGATGATGAAAATAGGTAAAATGTAAAAGGTACATCTGTCTTTTTGCAGGATTATGGATATTACCTTATGTGTGGTTGAGTAGCTGTGCTTGATAAAAAAGGATGAAGGCAGAATACCAGAAATCATTGATTTGTCATGTGTTTGTGTTGTATCTCAGCTTCAGTCGTCTATTTATTAATGAGTGTATGTACTCGCTAACATTTGAAAGCTGTCAGAGAGGATGCAGTGTTTATACTAGAAGTATATCAGCCTAAAAATTACGTTGGCATTGTTCTAGCAAAACTCTGGAAGAACTCTAAGTGCTAAATAAAGAAAATTGGCCTCATTTGCTGCTTTCTGTTCACTTCAGAGTTTATTTAGAATTTCAGTTTATTTGAAAACAAGATTTTCAGAGAAGCTTAATGTTCAACAACCTAATACTTTAATTACCCAGTATTAAATTTTGCTTAATAGTACTTCTGACATATCAACAAAACATTGCCAGCGGCTTTCTTTTGAAATCTAAAAATCCACAGGAAAAAAGCAGGTGCTGAGACATATAATAATTCTCAGTCCTTTTACAAAACTCCCTTGGAAGACAATGGACTCTTTTAGTGGATAAATTAGAAATCATTTTGGTGTTATTATTATGTGTCTCAGTGCCTTCAGATAAAATAATGTTAGTCTGTCTTTGAATTTGACTTAAAGTATTCCAGCAGTGTCTTACAGCTTTCAGAAAATTAGGGAGTTGTCTATAGAGGCAACCCAATGGCCTCACCTTTGCCCTGCTGAGCATGAGCATTCCAGTCAGGTAAAAATAATGACTAGCATATATTGAAATGGTCTTAGAGGGTTTCTTTTGCCCAGCTTTTGAGTAGAGAATTAATACCAAAACAAATACTTGCTTTTTTTTGTTGCAGTTACAGCTTACCTACTTGCCATAATGCATTTAGAATCATAGAATCATAGAATAACCAGGTTGGAAGAGACCCACCAGATAATCGAGTCCAACCATTCCTACCAAACACTAAACTGTGCCCCTCAGCACCTTATCCACCTGTGCCTTAAACACCTCCAGTGAAGGTGAATCAACCACCTCCCTGAGCAGCCTGTTCCAATGCCCAATGACCCTTTCTGTGATTTTTTTTTCCTAATGTCCAGCCTAAATCAGCATCAGGCAGCATCAACCCTGACTCCTAGCTCACTAGTTTTCATAGCCTTTCTTACAACTGAGAGGCTCCAGAAGGGCTTGCAGCAATGCTGGATGACTGTAGCTACACCTAAATACTCTTCCTGAACACTTTGCTTGTGTTGCTTAAAAAGATGAAATAAAGACATTGCAGAACTTAACACTATAATGAGCAGCAGATCAGTTCTGCTCTTTTGGCTCTTTGGCAATGACAGCTTCAGCTAGAGAGAGCACTGGCAGCTCAGCAGGGTCTGTCTCTCCCTGTGTTATATCTCATCGATGCATCCTTGTCTTCTGTCCTCATGCTTCTTTCCTATAAAAAGCAGATTTTTGCCAAGGAATGTGCTTGTCAAGGAATTAGGGAAAAGGGGTGGGAAATGACATAGGCAGAAAGGCCGAGTGAGGATGCTTTTGATGGGGAAAGGAAAAAAGATCATTTGGGAAAGCTGAAGAACACTGGGAATTAAGAGCTATTTTCACAACTTGACTGTTATCTATTAGATCTGTTATCTATATAGATCTGCTTTGTATATGGTTCTGCTATTCAAGGCACTCTCCTAAAGTTTAAATTCCCCTTGATGCTAACGTCTGGCCCTCTGATTATTGTCCTATTACTGACAAATCAGAATTTGAGCCCTGAGCGCAAGGATGCTGTTAAGGTTTGATAGCAACAGCTTGTTCCCCTGTCTCAGGCAGCCTTCTTGCTTCAGCAGTCCTGGGATGCCAGATGTTGCATTCGATCTGAATCACTGACTTAGTCCTTAGCAAATCCTTGAATGTAACACCATGTCCCAAAGTCAGTGAGTGCCAACTTGTTTGTGAAGCACATATTAAGTGACTAAAATGAATCTGGGAGGATCAGAAACATAATCTTGTCCTCCTCATGTATTAAAATAAATTGGACTAATTAATTCTGATCTTTTAGATGAAAACATTGTTGTGGGAGCACCTTACTTGCATTAATCCAAATGTGGATGTTTAATTGAGCCTCATTTTTATGTGAGAAGCAGATACCAAGATTAACTGGGTAAACACATGGATAAAAGAGCATTTAGACTCTTTTAGTAAGAAGTGTTCATTGTTACATGAACACTTTGAATGGGAGGAAATGGACTCAAGTTGCAACAGAGGAGGTTTAGATTGGATATTAGAAAAAAAATTCTGTACTGAAAGAGTGGTCAAGGTTTGGAATAGACTGCCCAGGGAAGTAGTGAAATCACCATCCCTGGACGTGTTAAAAAAATTTGTCTATGTGGCACTTTATGAAATGGTTTAGTAGATATGATGGTGGTATGCTGATGGTTGGACTGGATGATCTTAGAGGTCTCTTCTAACCTTAATGATTCTGTGATTCTATGATTATATGAAAAACAAAGCTGATACTGCAGTGCATTGATGGAAAATTCAGTTCTAGGTTCTGTTCCCCACACAGTAACTGTTGCTCTGTTGCCTTTGGTGGTCTTCTGGTGTTTAACTTTTAGAAAATGTGAGGCTCCTGAAAGGTGCAATTGAAAATGGGATGACCTGTGGAAGCAGAGGATGGTGAACGCATCAATGCAATTGCATTTTCTTCAATACTTCTTTGATTCTTTTAACCAAAAATTTCCAGTTATTTTTTACTCTCCTTCCAATAGATGTCTTCACACTCGTCCCCAAAATATCTTTTGGGGTTCAGTTACCCAGTAGATATTTTATTCATAGAGAAGCTGACATCAGTAATAGGAACTGCTGTTTGCTTTCCTTATTTTGGTATTGCGTTTTAGTAATACCCAGTCTGGCAGTAAGTAGCTCACTACCTTTGGCTTTTCTACAGCATCGTGTTTATCTAATTGTGTTCCAGAAGAACTGCAGAACATATGTGCTCAGGGATATGGTTTAGTAGTGGGCAAGTATTGTTGGACTCGCTGATCTTAAAGGTCTTTTCCAACATGGTGATTCTATGATAAATGTTATTGTTTTGAGCTGTTTATTAACAGTGGAAATAGGATGTGCAGTGAGCTACAGATTTAACATCTAATTTGAGGCTTGTAAAGTTTCTGCAGAAGAGAGAAGAAGGAGCAATAGAAAGGTTTTACTTTTACCCTTTCTTTAGAAGTCGTACTGAAATTACGGTAAGGTATCTAAGGATAAATGAGAGAGCAGGAAAACAAAAAACCAAGCCTGGCCATGTTGGAATTTAGCAACCCAAGAGATTTTTCTGAAGCCTCTGGATTTTAAAAGTACCTTCAAATAATGGTTTAAGGCTGTCGAGAATAAACTCCACATCTCCAGAAGTATGCATTTGAGTAACAGATTATGGTGCAGGAGGTCGCTGAGTGCTAATGGTCTTGGTTGTATTTACATGTTAACACTTGTTTATGTTTTTACTAAAAGTAAGCTAACTGCTGACATCTTAGAATGGCTTAGATTGGAAGGAACCTTAAAGATTATCCACTTCCAAACACCTTGCCATGGGCAGGGACACCTTCCACTAGATAAGGTTGCTTGTAGCCTCATAAACTATAGAATCATAGAATCATAGAATCACCAGGTTGGAAGAGACCCATCGGATCATCGAGTCCAACCATTCCTATCAAACACTAAACCATGTCCCTCAGGACCTCATCTACTCGTGCCTTAAACATCTCCAGGGAAGGTGAATCAACCACATCCCTGGGCAGTATATTCCAGTGCCTACTGACCCTTTCCGTAAAAAACTTCCTCCTAATCTCTAGTTCTCTCCTAAATCTCCCTTGGCAGAGCTTGAGGCCATTCCCTCTTGTCCTGTCCCCTGTCACTTGGGAGAAGAGGCCAGCTCCCTCCTCTCCACAATCTCCTTTCAGGTAGTTGTAGAGAACGATGAGGTCTCCTCTCAGCGTCCTCACTATTTTCTCACTATAAAACCAGTGATAAAGTGGTGAGAGGATTTTATTAAAAATGGAGGGTTGTGAGGAGGTTCCCAGAACCACAGGGTATTATGGCCTTGAACAGGAACCTGTGACTCCTTGTGGACCCACTTCTGGATGGGTGCCTGCGTATGTGTGGGTGGGATTAGTCCTGTTGCTAGTGGATCAGAAAAACTGAAGTTTACTTTTCAGAAAATGACCATAATTCTTCTGTATGTCTTGCAAATCTATCAGTCTTGACTTGAAGTCCTGACTGGGATTTGAGCATCTTGCAAAAGTAACGCTAGTTTAACCCCTTGTGTGTATGCAGTAAAATGACTTTTTGAGTCAGTGAGCGGAGTCTGCTGATACTGTGAAAGTAGTAGGGATAGGTGCTTGAGTGTGTTTGGTTTTTTCTGTCTTAAATTACTTCTGAAGTTAATATTTCAGTTTTTCTAGGAGTTTGTTGAGTTCTTCTAAGCTAAAGAATGGTTTGTTAGATTAAACTAAGATCAACCTATTAAACTGTGTTAATACGTGTGTATGGCTTTGTGTATTTGTACAACCAGTAAAATGAACCTTCATTCCGTATTTCTTTCTCTCTTTCTTCTTGTTGATTTGAAACTTTGCAATCCTTGCTGTGTCAAAATCAGGGAGCAAATAGGAGAATGTCACTTTTGTTTGTTTGTTTGTTTGTTTTAAAAAAAAAGGAGAACAGAGAGAGGAGGTTGGAAGCAGCTCTTCTGCCTGAAAAAAGCCCAGGCGATATAGTTTGCGTAAACCTATTTCTTAAAGAGAAGTCCTAGAAGTCATGGATTTGCTATTCATTTCCTTCAGCTCAATCAGGATGAGGTTTAAAGTTGCAAAAAGGTGTTGGTTCCATTTTTTTTTTATCATTGCAGGAGAAGTTTCCAGCTCACTGGTAGGTGCTGGGGTGCCCAGCTGACCCAGAGAGGGTATGAGCTCTTGAGAGGTGATGGCTGGGATTGATACCATCTCCCCTCCAAGCCCAGAACCTGAGCACTCCCCACAGCCCCTGCAAGTCCAGTGAATGAGACAGCTTGATCCTGCATCCTCTTAGTGGATAGTTTCCCACTGTGGTGCTGATTCTCCTGATTGTCCATCAGTTGTCTTTGTCAAGCTATGTAAGATTTTAAGGTTGGTGTTGTGTTTAAGGCTATTACTTTTGCGCTGATACTTTGCATTGATGAACCTGACCTCAGCCACATTCTAATTTTCATTTTTGCGTGTTCTCTTGCACCTCATGTACCAGAAAGCATATTTCCCTTACATTCATTTAACATCAATAGGTACAATAACACACAGCAAGCCATAAGGGAAAGGGTAGTGATAAAAATCACTCCAGTGCTGCATGCCAGGGAGCATTCGCAAATTCCTACTGCATTGTGCAGGCAAATAAAGAGGACTTGCTGTATATCAGCCTTTTTTAGAGTAACTTTTTGTGTTGATTTCAAGCTTTATCAAATAGTTACTTTTTTTTTTCTAGTAAAGTAGTTAGTTTCAAATCTTGGCAGCTTGAAAGAAAATGTAGATTTCAGCATGTTCTAGTTTTCCCTTCTGCACTTCACCTATGTGCCATGTAGTAAATTGGAACCTGTGTTTATACTTAAGAACTCTTGATTTCCCTGTGATTTCATTAAGCTAAGTAAAAATTTTAATAAGCTGAATACATTATTGTTACATTATGAGTAGTGCTTTATGTAGATTTTTTCCAGGTAGGTATGAAAACAAGGTTCTGGACTTAGAGTACTCAAGACAAGTTATGGTGAAAGAGCCCAAGGAGAACAATCTTCAAAGCTGCTTTTTCATTAGGTGATGCACTATTCTCTTTCTGCTTAGTTTTTGCTGGTAGACATTTTTTTGTTCTGAGCAGTTTTGAGAACTACCTCAAATGTCATGTTAAAGAAAAAGTAAAGAAGTTGTTAGTCCTAGATTTTAAAGCTTACATATTTTATAAATTGAAGTGGTCTGGTTTGCACCAGTACATAAAGATTTTGCACAGCATGTGGGTGTCAAGTGTCTGTCAGGTGAAAAGCATAAAAGCACCTTGCTTACAAATGTTGCGTTATTGAACTGTATCTTCTCACTGCTGGGAAAAAAAAATAATAAATCTGCTTGGTCACTCAGAGCTTTTTCAGTGGTGCAAAAGGCTGTACTCAGATAGCACGTCTCCTTTGGAAACAGGAGTTCTTGTTTGTGTGGTCTTGCTGATGCTGTGCTTCAATTCTCCTGTAGGAGATAGAGGTTGATCAGCCCATCACACAGCTCTGGTACAGCCAGTGTGAGCATCAGTAGACACATTCAAGCTAGTTTTTTTTGTATAAGTAGTTGGGGTTGTTTAGCCTATAGAAGAGAAAGCTCCAGTGAGACCATATGTGAGACCAGTTGGACTCAATGACCCGCTGGGTCTCTTCCAACCTGGTGTTTCTATGATTCTATGATATAGCAGCCTTCCAGTAATTATAGGGGGTACAGGAAAGCTGGGAGGGGCTCTTTATCAGGAGTTCAGGGATAAGATGAGAACTAATAATTTTAAACAGAAAGAGGGGAGATTCAGATTAGATATTGTGAAGAATTTTTTTTTTTTACTGTGAGGGTAGTGACCTGGAACAAGTTGCTCAGAGAAATTTAGGATGCCCCATCCCTGGAGATGTTCAAGGCCAGGTTGGCTGAGGCTTTGAGCAACCTGATGCAATAAAAGGTGTCCCTGCCCATGGCAGAGGAGTAGAACTGGGTGATCTTTAAGGTCCCTTCCAACCTAAACCATATTATGATTCTATGATATAAACATCTATATGTGCTTTTGTGTGTATGTCTATATATTTTAGTCCCGTCGCTTCTGGGAAGGTGGGGTTGACTGTCAGTATGAAATAAGGCAGTGGCAGCCTGGTGTTACCTGTGTGGTTTCACAAGACCTCAAGGAAGCAGCTTGCTCTGCTGGCTGGAGGAGCAGGTGTTTTTCCATGGGAATCAAGCTCCCTGCCTCTGTGGAAACTTTCTTTGCTTGTGCAACTGCTATAAATATATTCTGAAGAGACAGTTTTACGACCTGAATGTGCAACTTGTATCCTACCTAGCAAAAATGAGATCTGAAGATTGAAAATCCTATATTTTTGGTATTTCACTCTTGAATAGCATTTCTGTCTTCAAAATAGTCTTGAGACTCTGCATAGCTGATGTTTGCATTATCTGGGATGCAGCTGGTGGGTAGAATACTGCTGGGAAAGTAATAGCCCCAAACTGAAAAAAATACAGAGAGTTGGCACCAACTTTAGGACTCAAGAATTGTCCCTTTATTCCTCTGTTCTCCATAAGGAATAGAGGGGAACAAACGTACTTTCATGTGATAGGTTGGATATTTTTGGTACATATGGACCATGGTTCCTTCCAGAGTAATGTAATTACCAGAACAGTAATGGAAGGTGGACATTTTGTTTAACTCTCAGCAGGTGGATGTACAGTGCCCCCCAAAAGTAAATCACCTTGAAATCGCAGAGTTAGGCAAGCACAGTTGCACACTGCTGTCATGGGCTGTGCTCTTAGAAGTGGAAAATGAGGTGATAGCTCGCCTTGGTTCAAGGCTGAGTGAGGCTCAGACTCCAAATGTTTGAAGGACTTTGTATGAATTTGTGAATCTTTCATGTTCAAGGTAAGTAAGAATGTCTGATACTTAATAAAAGCACACAGCTGTGCCTTAAATATTCAGCCCCATAAGTTAGAAAGAAGTTACAATAGAAATGCCACAAAACTCATGTTCTTGTCCAGAAAATTAAGTGGGCAACATGAGGAAGGAAGGCAGAATGCCTGAATTTATAATATTGATTGCCAATATTTGATCTTAATGCAGACTGCCAGTCTAGAATTCTGAAGATGCTATATTCTGTTTCTTCCAGTCTGGAGGTACACGAACACCTGATGTTCTTGTCAGGGCTGGTCCAGGCATGGTTTTACTGAAAAGGAGTCGCCTCAAAATTTTGGAATCGCACAGGGATTCCCTGTAAGTCACTGTCTAAAATTGCAGAGCCATTAAAGACCAAATAACACTCTGTTGAGGAGTCGAGGAAATTTTTCCTTCTTCTGCACCTTTTAAAACAGTGAAGTTTCCATATTAGTGTCTTTCAGAACCTGAAGAAATTCTTAATGTTCTTTTTGTGTGAGTAGAGTGTGAATTAAGATTTCTCCTTGTAGCAGCTGTGTGGTGCACCTCCCTCAGCTATCAGCTGCAGTCTAGAGTGAAGATAAAAATGGTGTGTGCTCACTGTTAATGATAATTAAAGAAAGATCAAAGAATCCAACAATTAAAAAAAATATAATTACGTTCTGTGTTTCTTCCATGAAGACTGTTCCAAACAGTCTAGTACAATGAGCTTTAATATCTCTGCTATGTATTAAATATTGAATCTATAAGCTAGATCTGAGAGTAATTTCATTAAGAACTCTATTTCTGATCTGTTGTATCCTTTAGCTGTGTTATGGATCAAACTATGTTATGGATCACAGTGGGATGAAGTGGCTGCCATCACTGCTTTTTTGATTTGGACAGTAGGAGTACCTTTTGTGGGCTCACAGCTGACTACTATTTATGTATCTAAAATTTACTTGCTGCTTTTGATCCTTGCGATAGCAGGGAAATAGCTCTGCTATACTAAACTAATAATCCGAATCACTATTTCTTGCTTAAATTTTTTTTAATGTCTCTTTGCTGTTCAAAGCTTGATGAATTTTCTAGAAAATATGTGGGTCCCCCCAGGGGAGGCAGTGCATGAAAAACTCCTACCGACAGTACTAGGTAGTTTCTGTGAACTGTGCTCTGGAGAGTCTGTTTCTCTCCTGACGTACAGCATCAACTTCTAACATGGATCGTCAGATGCATAATCTTTCAGGTATAGTTTTACGTGTGGATATGTTTTTTTCTAATGAACTAAAACCAAAATCACAGAATCACAGAACGGTTGGATTTGAAAGGGATCTCTGAAGATCATCATCCAAACCACCTGCTAAAACAGGTTCACCTACAGCAGAATGAACAGGAGCATGTCCAGGTGATTGCTATTCTGTCATTAAAACTTAAAAAAGCAAAATGTCTCAAAGCCGAACAACCAGCCTTCTGAGGTAAGTTAACTGTGCTTGTTGTACAGCAAGAAGCAAGTTCATGAGTATTGAAATTTGCTTGCATAAAGTCACAGTGAATTGACAATAGATTCCAAACCAGAACCTAGAAACGGTTTCAAGGCTTTAATTACAAGCTGGAAAGGGAGTAGTTGTCTTGAGCTATTTTATTACATTACGTCTTTGACCTGAACATAGTCAAGAAAAATCAATATTTTCCATAGACTTCTGGAGTTAGCACTGTGGGTGGATGAGGAGAGTCTGATTTATTTAATGAAGCTGGTGGCATGAAGTAAATGCTGTCGTGGAGTTTGTCACCACATATTGGAGGGAAGGCAATGATTTCTTAAGAGGCTTCTATTTGTACATTTATTGACCTTTTGGTGGAGCCGTAGCTACCACTCCTTTGTGATACCACATTATTTTAACAGTGATGCGTCATTTGTTTCCCCCTCAATCCATTTATATTCCCTTGAGGCACTGGTGGGGCATGGCAAAGCACTCTCAGTTTTCTGGCAGAAGGTGGTATTTTCATTATGAGTTGAAGCATTCACTATCATAGTCCCTCCATCTGGAGAGGGACTGTTCATAAAAGCTTGTGGTGATAGGGTGAGGGGGAACAGGTTTAAACTGGAGAAGGACAGATTTTGGCTTGATATAAGGAAGAATTTCTACACCATGAGAGTGGTGATGCACTGGAACAGGTTGTCCAAGGAAATTGTGGATGCCCCATCCCTGGAGGTGTTTAGAGCTAAGTTGGGTGGGTCCTTGGGCAGCTTGGCCTAGTGGGATGTTGGAACTAGATGATCTTTAAGGTCCCTTCCAACCCAAACTATTCTATGGTTTGATGATTCTCTGATTCTCTGATTCTATGATTGCCATGCTAGAAATGTCTAATAATTAAGAACTGATGTAAGTTTGGTTGAAAGTGAGTTCTGACTGCAGGCTTTAAGGTTGTTACTTCATGTACTGCGTCTTTCTAATATAAAAATGGTAGAATCTCAATCTACTGTTCAATGAAGCAAACACTTCTTCTGAGAGACTCAGAGGATCCCAATAGTCACAAAAGGCTAAAGAAGAGAATCTTTATTGTTCTTGAGAGCAGTAAAAGACAACTCATGATGTGTTTTGGCTCATGAATTTGAACACCATTGGAATCAACAAAGCTTTTTGCGCTGTTACCAGAATGGTGATTGCCAGTTGCAAATCACAGGGCTTTTTAGATCTGCTTGCTGTGTGCTGTGAAGTTGGTTACACAAAGATTGACTTGATGGTGTATTTTAATATCGTTGAAGTGTTACATGCATGATATAATGAGTCCATAACATTGTTTAATCAAAGTGAATCAAGCAAACTTGTTGAAGTCCCTGAAGCCTCATAATTTAAAAATGGGTTTAAAAATAATGTCTAATTGAGGGACATATTGCTATTTCTGTTTCTTCATGCTCCATAAAGCCGATTAATTCTTTCAGCAAACCACCAGGTGTGACAAGGAGGAACTGAGCACAGCCCAAGGGTACTGGTATCTTTGAAGGTTTATTTTTGGATGGGGTGCAGGCAAGAAACCTTTGAGACTGTGAAATTCCAGGAGTGTCTAGGTAGTTGTAAAAGCACCAACTATCTATCTCTGAAATCACGAAGATCTGTGAGATGGGGATGCTCCCTCAAAAGGGAATCTGAGAGGTTGGGTGGGCATCATCCTTCATGCTAGTGGACTTCATTTGGTGTTGTAAGTTGAGCACCCTTACAGATGTTGTAAGATCATATATTCTAGCAAAATCAATTTTTTTTATCATGGTTATGCAAGCACAGGGGGTTTGTGTGTCACATCTCTTTTTAGGGGTTTGGAGAGGTGCAAGCCACCTTTTCTTAGAGGGTTTCCAGCTGCCATTGCACCACTAGAGGGAAAAGGGAGCTGGTCTAGGGAAATCCTTATCCAGATGGTTGGAGGAGTTTTGTGGCCCAGATCAGAGCGCTGCAAAAGGTTATAATATCAATGAGATCTTGCTGCCTTAGAGACAAGTTTTTTGGGTTTATTTTTAGTATTCATAACTTCCAAATAGCTTAGGTCAGTCCTCCTAACTCTGAGCAGAAGACAAATAAAATATTTCAGCAGTGGCTCGTTAATGGCATGTGGCATCATCTTAATCCTTTGCCTCCTTTGAGGATTTATTTTTATAAAACAATAGTCAGATAAAGCATTAGGCTTGCACTCAGTTAATTAGCTGAGTTCAACAATGGTATTATGATAAATATTCGCTTTCAGGTCCTCTGTGTCTGGTAATTGTAGATGTTTGCATCTAAAACAGGAAAGTTGTATATTTACAGCTCACAGGATAATTTCTTTTGTACCTGGCAAAAAGATAATGGTCTTCATTAGGAGCATAAAACAACAAGTTGCGTCTTTACCTTCTGGTGCTCCTTAATCAGTTTACCATCCTGTTTTCCAGCCGGGATTTTCTGAGTACTACCAGTCTAATACTCTGAAGATAGATTTTTTTTTTCTTGGTAGTGTATCTGTAAAGCACCTTGAGCACACAGTCATTATCTGAGAGCTGCAAACTAGAATTGATCTGTTTTAAGCTTAGCATAATTTCCATGTCTGGGCTGACCTGAATGTTATCGTCCAACAGGTTTCTGAAAATGTCAAGAGCCAGAGGGGATGTTCCAGTGAAATTGAACTTCTTCCTCCCCTCAGAGTAACTGAATTGTAAAGTCCCCAAGCCCTGTAAATAAAAGAGAAAAATTGGTAATGAGAAAGGGAATTAATAGGATAGTTTTTCACACAATTTATATAGCTTTCAAAAACTGGTGCATTATTGTGTTTAAAAGTGCTGGTCTACAGCACTTTCACACGAGGAAGATAAGATTAAAAACTTGAAGGGGCAGCTCTGGGAATTAGAAGCCAGAAGAGCTGATGGATTTGAAATGAAATAAAAGCTACTGTTGGGGAAAATTTATTTTGAAGCTGAAATAGTGTGGCTGCCAATAAAGTATTCAGAGGGCTCAGACGTTTACCTTGATATAGATGTCACATTTCAATTTAGAAGACAAGTACTTTTTTTCTTGGCTACTGTTGTCATTATGGAAAAGAGCTGAATGAATCTCTGCCTTGTAATGCGTTATAGAGTAAATTGGAATCTGAGGTGAAGCTGCTGTTATGCAGATGGGAGATCCTGTTGGGCTGCGTGTGCAAAGTCATGTCATTGCAATGCTCCAGAGTGTCTTAGGCTTAGATTTTTTTTTTCAATCAGCCAGAACGTGGAATAGCCTTTTAATTAGAAGGTAGAAAAATGGACAGGCATTCATGCATCTGCAGAGCATCTGTCTTTTAGTAAAGATCTCTTTTTTTTTTTTTTCAGGAAAGCTGTTTATTTTAAGCTTGCATATTTTATAATAAAATATATCTTTTGCAGCGAGCCTTATTTTAGGGAAACAAAGGTTTGGGTTCTTGTATGAGAGGTGCTGTGTTCACTTGTCATGCCTTTATCTGTAATACATTTCTGTATTTCCATAAACTCCTCTCCCCCCTCTTTCTCTCAAATGTGTTTATGTTCTCATATATTCTTGCTGTGAAAATGGCTGAATTTGTAGGCATGTGCATAGAAGTATTGACTTATTCATAGTTTTACTGTGCCATTAATGCATTGAGGATGAGAGTAAGTTGATTGCTTCTCAAGTAAGGTACAACTGGAGCATTCCAAGTTCCTACAGCTTTCCAATTTTTACCAGAAAGTCTTCTCTTTGAGTACAGTTCTTGCAACACCCCCCCGCCCTGAGCTTTCATACTTTTTTTATAATTTCCTGCATGAAAATTCATGCAAAAGGGGTCAGTGTTGCTGAAGTAAGGATGGGAATGCTAATTATTGGTTTTAATTGAATATGTAGTCTTTTCATTGGGAACTTTCTTTCCTTGCCTGCAATTTGCTGTAGGGAATTTTTGCTAAGAATTTCCATCTCCCGATATTGTTGAGTTTTCTTACTTTTTTTCTTCCCTCACAAGAGCTTTAGAAGTTTTCTAGGTGAACAAATTGATTTTTACACTGCAGTGTAGGAGGATTTTGTGTTGCATTTGTTTAAAAATGTTATTGCTCCTAGAACCTCATTGTTAAACTAACAAACTTCTGCAGCCCCTGCTCTGTTTTTTGTTCCATTTGAATCTTTTTTTTCTTTTTTTTCCCCCCTGACTGCATGGAAATAATGTACTTTGGAGTTAATGAACAATAAGAGTGCTGCAGGAATTAACAGAACTGAGAGTAGGAAATGCATATTCTTAGAAGTTTGGTGTCAGCAGAAGCCAAGAACACAGGATGAATTATATATTTTCTTCTTTCATTTGTTCTCGGGCTATTTATCTACAGCATTTAGTACAAAAGCAAAAAGAATTAAGTTTCTGCTGTTATTTCTAGTAGAGCTTTGGTTTTATCCATTTAGAAATGAAGTCAAACAAAAGCATCTAAAGCAGATTGGGGCTGAAGATTTTTTAGAAGTTATCCTTTTTTTTTAATAGTATAAAACTGCTATGCTATTAACTAGTAGTTAGCTTATTAAGAACATGTAGAATACTGCATTGTTAGAAAGATCTGTATGTTGTATAGCTACGTTATACAACTAACAGTTCCATAGATGCTGTGGATGACACAAAATAGAAACTTTGCAGAACTCTGCATACCTAAACACGACTTCCACCTACCAGCTATTTTCCTCCAGGGAGCTCAGCTGCATTTCTAATGAGCTGTTGCAGTACCTACAGGAATATGACACACTGCAAGAAGAAAGGTACCGTTGACCACACCACAGCTGGCATACAGCCCTACATCGAAATATATATTGAAAACACTAAATAACTGCAGCATATGGTGGAAGAGGGAAACTGCCCTCTCTCCCCCTTTCCAACACCTCCTTGCACTGGCAGATGCCTTACCAAATGGAAATTTGAGGTCAGTGCCAAAAATTAAAAACAGAATATAGCTTGCTGATACTTTTCAACAACGGCCATCGGTGCTATCTCCAGAATCGTGAAATGAATCTTTTAAATGTGTATGCCTTGGTATGCGCTTCTAGCAGTGACCATAATGGCTTGTGGGAAGGGGAAGAGGGACCGCGAGAGTCACACAGTAGGACTTCATCACAGACTGTTGATCAGGCAGGACCCCATTCATTAGTGGGAGAGGAATGATTACAAACCATTTCCTTACTCCTGGTTTCCAAGAGGGGGCCACAAAATACCTCAAGAAGATGAACCTGAGTGCTAAAACTCCTGGATGAGATGGAAATAAAGGTTTCTCTGTGACAGTAGTTGCATGGCTCGGCTCATTCCAGTCCTCAGCGGAAAGCTTCTTTATCTACTTGCCTCTCTTTTCTTTACATGGACTGACTTAACCTCTCGCTGGTAGTCCTGTTGCTACACTCCCTGCGCAACTAGTAGTTAGCCTATCCTCTTGTTTAACTATCCTCTAGTGTAATTGAACTTGGATTCATTAAGACCAATCGTGTCTAGTGTGTGGACAGTTTGCAGTTTTCCATTGCTTTGTAAGGACCACAGAAATGGAATTAAGTAAGTTTGTGTTTAGTTGGTCCTCAAAAAAATTATTGTCACCCTATAAATTGCATTCTGGTTTCAGAGCTGGTGGAAGATTAAATATGTGGAGCTCTACTGCCTACTCCACTGCTGGGTTGCTGTAATTTTTGAAGCAAGTACTTGGTGTCATCTTATTTTCTAGCTCATTTTCTTGGAGGAAAAAAGAGAGAAAGAAGTAGAAAAGAAAGTTGTCTGTTCTATTTAGCCAATTTACTTGGCTGGTCAGAAGACTCAGAACCAGTTTCAGCATGTTTCTCCTTTCTCAGTCACTGGTTAGGGAAGCTGGAGGGGAACTGAAGACGCTGCTACAGGGTTTCAGGTTGGGGAAAGTCTTACCAGGAGGGAAGGCAATTGGAAGTGGCAAGTGGGAGAAGGACAACAGAAGTTTTTGTTGTATGAGATTTAGATAAGTCTTGAATCTGAAAGAAAACAACAACAAAAATCATATTCCCAACCTATAGATATATTCAGGTTTCTGGACCTGAGGTTGTGCAAGCTCTCACTATGATCACTGGACATATGTTTACTGAGGTTGAGGGTTGCTGCTTATGGAAACATCTCTTTTAGTGGGACCATATCCTAACTCGCTACTGATTAGAAAGTGAGAGTTGTAATTTTTCACTTAAAACAACATCAAAATACCAGCACGATGCTGCAACTAATTTTAAATGATGTAACTGCTCTAGATGGCCAAATGGACAGATACAGATGCTCCTTAAGTCTGTGGATCTTGTAAACTGAAGGGCCAAGGGGTTTTTTTTGTTTGTTTGTTTGTTTTAAGACTTGTTGGCATTTTGTTCCTTTGTTTTTACTTTGGCAAAGTATGAGGGACCAGCTTAGTGACCTAGGGTGCCAAGTAAGGACCAGAAGAGGTGTGGTATCCTTCCAAAACTAGTGCCCGTATAAAACTCCTTTCTGCTCTCTGTCAGGATTTATTCCTTGCTAGTAGGGCAATAACATAATGTAGGAGTTGCATCTATATCTTTGAGTTTTATTGGCATTCCCATAAGCTGTGGTGCTAGAGAGCTGTTCTGATCCTTTATCTTTGGCAACTAAGGAGAAGCACCATAGCTGCACAGTACCAATCATAGGACCATAGTATCATTTAGGTTGGAAAACATATGTAAGATCATCAAGTCCAACTGTAAAACTGCCATAATGCTCATGCATACTTCTGCGAGGTTTTGCAGAGGCAGTATTTGCATGAGTAGTTAAATCCATTTAATTTTCTTTTTTTCTTCCCAGCAAAGCTTCAATAATTTTTGTGTATTGCCTAATTTTAAATAAAACTATTTGTAGCTGGCAACATCCCCTGGAGCCTCCATTTGTGCAGACTGTTTAATGTTTTTTGACAGTTATGTACGTTTTATGGCTGGTTTGGTGGGTTCTTTTTCAAGTTTGAACATTGATCTTACTGTGTTACTTGTTTTTTGCCTGAATGACTTTTAGATTTGCGAGGCAGCTGAAAACCAACTGTAACTTCTAGAAAGATTACAATATTTAATCACAAGGACTCCACTGGTAGCATTGGGGGTTTTAGGTTTATTAATAAATTCATGTAGATCAATGTTGCCACTATAACAATGCTAAACTGCAATAGGTAAAAATATTTTATAAAGTGAAATTGCCCAAGGGATTTAAAAAAAAAACCAAACCCAAAACCCAAAGGAAAACTGCAACCCCTGCGCATTTCTTTTCTGGAATTCATGCAGAAAATAAAAAATGCAGCATTAAAAAAAGGAGACTGTGCCTGTAACTCTTTTTGTTTAACAAATTAAGAAATTCATCTACAGTCACTTTCAAATTAGTTCCCTTCTGAGCTGACACACAGCTGCATATGATGCTGCTAACGCTCAAAGCATTTCCACAGATCATTTTCTGAAGAGCTGTTGAGGATCTCCATTGGTTTTTCTATCACATATTTGCCGATAAAAAATGGGTTCCTTTGGGCACCAACTTGATCTTTGGGGTCTCTTCACTGTAAGCCTCATTGAATAATTGAAAAGCTTCTATCATGGATTTGTTCAGCCTCACAAGAAACTTGATGTGAACTCACTGTTAGCTCATGCACGCCAACGTTTTCCAACCAAGGGTAAGAAAATGTCTCTCTTTGAACATGCATTGACTTGTACTGAGTGAAGAGATTGAGCTGAGCCTTGTCTCACTGTGACAGGTTAGAACATGTTCTATAACCATCTCTTTGTCTCTCCCCTCCCACTCTTGATTCCTCAGGATTAGTCTCATTATTTTTGTGTTAGACCATGTATGACTGATACAGTGCCAAACGATATTTTGGGATTTCCTGGATGTGCAAGATTTCAGAATATCAGGCAATTCATCTGGATTCTTAAACATAACACCCAAGCCTTTTTTTTCACTTGGCATTTTATTGAAAAGCTTGGGATTTTCTTGCACATTAGAGTCAGGAACCCCAAACAAGTCAGTTAAAAGCTCCTTAAATGTCCAGGGGAAAGGGGCTCTCTTCAAAATTCATCCAGGAACCTCTTCCTCAATTGCCATTTTATACAAATGGCTGAAAGAAGTAAGCAGATTTGACTTTAACTCCCCTGTGGACACAAGGAAACTCCCAAGAGAAAATGATGATGTCTTCTCTGAATAGAAATCTAGCTGTCCTCTACACATTGCACCCAAGCCTTGAAATTCCGTCTCTTGCCATGGCTTATGCCCTGGCTCTTCTTATAGAGGCAGGATTTTGTAAGTATGAAGTAAAGCAGTTCATTTTGTATAGTTTTTTGCAGTCAGTTTGTAGTGTTTAAGTGCTTCGGAACCTGTTCCAGTAAAAGTCCTTATAAAATGTAAGAATTCTGGCATTAATTGCTTTGTCAATAGCCTGACAAGATGGAAAAGAACTTATCTGAAGGCATGCACACCTATGGGACCAATTGAATATGTTGTACTGGGGAAAAGTAAAAAGAAGTGGGGAAAAAAAAAAAGAAAAGCACTTCTGAAGTGCTTGTTGAGCCTCTTCATATCTGCAAGAGGCATGGAACAAGACATGGAAGTTAGCAAAGTCTGATTTTAGATAGAATTACTAGGTATATGTAAAATGAAGCAAGAAGAATGGCACGTGTACCAAACCTGGCTGCTCACTTGAGTGATTTATTTGCACTGTGGAGAAACTAACCTCATAAAATCTACCTCTATAACTTTTAATGGAATCAAGGTGGTTAAGCGATACAGAAAAAAACAACCCAAACAAACCTAAATGTATTGTCATAGTTGAAAACAGGGAATGATGCTCTCGTATGTTTCATGCTACTATGGCTCTGACTGATGGTTAGGTAAGGGGAGTGTTTATGTGTAAACACAGGTGAAGAGTTTTGTCTCAGCACAGGACTCTCAAAGCAAAGGGGTCATCTGCTTGTAAAATGCTACCTATGTCCCAGCATGTAGCAACAAGAGTCAGTGCTTTAGAAAAGGTATCATTAATGTCTTAGATGCTTCTTTAGCAAAGGGATCATGAAAGAGCTGTTAAGAGGAGGAGGAAGACGGTCTCATGGGAAATCTCACCTTGCTGTTCTTGGGACAGAAGAGTCGACTGTACTGTAAATATTTAATGCTTCCCAGAATAAGGTGGAAAACTACATGTCATCTTGATGCTGTGTGACATGCATAGGCAATGAATACACACAAGGTAAACAGTACTTGCATGCTTATCTTGCAGCACCATTTTATTCCTGTTGTTCAGTTTTATCATGTAACAACAGAAAACATATTTGGATTCATAGTAAGTCAAGCCACACTTTATAAAAAAAACGTTTTCTTGGAAGCAAATCTAGGCATTCTGGGTAGCAAATCTAAGCATTTGTGCTACAGGAAAAAAAAAATTGTATGCCTGAGGCTGTCAAGCAAGCTCTACCCTTCAACTCTTTATGCTATGAATCTATTCTGTATCTGAAACCACGAGCATCAGTCTGACTCCCCAGAAATTCTCATGTTCTGAAATTGTGAGTCTTTTTTGTCTACAGGAACTGGAGGTCAAGACCAGAAGATGATTCCTGTGCCTATATTGTTTGATTTAGGTTTCAGTCTTGTGTGTTTTATACTGTTTGGTAGAAGAAATAATTAGATGCCATCCCCTCTTTGCTCTATAGATGTTCTTTCAATTGATATTCAGTTGTTTCCCCCAAAAGTCTTCATTTCGTCTTCTTCCCTTCCTGCATTGTGATGGGATTGCTGAGACAATGAAAGGTGATAAACTGAGATGGGGGACTTTCACCTGAACCTCAGATGTGCTGGGATGTGGCTGCTCATAGTGATGCTCAGTCTTCTTCCTCCATGAGTGAGAGCCTGGACTACATCTCTCTTAACTCTCTGGCTTTTTTCTCTATTTATGTGAAGCTGGTTTGGTAGCTTGGGTTTCACTTCTTGTGCTTACAGGCAGAACCGAGTTCAAAGTACCCTTGGGTGTATCAGCAGTTTTTCAAATAGGAATAAAATAAGCATTTATGAGAGCTTTGGAGATCACAATAGCACTGCTACCCAGCAAATACTGCAAAACAAGCACTGCTAGGAACAGATCGAGATTTTGTTCAAGAACAGCAGTGGGGAGCATAGCAGAATGGAAATGGGTAACTTAGCCTTCACTGATGATTTCCCATACATGTCAAAAGTTTCCACATTAATGAACTTGGAGCAAACTGTGGTAGAGTCGGACACACTACCAAATCTTCATAAAAATCAAATGCAAGTCTAGCATTTGCAGAGACAAAACATCAGCTAGAAAGTCAACAGTGGGGTATTTCACTGCAGAAATGTTACTGTCCCATGAAATTACTAAGTTGCTTGAACAACTTACCTGGAGCACTGTGATATGCTGAGAGACCCACTAAGTAAAAGCTGAAGTGATCTCCTGGACTAGTAATAACAGAAAAGTGTAAGAAAAGCTTTTGGGAAGAAGAATTAGTGAATTCACAGAATCACTAGGTTGGAAAAGACATCCCGGATCATCAAGTCCAACCATTCCTTTCAACCACTAAGCCATGTTCCCAAGCACCTCATTCATCTGTCTTTTAAATACCTCCAAGGATTGTGACTCAACCACCTCCCTGGGCAGCCTGTTCCAGTGCCCAATGACCCTTTCGGTGACAAAAAAATTTCTGATCTTCAACCTGAACCTCCCTTGGTGGTGCTTGAGGCCATTCCCCCTTGTCCTGTCCCCTGTCACTTGGGAGAAGAAGCCAGCTCCCTCCTCTCCACAACCTCCTTTCAGGTAGTTGTAGAGAGCCAGAAGGTCTCCCCTCAGCCTCCTCTTCTCAAGGCTAAACAACTCCAGTTCCTTCAGCTGCTCCTCACAAGACTATAATTCATACTAGAAAAGCTGTTATGGACCAACACCTTCTTGGTGATGAGAACAGATTTGCCCAGAGAAGTGGAAAAATATCTTGGCTTGTTGTTTGGACAGAGATGGTCTCCCAACATGAGCTTACATGCATGATGTGTACCCCTTGATATGTTGGAAAACACTTGATTCAGTAAATGAAACTAAAGGTTTAGTTAGCTTTAGAAGAAAACAAAGGCCCCAACATGTGTATTCTGAAAACATACAAGGGAAACAAGATGCCTGCCATGGAGTAAAATGAGGGAACCATTCTGCCTTAATTAATGCAATTAAAAAATCAAGAATGTCTACGCATGGATTTTTTTTAAATCTAACCTTTGAAGAACTGTGCATCAAGCTAATGCTAATGATAATCCCTCAAATCAATACAGAAAATATCCTGCTTATTTAGTAGAAATATCTTAATTGGGACATTCAATAAATAACAAACTTAACCATTTCCTCTACAAATATATTATGAAAAACCCCATGTATTTTCTGATTAAGATGATTTACGGGAGGAATTCCATTTAATGTCAAGTCTTTAAGCAGTCAGCTAAGAATAGCTAAGAACAAAATCCAATTTTTGCACATCTGTACTATGAACTCAGTTGCTACTGACTGCATTTATTTGTAGTTTTAGACTGATTTCCTGTAAAATGTGGCTTTCTGTGTTCGGGCTTATCTCTGTCACCCCCTACTACATTTTTAACCTATTGGGCAACCTAAACCAGAACTATAAGAGTGGAGGAGTACTCGAACATAATATAAAGATCTACCAGTTTAACAGAAAAATGAAGAAAAGAGATAACAAATACTAGTGATCTTGGGAAGAGGATGGAGAATTTGCCTGTTCTGTGTCATGTCTGGTGGAAGTGCTAAAGTCATTTGGTCTGTTCAGCCTGGATAATAGGAGACTAAGGGGAGACCTCATTGCAGTTTACTGCTTCCTCATAAGGGAACAAGAAGGACCAGGCGCTAATCTCTTCTCTCTGGTGACCAATGTTGGGACCCAAGGGAATGGCAGGAAGATGTGCCAGGGGAGGTTTAGATAAGATATTAGGGAAAGAGTTTTCACTCAGAGTGTGGTGGAGCACTGGAACAGCTCCCCAGGGAAGCAGTCATGGCACCAAACCTGACAATATTCAAGAAGCATTTGGGCAATGCCTTCAGTCGCATGGTGTGAATGTTGGGATTGTTCTGTGTGGGGACAGGAGTTAGACTTGATGATCCTTTTGGGCCCCTTCCAACTCAGGACATTGTATGATTCTATGAATCTATGGAGATGAGTGCAGCAGCAGAGTACAGGTGTCCCTGCAGAACCAGACCACAGCAGTTCTACTGTTTGCTTTGGTGGTTTTTGGCATTGCTTTGGCAAGTTATTTTGTGTCTCAAAACAAGCTCATAACAAACTGGTGTTGGAAATAGCGGCTGTCTGTTACTGATACCTGAGGTGCATCGAGGATTATTTCACCCTGCCCACAAGCGCAGTAAGCAAGCCTGTGGCTATACTGTACTTTCAACTAAAACTCTTATTTTAAAAACCACTTCACTGTGCTGTTGTTGTTTTACTAGGTAATATTTCTGCCTATATTGTTCAACATAAAGACCAGTTATTGTTGTGGGTAAATGCTGGAGAAAATTATTCCCTTAGGCTTGATCAGTAGTATTGGAGTGTGAAGAGTCTGTCTGAAGTGTGTCTTTCCCTTCTATAGCCTATTTAAAAACTGAGTAAATGCCATATTCTATAGCCTACATTAAAACTGGGTAGAAACCCACAACAAGGTAGTTTCAATGATATGTAGGCACATATCATGAACTGACGCTATCCATCAGAACAGGCTGAATCAGTTGGCTTTGCTTCTTTATGCTCCTTTGTGCTAGGAATAGAATTGTGCACACAAATTCATTTGGTAGAGGGGGGCTTTATCCTTTGCAACCCATTACAGGATGATTGACCCGGCTTCAAGGGGCACAGCATCAGAAATACAGTTTAGTAGCAAGAAGGTGAGGCGAACAAATGGTTTATTGTGATGGACATTAGGTACTGGAAAACAAAAGCTATCTACAGTTGTTAGCCAAAGCAGTTAAATTTTATTCTTTGCTAAATGTTGCCCTTAAAAAAAACAAACTCCAAAAGACCTCATCATTTGTTTTGAATTTCGGTAACAGAATTCAGGCTTCTACTGAGATGGCAATAAGCTGTACTGGGCTAGTGATGTACATTAATTTCTTGGCTGGTGTAATGAGGCATATAGTTGTCATGCAGGGTCACTCTGGGCATAGGAAATTGTGCCAGTCGGAAGTGATAACTTGCATTCTGTCCTACCCAGGTGGAATAGCGAAGATTTGGCTGCACCAGCCCAGGCAGTAGCCAAGAGCACATCATGCATGCAGAAACCTGAAAGATCAGATGGTGCCTTATGTGAATGGCAGGAAAGCAGAGATTAGTCAGGAGCAGACATGGTTCATATGTCAGCGTATTTTATGTTTCCATTCTTTATTCTCAACTTCATAATTCAAATTCAGTGATATTTATCTTGCCATTTTTTGCTTATTTCTTTAGATTATTGAACTGCACTTTCAACTTAATTGGTATTGCAGTCCTTTCACTGCTGTGCTCTTGACACAAGCTGAGGATGCATCATTTAGCATGATCCTGTGCTTTGCTTTGTTCAATGAAATGACGACAGTAGGATGATGTATGTTGAGCTAAATATAGCTTCAGTGTTTAAAAAAGGCATTTGGTTGGACATATGGGGCAGTGCTGTACAACATCAAAAGTCATGCTTGAAAGATTCTGTTTCTTCTTAAAAATCATACATTTTTGGCAGTTCTCAAGGTGTGTTATAGACTCAGTTATTTTTTCTAGTGATGTGATCTTCACAACATGCTTCTTTGGGGTCTGACCTGCACTCTCATATGTGGTAAAGAGATCTTCCAACCCATATGGATAATACCTTAAGGACATTAATATAATTAACGAGAGATCTCTACAAACAAGAACTAGTTTTAACAGCAAATCAGAATAATTTCTTAATAGCTGTTTAAGAACTTACTCAGCTGTTAATTGAAGGACCGTAAATCTAGGCTCTGATTTTCAGAGATATTTTATTTTTCTTGCCTGATTGACCATATGGCTTTGAAGGGCTTTTTTATTGGAACCAGGAATTTAGCTAGACACAGTGCAATGTGCTTTAGATTCATAGAATTTTTCCATAACACAGCTTAGCATAAAAATGTAAATAATTGTTCTTGTCACTTTTTGTAGTAGAATGAAAAGAATAGCTTATTCAAGTGAGTCCTGCATTATTGATGGCTAATAACAAATGAATCTTTTGAACACACACACACACACACACACAAAAAGATAATAAACCCCCCGAAACAGAAAGGCATCTGCCTGTAGAATCTAAACGTACACTTTTGAGAAGATGCTTCCTGCTGCTTCTCATGGGCTGCACACAACTGAAACCTTGCCCCCTGTTCAGCTCTTACAACTGCTGTTGAATCATATTCATGTGGTTTTTTCCATTATAATTTTAGGACATGATTGTGTATGATTTGTTTATTGATTGGTGTAGCAGAACATTAAATGCAATCTGGTGGGACAGGGTCATTCCTTGCATGCTTGCATACAGCTCAGCCACCCTGCACATGAAAAGATTGTCAACATGTGCAAAGTTGTGTGTAAATATTATTTTGGCCTTTATTTGAACTACTAGATGGTGATGAAAAGTGATAGGAAAGAAAAGATTTTTTTCCTGGGCAACCCAGAATCTTTCGTCCCTTAGTGGCTAAGAAGTCATACTTGAATTGCAAAGGCCAAAGGCTTTCAGCTGAAGACAAGCACTCATGCTCCTAGCTTGGGAGGCCACGGCATGATGATAATAAGGAAAAGGGGAAAAAAGTGACTGTTTTTCATTCTTAAAATGAGCATTGCTTTCCCAACCTGGTATCACTTGCATTGGCTGAAATCAATTACTATAGAGCTTCAGGGAAGGTATTCTGGTTCGCTGGTTGGTTGTTTTAATGTAGCTGATACAACGGGTTCGCCATAAAAAGAAACAATTGCAGGAATGGGCAGGAAGTAGAAATTGTCTGTTCTGGGGTTGGCAACTCATATCACTGTGGTTGAAGCTACATTTGAGAGCTCCACAGCTCAGCAAAGGAAAACTATCTGGTGACTGAGATGTGTTTTGGCTAATACTGATTTATTTTCACTCAAGTGCCCTTGAAAAAGATGCCTGTGCCCAGCTGATTGTCCCAAATAATAGGCTAAAGTTTCTCCTCTGTTTCTCTCTACTTCCCTTTCCTCTGTCATGGAACTCATGTTGTGAAAACTTGTATAAGGATTTTGACGATTTTAAATTTCTACCTCTTGAAGGAAAACTGGGGATTTTGTTATTGTATATGACAGATTTCTAATTCCTATGCGGAGAACAGGTTAAACTTTTGTTTTAGTTGTTTTGTCTTTTATTCTCATGGAAGGGAAGAGTGCAAACACAGTCAGGTACATTGACTTCTAAGAACAGACTGAAGCTATGATCCAGTGATGAACTGAGAAATCATTTAGTCAGACTTCTGTCTGATGGATTTTTCCTGTGATTGGTTGTGCTTAGGGGCTGGAAGAAGAGGAAGCAGGAAAGCTGCAGTATATGGACTAAACTTAATTTGTGTGTGCTTAAAAAGGGGAAGAAAGATCTCTGTCAGCCTTTTTGTAGGAAGTTAAAGAAGTCCCTGGCATGTTAAGCAAGCTGTTGAGATTATGTAGTAATGAATAATACATACGTACCAGTGGAAAGATTTCACTGCTGATTATTTAAGTGGATATTTTTGTGGCCAAAGTACTTGTGAAATCTGCAGGGAATTTCTTATTATTAGCTGAAAAGTTGAAGAGAAGGCTGGAAAAAAGTTGCTGAATTATTTTGAGTTATTTGTTATAGGAAGTAGTTAACCACACTAGTTGCGTGGCTTTTGGAAGACTAACCGTACGCATTTACAAGCAAAATTCTCAGCATGACCCATAACACAGAGGTTCTTCAAACTACCCAGCTCTGTGGAATTCATCTGGAAGGTAACACCAGTGTTTATCTTGGAAACATAGAATCATTTATGTTGGAAAAGACCCTGAAGATCATCAGGTCCAACCATAAACCTAACAATGTCAACTTTACCGTTATACCATGTCCCCACGCATGACATTTACCCATCTTTTAAAGGCCTCCAGGGATGGTGACTCAACCACTTCACTGCATAGCCTCTTCTAATGCCTGAAAACACTTTCGGTGAATAAATTTTTCCTGATATCCAATCTAAACCTCATCTGGTGTAACTTGAGACTATTTCCTCTCACCCTATCACTTGTTACTTGGGAAGAGACCAACATCCACCTCGCTACAGCCTCTTTTCAGGTAGATGTAAAGCTGAATAAGGTTTCCCTTCAGCCTTCTTTTCTTCCTAAACTAAACAGCCCCAATTTTCTCAGTCATTCCTTGTAAGTCTTGTGTTTCAGACCCTTTGCCAGTTTCATTGCTCTTTGTTGATCTTCTGAGACAGGGATCTGGTTTGTAGCTCTGTTCCCTCTTAGCTTGTATCCAGCAGTTTTCATGGGTCACTGAAATACAGTTCCAGGCAACTCAAGAGGCACTGGCTGCATCTGCAGTGTTTTTATCCGCTCCATGGATTCCTCACCGAGCATCACAACCTTTTTCTCTGTCTTCTCCTTGTCTCTTGAGTAATTGATACAGTTTTGATCCCCAAATTTGGAACAGATGCAACAGAGAAGTGTGGGATTCCAAAAACAGAGCAAGGTAGAAGCAGTTCTTCACACTGTGACTGTTCTTTTAGAAAGGCCAGCACTTGCAGTGTCACTTGCAGACAAATCAGGATGTGGCTTTCAGGGTAATAAAACTGGGTTTTGCTCTCATTGAGGGGCAAGCTTAAAAGATGCATGTGCCACATCCATGTTACCTCTCAGGTGAGCTTGATGGCTCCTCCAAAGCTTGCCTGGGTCTGTGGACTCCATGCAACATCTGCCCAGATGTTTGTCAAACATTTGAGTTCAGGTGTGTGGCTTCATCTAGACTGGAATTAGATAGTGTGAGGGCATATTCTAACATCTCCTTTTATTTGTAGATTCATCTATAATTGTCTTCTAGTACTACATCAAGCAACAGGACTTAAAACTGCCCTGTATGTTGTTTTTTCATTTATTTGTGTTTCTTTTAAAATTAAATTTGTGCCCTTAAAATGCACAATTTATTGAAAGCAATTAGTTTATTAATCTTTGGGTATGTTTTTGTTTTATTTTACTTGCTGTATCTCTTTTGACTTGGGTAACTCTTACAGAAAATGGGCAAAATGTGTTTACAGTTCCTTATTTTAAGAATTTGATGTTATTGACAGAAGCTGAGGGTGCAGTAGCTGAATGGTGTGAATTCCTCTCTTTATAAGCATGCGCAGTAGAACCATAGAATCATAGAATAGTTTGGGTTGGAAGGGACCTTAAAGATCATCTAGTTCCAACCCCCAATGCTGTGGGCAGGGACACCTCCCACTAGATCAGGCTGCCCAAGGCCCCATCCAACCTGGCCTTAAACACCTCCAGGGATGGGGCAGCCACAACTTCCCTTGGCAACCTGTGCCAGTGTCTCCCCACTCTCATGATGAAGGAAGTTCTTCCTAACGTCTAATCTAAATCTGCCCTTCATCAGCTTATATCCATTCTTCCTTGTCCTTTGACCACAAGCCTTTATGAATAGTCCTTTTATCTTACATGGCCTTTAGTATATACTGTAGCACTGTTTAGCTTTGGTTTCAATTCAGATATGTTCTTCATCAGGATTATTTGGTTAAATTGAGATTCAGCGGTTCTTTCCCTTTCCTAAACCTGTGTCAACCTTACTATGGCTCTGTCCCGTACCAAACCTTATTTGCTTGCACCGTGCTTCATTTTATGCTGTGTGCCTCATTTTTTGTTTCTGTTTTACTTTTGGTTTCATACAGCTTCTAAGGTTTATAAAGTCACTTTGTCCTCAGAGTGTTTGCATCAAACATTATCTTACTCCAGTAGCTGAAGACTTACTCTGTTAGGTTATTTTTAGATAATTGGTAATTTTATTGCTAGGAATTAAGTCTAAAATACACCACATGTGATCTTTCTCCTGCTCATTAGAGTAATGACCCCAAATTATTTCTAAGATTGCATCTTGAAAATAAGACAGCGACCAAGAGGTGGAAAGAGAGTTCTTGACAGAGTTATGGTACTTTAACGCTCATTGTCTCTGTTTGTCATTGCATATTATTCATAGTGAAATAAATGTCACCTTGGTTTGCTGCACTTCCTACCATCTCTGGCTTCTTAATTTTCCATTTCTTCTTCCATATATCAAAAGCAATGCACAAATAAACGCTGTTTATAAATAGAATGGAGATAATCAGCAGGACTACGGGAAGAGTTTTCAGCATTCTTGTGACTTGGTTCATTGGTGAACAACCAGAGTTTAGCTCAAGAAAAAATAATTTTAACAAGTGTCTTTGTGATCTCTGCCTGTCTTTTCTTGCCCCAGGAAATAAATTAATACTTCAGGGCATTCATGTGCTCAACTGTGTTTTGCTCTTGGGGGCATCAATGGCCTTTACCCTGTAATTTCTTTGAGCAGAGATATTACTTTTCTCTCTTCGTTGGGTTGCATGAAAGAATTGAGAAAGGAAAATGTTGTGCAGCCTTTTCATCATACTAGTTCATTTAAAATAATATGTCAGTTATAATGGAACCGTGGCACTATTAGATATTGATTTTTGGTTTGTGTGCCTGCATATTACTTAGAGTAGCGAGTTAGTGGGTGTTTTTTGCCCTTTTTCTTTGGGTGCATGCTAACAGGAGGATCATAAGGCAAAAATAATTTCCAGAAATGTGTTGTAGAGAGATGGAGACATGCCAGGTAGCTCAATCTGTGACATGGGTTTAAATGTGGCTAGCCAAAAGGATGAGTTTAAATCAAGCCTTCAGATAAGATTTAGGCAGGAACATGGGAAAATAAGAGGAGTTTGGGGAGCAGTAGCAGTAGAACCAGAGGACCTGCCTTGTTAATGTCCTCAGAGGTTTTACTGATTGCAGGGTCCTCTTGACTTTCCATATTTCAATTTTGTCTTTTTTAGAGCAGCCTTTTGTGTAAGGCTGGAAGAGTATTTTCTGTGAATACTGGGGTTTTATATTGGTTTTGGATTTTCATGAAGTGCATGTATGTTCATATAATATCATTTAAGCTTCTGTGGAATTGTAGACATTTTGGTTGACATTTTGGTGGTCATCTAGTCCCATCTCCTGTTCAGAGAGGGTCTGTGTCTAACAGTAGATAGGGTCAGATGCCGCTTGTCTAGCAGGACATTAAGTCTCCTTAGAGGTTCCTATATCTTGATGTCCATCCTCCCACATACCAATCTGTGACCCTTTGGAAGGGTTATTGGGTTATCTGTTTTCTAACTGCAGACTACTTATTGCTGAGTTTAGTGGCAACCTTTGTGAGGCCAATGGTGTCATTTGAATTTCAGTATTTCAGCCCTTGGAAGGCCATAAATTATGTAGCGGGCGCAAAGTAATCAAAGTCAAATGTCTCTACTGCCAAGACTGGAGCAGTATCAAGGAGTTTGGTACAACTGAGAAAGAACTCGTGATCTGAAGAGACAAGTCAAATCAAGCCCTGTGCTAGAAAACTGAGAAAATAAATACAAAGCCCTTCCTTGCAAAAGCTTACTTGGTTACCAATTATAGAATCATGGTGGGTTTTTGCGCCATAACCAATGGATAGTAAGTTATGATCAAGCGTATTTTTTGAGAATTCTGCTTTCTATGGACTTCATCAATGTTATTGGCAGCACACAACATCCTCCTCTCTAAATGGGAGAGACATGGATTTGATGGGTGGGTGGTACAGTGGATAAGAATTTGGTTGGATGGTCGTTTTCAGAGAGTAGTGGTCAAGGCTCAGTGTCCAGATGGAGATCCATGACTAGTGGGGTCCACTGGGGGCCGTACGGGGACCAGTGCTGTTTAATATCTTCATCAATGATATAGACAGTGAGATTGAGTGCACCCTCAGCAAGTTTGCAGATGACACCAAGCTGAGTGGTATAGTTTCCGCACCAGAAGGACAAGATGTCTTCCAGACGGACCTGGACAGGCTGGAGAAGTGGGCCTGTGAGAACTTATAGAAACCTTCCAGTACCTGAAAAGAGCCTGCAGGAAAACTGGAGAGGGACTATTCACAAAGGGTTGTGGTGAAAGGACGAGAGGGGATGGGTATAAACTGGAGAAGGGCAGATTTAGATTAGACATTAGGAAGAATTTCTTAATCATGAGGGTGGGGAGACACTGGAACAGGTTTCCAAGGGAAGTTGTGGGTGCCCCATCCCTGGAGGTGTTTAAGGCCAGGTTGGATGGGGCCTTGGGCAGCCTGATTTAGTGAGATGTCCCTGCCCATGGCATGATGGGTTGGAACTAGATGATCTTTAAGGTCCCTTCCAACCCTAAGTATTCTATGATTCTATGACTTGATATTATTACTCTCCAGCACAATTTTTTTCACTGTGTGGAACCATTCAGAGTGCATCTTCCAAGACAAAGTTGTGTGTCCATACAATAAGACCTGGATGATGGTAGTCAGTTCCCAGTTTTAAAGTCTGCCCTAGAATAAGAAGGGCCATATGGATCCACATACAACTCCAGAGTCATTGGCTGTAATAATCAGGACGGGGAATAAAATCATGTGTTCTTGACTCCCTGAGAGCAGAATGCGATGGCTCCAAAAGGAGGTGCAGCAAAGTTCTGTATGGACGTTATTGAGGACAGGTTTGAAGCAGTTATTTTCAAGGAGCTGCGTTTTCAAAGACTCCATGGCTATCAAACACCTGGGTTATACTTGAGAAAGCAACTGGTTTTTTTCAGAGTAACATACTTCAGAATTACTGGAAAATTATTTTGTATTAGGTGAACCTCCCTTGGCTGTTGGTTGATTGCGCTTACTGTGAGAGGGAAGAAAACTTGTTAACTTTTAGCTGTAGCAAGTTGTGAGTGCCCTGTTGACTTGCAACGAGGTGACTTTGAAAGCGGAATCCTGTCCACTGTTAAAGTGCTGCCTGCTACCCTCACCAGTTACCAAAGCACTGATGGGAAAGCTTGTCGGTCATTGTCACCTATTGATAGAGGAAAATGGATTTCTCCAACCACAGCCTGTGGCTGGCTTTCAAAAGACTGCAGCAAAGTGAAATACCTCTTGCAAAAGCCCTCTGTGATCTCTAATCATTCTACTTCTCTGTGCTCCTGGTTTCGCTGTGAAGGGAGTAGGAGGCAGCACTTGAGATTTTAATTTTGTGTTATCAGGAAACTGCAGTCTGAACTGACTTGACTGAAATGAAAAAATATGATGATCTTCCAGCCACTGGACAGATACCAAGAAGATGCAATTGGTAACATTTCCAGATTATTTTATATTTAGAATCTGAACAAGCTAAATCCAGGATGAAGGATTACAGCAAGCCTTTCAGAGGATGGGACATTGCAACAGTCAGTTTTGGAGACACGAAATTATATTTCGGATAAAGTTCACGTGAAGAACCCTCAAATCCTTATACTATTGCAAATGAAAACTCAGTTTATAAGGAGAAGAAGGTAATGTAAAAAACACTCCCTTATGTCATAAACTTTAGAGAGGAAAACATTTTTGTAGGCATTCATAGCCATAATGGGTTCGAAGCACTACATGTGCTATTTGCAAATTCTCTTGAAGCTGGAGAAGATTAGTCTGCGCAGCTTCTGACTGTGCCTGACGCATTGCATAGACGTCAGAGTTTTCCAACTGCATTCATTTCTCCATGTCCATCCTTTTGATGTTTCCGTTTCCTTTAAGGTAAACTGTAAGTCTGAATTTCCTGACTTTATGATGTTTGGAGTTTATTTGGTTTATCGCTACAGACTTTTAAAATTACCGCAGGAACTGAAGTGTTCCTTCAGGCTTCACTTTGTCTTGGCTTTTATTTGCAAGAGTCTAGCATATTACGGTGCATCCTTGTGGTACTGTAAAGTTCAACTTTAGCAAACACTGCAAGCTTTTATTTGTAAACATCTTGCTGAAACAACAACACATTTGAGTACCACTTGAACTTCCACTGGAATATGAAAAATTGATGAGACCAGAGAAGATAATAGGTATTGACAATTACCTCTTTGTCAGACTTTCCCTGGTAAATCTCCTTGCTCCGCATGCTTTTCAAAGGAAGGAGAAAAACTTCTTGCCTGTAGTCCGTATCGTTTAATCATTGCTTGTTGTGTACTAGCTCTTTAGAGTGTCAGTTAGAGTTCAATAGCTTTTGTCTAGAGCTGATTATCTGTAATTGAATGTATGCACCAAGCTGAATATGTTTATTTGTAACTTGATAATTAAGCTGCTGCAGACACTTATTCTAGGAGAAGGGAGGAGAGGAGACAGACAGCCTTTTATGCCGTGAACACGGCTCTGGCCTGGAATGGGGAAAACTGGATGTGCTTGAAGGTGATCAAAGTTCACCTTTCAGTGTTTACAACCACTGTTCAAATCTTACTGGGGTTACATTTATTTGGTTATTAATTTTCCTGTCTATGAACTGAGAGGGCACAGAGGGAAAGAGGATTCATTTTTCTTTTTATAGATTATGTTAGCCCAAATGTTGCTTAAGACCAGTGTCTTAGGGTTGTTTAAGACTGCTACTGCCCAATTTTTACCACTGTAACTATTAATTTTGATATACCCTGTGGATCAAGAAGTGGTTATTTTGTTAGTTCTTAGGCAAAAATAGTGAGATCTGCGGGAGCACTTTTCAGTTTTTGCAGCTGATACAGAAGTATGTGAAGCTTCTGTTTTTATTTAAAAAAACCCTAAGAACAAGTTTGATGGGAATATATTACATTTTGGTATTTCTTGGTGATGAAAATGAGAGCCTGCTGACGTCTGGTAGCCATGGTTGCTAACATTTCAGGAAGCACAAAAGCAGGGATGAACGTAAAAGTCTTTCTTTTTCCGTTCCTAATTCCTTTCCTATGAAGTTTTGAATAAATTAGCCATATAGTACCACCTTAATTTTTACTAAATATACCATACTTTGCTAATGCTTTCCCAGAGCAGACCTGAGATGACACTGTACAATATAAATGCTTTGTTTTTGCTCTAGTTACCCTTATGCATTTTTTAAAGTAGAGCATGTTCGGTTGAATTTTTATTTTCTGTCAAATGTAAGAGCTGGTACTACATTATGTCCCATTAATCATGTTTTAAAAATAAGCCCAGATCCTGAGGGGGAAAATCATGACATTCACTGATTGATTCTCATTTACCAAAATAAGAAAAAAAGTTACAGTGTTGTGAGGTCCTGATCATTGGCTCTCTTCTTGCCATGTACTGAATGGCACGTTTAATGTCTGTGCATAAGTTGTCCTTCTGGAGCCAGTGGGATCAGAGTTTTTAAGAACCTGAGTGAAAAAAAAGATGATGTGACTTTAGATGAGATATTTGGAAGAAATTTTTTACTGTGAGGGTGGTGAGGTGCTGGCAAAAGTTGCCGAGGGAAGTTGTAGATGCCCCATCCCTGGAGGCGTTCAAGACCAGGTTTTATGGGTCTTTGAGCACCCTGATCTAGTGGGTGGTGTCCCTGCCCATGGCAAGGGAAGTGGAACTAGGCGATTTTTACAGTAGCTTTTGACTCAAACCATTGTATGATTTTGTGATTCCATGACTCTTAGCAAAGTGCTTCACATGAGAGATGAGTCTTTCTGTTGCTTAATTTGAAGCCATCCTTATACTCAAGTATGCAGTGGATGCCAGAGAAATTTATTCAAGGAATAAATTTTTATCACTTATATCTTTATAAACTCTGAGTTGATGCTGGCTAAATGTATCAGGTTTGCTTTACCAAGTGGTCAACCCTAGCATGCACTTAAGTAAAAAAACATATTGGGAGATTAGTGTTTTAAAATGGGGTGCGATCACTGAAATCTCACTGCCAGGACTGCCAAGCTGTACTGGAGTTACTGAGTTTGGAGTCTGCAGCTGTTTTTTTGCAAGCTAAAATGGACCCTGATACACTGATACAGGAGGTGCTGAAAAGAGACAAGTAGCGTCTGTGTGAAAAACATCTCAAAAAGGGACAGTTTGGTTTCAGGCTGAAGTCCTACTGGTATTTCTCATTACCCGGGTAAAAACTGGTTTATGATCAGCGCTGTCATTGTTCATGAGTTTATTTCATGGGAGTAGAAAAAGGCAACAAGCTATGAAAAGACTGATATTGTGAAAATGAGCAATGATTGTAGAGCACAGAACAGAAACTGGTAGGATGTTTTTTTGCCTAGGATTTATGTTGTGTGCATGTGTAAATATGCACATACACAAAGATACACTGGATTTTGTTCCCTAAGGCAGGGTTTATTTACTAGGTTTGTTTTTTGTCCTGCTTGGTTTAGGAGTTTCAGGTGTTGGGCACACTCACGTATCTGTGAGCTTTTGTATAGACCGTTTTTGTCTCCTGGGTACTGCAGTTGTCTGATAGCTTTGGTCCCCTGAGATGAGAGGGTTGCTTTCTACCTGTTTTCTTGAATAACAGTTTTTTGCAGGTGTTATCTTTGTGTCCTGATGTAGGATCACAGCTCAGGGAGGATTGGTTTGAATCATACCAGGTTCTCTTGGTATTTATTTTAGATTTTGAGAAAAATATGTACCCCAAAGCCATTCTGAATTAGTGCATCTTTATGGACATAAACACAAAGAGCAATTGTATGAGGCTGCGGAGAGATTTGTGGTTTAATGTCTTCACTGTTTTCTGACACTTTTATTATAGACCCAAAAAATAGGATTTAATGTTATGTTTTTGCATTTATAAACCCTTAGAGTTAGTGTTATATTCTTAGAATAAAACGGAATATAAGGGAGAAATAAATAGCTGGCTCTGAATTCACTTTCTTCCCTCAAAGCTATATAAGTCAGGTCTCTGCCTGATGTTGTGTTTGAAAGACCATTAAAATCATCCATTTGATATGATACTTTAATTCTGAAAGGCTGCTTAATGCAGTAAAAATGAGCTTAATCTATAAAATGATTAAAAGTTCTGAATTCTTAGAATCGCTAAGTATGGTAGAATTTTTCCTGGAGTGACCATTGCATCATGCTGCTATAAATTATTCAAGTACCTAGGAAGATGTTTTCTCTGCAGAGATTTACCACCCTCATTTCATCCTGTAATGTTTTTGCTTCCTTTCCATAGAATAATTCCTTTTAGAAAGTGTAGGCTCTCTGGAGGTCATCTCTTCCACCTTCTGCCTGTACAAGTTCACCAGCTTCACATAAATTCATATATTCAGTATTGTGACAGTTTAAAAAATATGGATAAGAAATGTTTGTTTTCTTTCACCTGGATTTCTTCAATTTTGGTTTTGCTAATCTTTTGTAGAACTTCTCCATGAAATATTTTTCAGCAGGTGCTTCTGTACCTTGTGTCATTCTCCTGAGATTCCAGTGTTTCCCATGTGTTAAAACAGTTTTAAATGTTACTTTTTTCTTCATTTCAGTGTAACCCAAAAATCTGTGTTTATGCTGCTTAGTATTCTTTTGTGCTTGGAAGCGGGCAACAGTTAGGATTTATTTGTGGATGGGAGGATCTTAGGAGTTAGCCTGTGGTGGATTTATTTTGTCTCTGACTGCAGTGAAAATAATTCACTAAGGGATTGCTGAATGTTCAGACAAACAGAAAAAAAATTAAACCCTTTGAATATTTTCTCTTTTCACAAGGATAGTGCCTTAGAGACAAAGAGATAAAATGACACAGTTTTTAAAAGCATCCCACCCAAACAAAGGCAGCGTGTAAGCTGAGACAACAGAGGAAGTTTGTGTGAAGATCTGTATTGTCTCTCTGTACAAACATGAGTAAACGTATCTGTGTGTATATTTGAAGTTGTAGAGTTCATGTCGACTTCCACAGTCTGATTTCTTGTCCTATGCCTTACATGTCTTGTTTATCACATACAATTATTCAAGTGCCAACGCACACTGTAAATTTTATATAGTGATTGCTGATGTGGTAGCAAATGAGTGGAACAGTCCTTTTTAGCATCATCTGTTATCTTAGATTATAAAAAAAAACAAGAGTATTCCTGAGCAGTGTTGTCTGTTTCCCATGTTTTCATTTATTGTTAGCTTGCTAAGGCGTTGCAGCAAAAGGGTGTTGAAACCTTTGGGGTAGATTTTATGATTAGGGAGACTCGGTCTGTGCTCCTTTCCATTTGGGAAGGAAGCAGATCATGCTGCACCTGTGGCCTTTCAGCCAGGGACCTCTCTGACAAGTACCCACGGTACACAGAGAAATAGAGTGAGATGCTTTCTAAATTGGTTGTTTTGAGTCCATGAGGCAGCAAACTCAAATTATCAGACAAAATGCTTTACCAGTTGGGTTTTTAAGCATCCAGCAGGTCCAGGGAGGTTATTCTCCCTCTGTACTCCACACTGGTGAAACCACACCTTGAATCCTG